>CM035154.1:119244881-119844881 GCA_020205615.1 Panax quinquefolius | reverse complement strand
GTTCTTAAAATTTTTGCTGCCATTATAACAATTTGAGTTTGGATACTGTCTACGAGACAATATTGTATTAAAACTCACAGCTTAACTATGGTCGTATTCTACACGACAGTTCAACAGTTGTATACATGAAGTTTGTATTCTATTTTTATAGTGTGATATCTGGCGACTCAGAATGGGTCGTGTATACCTATTTTGGGGGCGTCACAGTTTTAATATGTTTAATTACCTTGCTTCTTAAAATATAGTTTCATACAACTTAAAATATAGTCACATAAGTGCCATAATAATCTATATAGTATAGTTGTATTATTGCTCCTATGCACATAACTGTCATTATAATATTATTATATTAATAACTCACTTAATTATGTTAAATATATAACCATGCTCTTCCTTAATTAATTAACATTAATATTAATTAATCCAACCATTTATGGGTTTTCCATAATCATTACTTATCTATATAATAATCACCTATTATTAATAATTGCCAAGAAATCAATATTCCCCCACAACCATTATCAATTAAATAACAATTAATAATCACATCTTAACCGACCTTATTAATATCAATTAAAAATCCATAAATATACAACAACAACACTTAACAATTAATATTACTTAATTGCTTATCTCATAATTTCTTCGTCGCTTATCAATACTATTTATATTTCCATCACCATGCCACACAAGGCTTTCTTCGAGTTTACCACAAACTCCACGTATTCTCAACTATTTAATTATTTAATGTAATTGAGTTATCTCATTTCATAACACGAAATTGTTCATATTCAAATAAATATTCATTTTCATTAATATATTTATTTAATAATAAGTGAAAATTCTCGGGTATTACATCCTCCCCCCCCCCACTTTATAAAAATTTCGTCCCGAAATTGCTACAAGGTTACACAAACAGATGGGGATAATCCCTCATCATCCCATCTTCTAACTCCCACGTTGCCTCCTCGACATCGTGGTTATGCCAAAGTACTTTTATAGAAGAAATAACTTTATTTCTCAAAGTTTGCTCTTTCATATCTAGAATTTGGACAAGAATTTCTTCGTACGCTAAGTTCTTCTCCACTTGAATGGGTTCATCAGAGATCACGTGCTTGTAGTCAGGCTTGTACGGGCGCAACACAGATATGTGAAACACGTTATGGATGTGCTCCAATTCAGGTGGTAGTGAAACTTTGTATGCTACTTCGCCCACTAGTTGTAGTATCTCGAACGGTCCTATGAATCTGGGACTCAGTTTTACTTTCTTGCCGAAATGGATTTTTCCCTTCCATGGAGATACCTTCAAGAATACAAAACTGCCGACTTCAAAGTCTTGCTCTTGCCGATGCAAGTCTACGTACTTCTTTTGGTGATCTTGATCTGCTACAAGTCTATCCCTTATCACTTTTACCACGTCTGCGGTTTGTTGTACTAACTCTGGTCTGAGTATTCATCGTTCTCCGACTTCGTCCTAACATAATAGCGTTCTGCACTTCCTTCCGTAAAGAGCTTCATACGGTGGCATGCCGATACTCGCATGGTAACTATTATTATACGCAAATTCGACCATGGGTAGGTGGTCGTCCCAATTTCCCTTGAAGTCCATCACGCAAGTCCTAAGCATGTCCTCTAGCGTTTGTATTGTTCGCTCACTTTGTCCGTCCGTCTGAAGATGATAAGCAGTACTTAACTGTAATTGTGTCCCCATCCTCTCTTTCAAGCTTTTTCAAAATTTTGACGTGAAACGCGTGTCTCGGTCAGAAACAATCGACACCGGCACTCCATGTCGTGAAATAATTTCCTTTACGTACAGACTCATTAATTGGTTTAAACTGTAGCGGATCTTGATAGGTAGAAAATGTGCGGTCTTCGTAAGTCGGTCTATGATAACCCAAATGGCATCCAAACCCTTCTGTGTGACTGGAAGTCCTACCACGAAATCCATCGTAATATGCTCCTATTTCCACTCTGGTATTTCCAATGGTTGTAGTAAACCACTCGATCGCTGATGCTCTGCTTTTACACATTGACACGTAAGACATCTACTAACATACTCCGCAATTTCCCGTTTCAGATTTGTCCACCAAAAATGTTGCTTCAAGTGCCGGTACATCTTTGTGCCTCCCGGATGAATGGAATATGTCGTATTATGAGCCTCTTGCAAAATCTCCTCTCTTATCTCAGCCACTGTCGGTACCCATACTCTCCCTTCGTATCTTAAGATACCATCTTTATCTACTCAAAATTTTTCTTCCTCTTTTTCCATGATACTTCTTCTGATTTTTCTCACACTTTCCATCTTTCTCCTGGGCTTCCTTTACTCTATCCAACAATGTCAGACAAGCTTCTATTACAAATAACTTTTCTGCAGACCTCTCGGGTCCCCTTACTTCTATTTCCAATTTCTCCATATCTCTTATTAACTCTTTCTGAGTCGTCAGTTGAAATAATTTCTCCCTTCCTTTCATGCTCAGAGCGTCGGCAACTACGTTTGCCTTCCCCGGGTGATAAAGAATTTTACAATCATAATCTTTGATTAATTCTAACCACCTCCTCTGACGCATATTTAACTCCTTCTGTGTGAAGATATGTTTTAGACTTTTGTGGTCCGTGTATATCTCACATTTTTCTCCATACAAATAATGTCTCCAAGTCACATTTTTCTCCTTCTGTGTGAAGATATCTTTAACGCAAAAACTACTACCGCTAACTCTAAGTCATGAGTTGGGTATCGTTTCTCGTAATCCTTCAATTGTCATGATGCATACGCAATGACTTTGCCGTGTTGCATAAGCACACAACCCAGTCCTCTATGCGACGCATCACTATACACCACAAATCCAACTGTATCATCCGGTAATGATAATACAGACGCCTCTCTCAATCTCTTCTTCAACTCTTGAAAACTCTCTTCGCATTTGTCGGTTCATACAAATTTCACCGTCTTCCTCGTCAAATTAGTCAACAGGGTTGCTATCTTAGAAAAATCTTGGATGAATCTTCAATAGTACCCAGCTAACCCTAAGAAACTTCTTACCTCCGTCGGAGTTCTTGGTTGTTCCCAATTACTTACTGCTTCGACCTTTTCGGGGTCTATTGAGATTCCATTCTCATCCACCACGTGGCCTAAGAATTGAACTTTCTTCATCCGAAATTTGCACTTAGAAAACTTTGCATACTTCTTCTCCTTTCGTAGTGCCTCCAAAACGATCTTCAGGTGTTCGGCGTGTTCTTCCTCCGTCTTCGAGTATATTAAAATATCGTCGATGAAAACTACTACGAATTTATCCAAATATGGCTTGAAAACTCGATTCATCAAGTCCATGAATACTGCCAGAACATTAGTTAAAACGAATTACATTACCAAAAACTTGTAATGTTCATAACGGGTTTGAAATGCAGTCTTTGGTATGTCCTCATCCCGCACTTTCAGTTAGTGATATCTCGTCCGCAGGTCGATCTCCTAGAAACACTTCGCTCCCTTCAATTAATCGAATAAGTCATCAATCCTCGGTAGCGGATATCGGTTCTTGATTGTTACTCTGTTCCATTCTCGATAATCGATACAGAGCCTCATCGATCCGTCCTTTTTCTTCACGAATAACACTAGTGCTCCCCAAGGAGACACACTCGGTCGAATGTAACCTTTATCCAATAACTCTTGAAGTTGTATCATCAATTCCTTCATTTCTATTGGCGCTATCCGATATGGAACTTTCGAAATCGGTGTCGTTCCTGGTGCTAAATCTATTACAAATTCGATTTCTCTGTCTGGCGGGAGGCCAGGCAGATCGTCCAGAAACACATCCTAAAATTCACTCACTACGAGTATATCTTTAATCTCTACTCCCTTTTTTTGAGTATCCACAACGTAAGCTAAATAACCTACACATCCTTTCTTTAACAATTTCTTGGCCTACATCATCGTAATGCAACACAATTTCTTAAGAGATGAGCTACCATAAAACACTACCTTAGACTTACTCGGAGTTTAAAGGTTCACACATTAGTTCTGACAGTCAATTACTACTACATGGTCATATAACCAATCCATCCCCAGCATTACGTCAAATTCTCCTAGTTTAATAGGAATCCACTCTACGCACAGTTCAAGTTCTCTAATGTTTACGCGACAATTTTGATAGACGTATTCTACAGGGATTATTTCCTTATTCGCAACTTCAATGTTCAAAAGATCTTCTAATCGTTCTCGGGGTATACTAAGTTTATTAGCAAATTCTACAAATACGAACGAACAGGTGGCACCCGAATAAAATAATACATAAGCACTTATATTATTGATTGCGATTATACCTAAAACCACGTCCTTTGCAGCTATGGCGTCTTGAACTGTCATGTTAAAGGTTCGAGCGATCGATCGGTTTGGATGCGCAGGTCCACCAATCATCAACTTACTTCCTCCCCCTTGGCTTCCGCCAGCTCCACCGCTTCTTTTCTTCCGTCATTCCTTTATCTGGTGCTCTTCTGATCCACAGACAAAACATCCTCTGATCTTCTTCGGCTTTGGGCAATTTGGTGATATATGCCCCTCTTGGCCACAATTATAGCAAGTGCTTTTCCTCTTCCAGCATTCTCCCTGGTGGCTTCTTCCACATTTGTTGCAAGCTTTGGTCCTCTTCTTGAAGTTTCCTTGGTGATTCCCACCTTGATTGTTACTTCTGTTGTTGTTGTTTTCCCATTTTCTCTTTCCAGAATTACTCCCTCCACTGTTGCTTCCTCTACGATGCTCACTACCAGCGTTCTTATCCTTCTTCTCCTTCTGATACAAACTTAAGGCCTCACTGCCACCTTCCGCAATGATTACCTTCTCCAACAATGTCATAAAGGAATCAATCTAGAAGACCGATACCTTATTGTACAACCACGATTTTAACCCTTGTTCAAAACGTCTCGTTTTCCTCTCCTCATCCAAAATATGGTGTTCTGCAAACCGCGCTAGTTCATTGAACTTAGTTGCGTACTGCGCCATCATCATATCACCTTGTTTTAATTCTAGAAGTTTTACTTCCATCCTACTTTTCATACTCTTCGGGAAATAGTTTTCAAAAAACAACGTAGTAAACCTTTCCCATGATATCGTTCCTTCCCCCACTCTCTGCTGATTAGTTTCCCATCAATAGTTCGCTTCACCCCTCATCATGTATATGGCAAATACTATCTTTTGGTCCTCACCCACGCGAGCTATAGTGAAGGCCTTCTCGATCTCCTTGATCCAGGTTTGCGCAACTATCAGGTCAGTGGTTCCCGCGATCTCTGGGGTCCTACACTCTTAAAATCTTTTAAGGTTGTTACAAGGATAGCTTGGGGAATGGGTGGTACGGGTTCGTTTCTTCCCCTCAGAGCTTCTCCCAATAAATCTACCAATCTCTGTATCAGATCTATAGGACCTCTCTCATCATTAACTGACTCTTCTAGGAGAGTTATTCTACGTCTGGGCGGCATTTTCTACATTATAAAATTTTTATTTTATTATCTAGTTATAATACTTAAACATTTCTCAATAGAATGAACTACAAGTTTATAACACGCTTCTGAAATAAGATCATTTATATTCATATGCCAAAGGGTTACATTTTATGTTTATTTTTTTAGCATACTGCTATAAATGATAACACATATCCCCTAATATCACAAAAGACGGGGACATACTAACTTACTACCCCTCTAACACTTTTCAGAAATTTGGGGGTTTACCACTATCTCACATCTTACACAAAAGTCTGAGATTACAACATCATTAAATAATAAAAATACTACACTATTGAACTTTTCCCTCTAGACTCAATCTAACATCCCACGCTCAACGGCGCTCTGATATTCCTTCTACGTGATGTGCACCACCGTGTCTCGGCTTATGGTATGTTGAGTCTGTCCTTGCTCAGCTGGGTAATGATGTACCCCATCTTTCAATCTCTCCATGGTCGTGCGAAGAGCATAGCCCATCTTGTTCATCTTCCTCCTCTTGCACCGTACCTCATCCTCTAGATCATCTGCCCTATCATTGGCTTCTTCCCACATCTCCTCGAAGTGAATCCTATCCATCACCTCCATTTCTAATAGAGTTCGGAGAGCCTCCTTCACCGCCCTCTCACTTAACACCTCCTGCTCTAATTCCTCCAGCTTTCCTGCCACCTCAACATTCTTCGCCACCGCTCGGTAAAACAATGCTCCCATCTGGATCCCTGCTTCCTTACGGTGAGCAATCTCTACCACCATCTCTTGCAACACTAACTGTCTCCAGTGGTCCTCGTCCCTCAACTTCTGGAACGCAGACTCCCTCTCCCTAGCCTCAGCCTCAAGCTCCTCTACTCTACATCCCAATTCTAATATCTGCTCCTCATACTCTCCTAACATCCGATCCTCAAAACTAGCCTCGTTGGATTCCTCCACAAGCTCGGGCTCCTACTCCAAAGGCTCCTCTTCAGGGTCAGACTCCACCTCTTCCTCATCGTCATCATCAAAAGGGGCTACTACTGAAATAGGCTCTGCTATCAAGGGTGTCTCAAATACTACGTGGATATCATGCAGCTCCTCCTCTACCACTCGGCTAGGTCCTCCCATGTTAGTCATCCTACAATCACCAACATAAGACGACACAATCTATAACTCCATTAGAATGTTAAACAAACATAAGTTCATTGTATAGAATGAAGTTACATTTCATAACACACTAAGTCTCTCAAGGAAAACTCTACATGGGTTTAATCTCCTTCCTAACTTCTAAGTTCCCTTAAGTTAAAATCTAGGGACACTCGCCCCTAGGTTTATAACTAAGGCTTTGATACCAACCTATGACGCCCCCAAATTTGGACCTCCACTTGGTCACTCAAATTCGGTTCATCACGTTCTCATGGTAAAACCATAATAACTAAAATAACGTATACATAACGAAAAATCTACTTTAGAATAATATACAATGATTTATTATAATTATTCCCCAAGTCTCAAGAACCTACAAAGGTTTGATAGATTACATAATAATATCTAATAAAGACTTATTACATGATCTTACTTAAGCTTAAACATAGTCTGAAATAGTCTTAATAATTCATAATAGACTTTAAACATAAAAAGGACAAGCTAGTCGGTAGCGTTGCCCATGCCCTTGTCTATTCCAGAGACACCTCCATGTTCCTCCTTAACTGAAAGGTTTTAAATAAGCGAGGATGAGTACAAATTGCCCAACAAGTAATATACAACAAAGGTGTAGGATATATATCAAAAGGTTTAAAATATCGAAGGGTTATTTCTAGGATAGTTCAAAGTGTCATAATAACATCATGAATAAGGGATATGACAATTCAATATAAATCAACAGATATATATGAATTCAATGGCTAATAATGTATCCAACTGGATAAGCAATTTATACTGAACAGTCACTAAGGACCATTGAACTTTCACTAGAGTTACCAATATTACACTGATAGCCAAAAATATCAAGTACTATAGATGATCAGTCTACAATACTTTACGTTATGCATAACACCACAATAATATTTATTCATGTGTTGGGGTTTCCAACAACATACACTCCCCTTACCAAAAGGGTTGTCCAACTCAGTTTTTAAGATTTCCGCACCAATCAATTGGTTTGGACAGTTTTTATTAACATGCATATAGTCTAGCCGAATCAAATGGCATCGACTCTTTCACAATATTCAAGGATAATACCAATTTCAACATGAATAATAGCTTTCACAAGGGTTTAACATACTAGCTCATTTAAACGAGAAAGTAATGTAACTTGTATTCAAAGGGATAAGCTTACAGTATTTGTCAAATAATAATGCAAGGGTTAGGATACTTGCACAACATAAATTTGAGTAAGGTTAGAGAAAACTTTCCTTAAGAGTAGTTTATCCACTTTAAGGAATCAACACTTTCGAATCCTATTTATGACGCATTATATGTTCAAGATGTTAATTAGCTAACACAGTCTTTAATCAAGCTTGACACGATTCAAGTATACACAATATGGTACAAAATCTGTTTATAAGTAATCATGAACCAAACACCTAGTTATTTTATAAACAAATCAAGAATGCTCAAGGTGAGGACCTCCTCTACTCATGGACTTTCCAATTCAATGTAACACCAACTTATCAACTAAGCATCACACATATATATGTACATCAATAGGTTTTAGATCACATTTAGCATCATAGGCATCATGTAAGTTACTGTCCAAAAGATTAGAACTCACTATCTGGGATTCCAGATTCGGTGGCAAGCTTGCACCATGGCTAAGTTTAGGATCCGTAAGAAATTGCTACTGCCCTCTAGCTAAGCCAAGATGCAAATTCTTTCTCATGATTCATTTTCATTGCCCAAAAAAGTCATACATGATCTATTTGTCATGTTAAGGGTCTTTTTATGCTCCTCAAATCAATTTAGGTTCCCTTTTATAATATAACATTTAAATAATTTAAAGTCATTCAAGGTCATGAAACCACAAAGTCTAGCATGCTTGCTTTCTAAACATAAAAGATAGTTATACAAATCATATTAGGCATACTTGTGTGTATTCATAACACATACGTGAAACTAACACCGTTTTAGTTGAAAAATAGGCTTTGTTCATGCTTTTCTTGAAATGTGCTACACAAGCATGGTATATATATGTTTATGCTACATGAGTGAGTCTAAGAGAGTCATTAAATATGATCACAAATGTCATATTCTAGTCTTCAAGATATCATGACACTATTCATATTCTAAACTTACTAATAAGTCCAACTTGTTCACGTTTCTTTGCTAATTACATAAACATAAGCTAAAGGTTTATTCATGCATGTCTAAGTCACACTAGGCTAAGCTTCTTATTGAAAATATTTCTAACATAAGGCTTAACAAGTTTGATCATGCCCAAAGGACTATGTACACTACAACATGCGCATCTTTGTGAAAAATCAGTCATGTATATCTTACTAGGTTCATAATTTGTAAAACATGATCTTTACATAGTTTGTTTTCAAAACTTAAGGTTCAAATCTCCATTTAAATTATATGTCTCCATTAATCATGCAAGTCTATGAACACATGCTCACATTAGGTTAACATATCCATATATATACATCATACACCTATTCACATGCTAGCTTAAGTCATAACTACTAGCTCATATGGATTAGACTTGAAAATAGATCGCTTTCACTGAATCAAGAATCTGCAAGCTTGCCTGCTACTCAATACAAATGTGGCACAAATTGCGTCGCGTTCTGGTTTAGGCCAAGAAGAGTCTGCTTCGGCAACTGTCTAGCTAAATTTCAAAATTTATTCACCAAATGGATTCTAAACACTCATAAATCCATTACAACATGCTTATATGATCATATAACAACTAATTAAACATTACTCAACCTCATCATCATCTAATTCCACATAATTAAGAATTTGAAATTTCAAGACTAAAACTCCATTTTTTTACAAAGAATGGAAATGGAAAGCTAGTAATGGAATAATACCTCTATAATATGAATGAAACTTGCTCCAATTGAACTTCTAAGCTCTAAGAATGCTTGTATGCTCTCAACTCTCACTTAGCAAATTCTCAGACAAATCTCAGCAACAAGAATGAAGAAACATAGCTGTAAGACCCCAACTTTTATGAATAAAGATTAATTTCTCTCGAAATATATTTTTGAATATTATGGTGTGGATATGATATAATGTTATAGTTGTGGGTAATATTTACAAAATTTTTAAAGTAAGCTAGTGGTTATATAATATTCGATTGGTCGGGAAATATTCGTTTTAACAAGGAATATTCGTACGACGGCACAATCATTGGTGGACGCCACAACGGAAGTATTGTCGTAGTAAGAAAATGACAGAATTATCTTTTTATAAAAATAATGGCGGAAGTGTTACCGTTAAAACTGTTGAACTACCCGGTAGTAAAAGTACAGAAATACGCGTGGTTGCATAGTAACACACAGTATTGGTTATTGATGCTTACGTAAGAAGTCACTCAGTTATACTCAATTATTACTACAGTAATTGTTGCATCATATCTCTCATATTATTGATTTGATTATTGTCACAGTATCATCTGCATAATATGATATATTATTAAATCAATAATTGGGACGACAAAGTTGTTCATATTATTAAATTACAATATTTACAATGTCTAGAAGTTATATCAAGGAGAAGTTTGGTCACCTAATTGGGCGCCAATAGGGATAAATCCTTATTGGAAAGCCCCCTCTTTCCTGGGAACGACCTGGTTGTTAAATATTGTGAGTTATAATATTAATGATGAATAAGTTTGTGTTGATTATAGATGAATTTGATAGTTCCATTGTGTTGAAATTATTTGTGTTAGTGGAAATCGACATTTATTTCGATAATAATTTATGTCTGGAGGTGATATTGTTCAATCGGGTATTCAAAGCACTTTTTGTATTGGAATACAATTCACAAGTTACTATTCATGAGTTACTATTCATGAGTTACTATTCATGGGATACTATTTACCCGATTACTATTCACTCTAGTATTATTCACTCGGGTATTTGGGACACTTTTCGTGTCGGGGTACTATTCACCCAAAAAATATATTTCTTTTGGGTCCAAATCATTTTTGGGTACTATATTATTTCATGAGGAGATGTGCTAATTTTTCAAACTGTTGGTTGAAATTATAATAGTAAATCAATATGGATCGTTGGTTTAAAGTTTTAATAGTAACTTGTCCTTTCGGCTTTCCAATAGTTATTTGTCTCTTCAGTTTTCCAAGAGTTATTTGTCCCTTCAGTTTTCCATGAGTTATTTGTCCCTTCAGTTTTCCAAGAGTTACTTGTCTCTTCGGTGTTCCAAGAGTTAATTGCCCCTTCGCAAATAGTAGTTGTCTCTTCAATATTACCAAGAGTCATTTTGACCCTTCGTTAAGACCAAGAGCCACTTTCAGTTCTTCTATGAATAGAAGCTCATTCCTTCATTATTTCTTACGAATTCACTAAAACTCTAGAGAGGGAAATTATAGAGAGAAAGAAGAAGAGAAGTCTGCGACCTCACTTTTCTAATATCCAGTTTCTTCTAAGGTAAGGGGTATTATTTCTTTCGTATTCATGAAGAGAGCTATTGTTATTCCATTCCTTATTATTCTGTTGGAATAATCTGTATACGCGAACTACCGTGTACATGGTGAAATTCTGTTGTTATTCCATTCTTTATTATTCTAATGGAATAACCTGTCTATGCAAAGTACCGCATACATGGTGAAATTCTGTTGTTATTCCATTATTTATTATTCTGTTGGAATATCCTGCGGTTGCATGCGAATTTTGCCCGACCTCGGTTCTCATTCTTCATTATTCTCATCGTAATATCCCATGCAATATGCGTTTATGCATGACTGGTTCCAATATTTATTATTCTCGTTTAATATCCACGCCGGTGCGTTCTGCATGACCGGTTCCATTCTTTATTATTCGCTGGGAATAACTTTATCTCATGCGATCTATCGCACGCATGGTGAATCCTTCATTATTCCATTCTTTATTATTCTCATTGGAATAACTTTTGCCTATGTGGATTACCACATGCATGGTGAATGATCCTTTGTATTCATTCCTTATTAAATTATGGAAATGATCTCAGATATCGTGGATTATCGTATTGGCGGCGAAAAATCCATTTGCGAGCTTCATATATTCTATTATAGTCAGTTGGTTAAAGTTTTGGCTTCTATACTCCATGAAATTAGTAGAATATCCTGGGTATTTGCGCTTCATCCAGTATCTTTTCATGAAAATATTCTTCTGAGCATTCTTGAATTTTTTTTCTCCACAAAGCAGTATCATGTTGACAATTTGGACGTTGTTGGTTCCTGGATAAATTAATTCTTGAACTTGTTTTATTGAATTATTATGTCATTGTCATCATCCTCATGCTTATATTGTAATGAAAGTCATCTTTGGCTTACGTGCATAGATGGACTTAGTATGATTACGACCAGGGATCATTCGGTATAATCATGACCTGTAATGTTATAAATTATATGGTAAAAGTCCTCGCCGGCTTCAGTAATGCATTGATGGACAGTTTTTGGTATGATTATGACCAGGGATTGTTCGGTATAGTCATGACCATTGATGATTTAATGAATATCCTTAGCCCGTAGTACATGGATAATTAGATGATGTGTTTTATTTATTAAGCTGAGTCTCAGCGATAAAAATTGATGAAAACATTTTAAACCATAAAAGATAGTAGATTTTATTCTCTACTTGACTCTTCTAATGGATTGCTTGTTCCATTGCAGTTAAACTTGATGTCTATTGTATTTTATCAGTTTAACATTGTTAAAGACTAATGATAATTTATTCTGCATTATCTTAGTCATAATATTTCTTACTAGGCTAGTTGAGCTCACCCTTTCTTTCACTGTTTTCTTCAGGAAATGAGAATATAGCTGGGACGAGTTGGGGAACGGAGTGATGGTCTAGATGAGAGCATTAGTAGTCCTCACTATTCTGTTAAATAGTGTGATAATAAATGCAATGAGGACTCCATTGAGTGTGGATATTGTCTAGATGACAATATTCTTATTAAAACTCTCAGTTTATGTTTTGTCGTATTTTACACGACAGTTGTATTATTAAGTTGTATTTATATTTTTGTACCATGTATTTGGTGACTCAAGATGGGTGATGTATACCTATTTTGGAGGCGTCACAGTTGGTATCAAAGCTTAGGGATATGATCCCTGTCTGAGATGTGAGGCAAGAACTAGGAGGGGAGAGACGGGGAATTCGTTCGCTAGTATGACCTACCTAAGTTTATTTGGTATTTAATTGGTCGGTCAGAGTATAGGGATAATATGTGATATTTTAATTAACCCTTGTTTTGTTGTTGTATTTGAAAATGGCATCCAAAAATGTTGAGATACGCAATGAAGCACGTGAGACCATTGAGTCACCACAGATCAATACCCAGGATAATGTGCAACAGGAAGACAATAATCCTCAGGTAAATAACAACACCGATGAAATGGTGAACGATGGGATGGTTAGAGGCTTTATGCAATTCATGCAACATCAGGCGAAGGTGGCTCCTGTCCAAAATGCAGGTGGAAACACTGACAACTCACGGTCGGTCACCGCTAAGCAGTTCAAGGTGTTGGGACCACCGGAGTTTTTTGGAGAGCCAAAACTGCTTTAGGTGGAGACGTGGATAAACTGTGTTTGTATTTAGATGTCGTGAATAGGGATCAGTTATTGGAGTGCGATAATGAGTCAACCCAACCAAGAGAGATCAGCCAACAAGTCGATAATACCAGTGGTAGTAGTCATCGAAGCGGTGACAACAAACGTGGAGGGAATAAACATGCCATAAATGATAACCACTTCGGTGGTAATCATGGCCAAGATAATAGGAGTGGAAAGTTCAAGAAGAGAAGGTTCAACAAAGATGGAAAGACGTCAGCATCAGCACCCGTTGTTAAGGAATGAGAACGACCGCTAGTCGTATGTTACAAATGTGGAGGGAAAGGACACATAAGTCCAAACTGCACGATGCAGTCCAAAGCATATTATAATTGTGGAATAGAAGGCCACTTAGCCCGATTTTTTCGTGCACCAATGTCAAGTCTAGTTGGGATGGAGGCATCAAAGAGTGTCCCAAACAAGACAAAACCGGTAGTTCAAGGGAGAGCGTTTGTCGTAACCTCCCAAAACGCTAATCATAAACGCTAGCGAAGTTTATACTTTATTTGATACCGGTTCTACCCATTCCTTTATTTCTCCTACTTGCGCTCAATGTTTAAATTTGACTCCGAAGAAATTAGACTTTGACTTATCTGTTGAAACTCCGTTGGGAGAAACCTTCATTACATCCACGATTTATAAGTCTTGTTTGATTCAAATCGTTAACCGCACGTTACCTGTCGATCTTATTTCTTTGAAAATACTTGCATTTGATGTGATTTTAGGAATTGATTGGTTAACTACTCATTATGCTAAAATAGATTGTTTTCGTAAGGTTGTTAACTTTCATATTCCTAACCAACCTATTATACGAATTCAAGCATCCAAACCACTAAAATCAATCACTGTCATATCAAGCCATAAAGCTATTCGTTTATTGAAAAATGAATGTCAAGCATTCTTAGCCCATGTCACGGATTTAAATAAAAATACGTCAGATTTGAATGATATTTCTATTGTTAATAAATTTCCTGACGTATTCCCTGAAGAACTTCCTGGCCTACCCTCAGAGCGTGAAATTAAATTTTGTATCGACCTTGAAATCGGTACAAAACCCATTTCCAAAGCCCCATATTGAATGACTCCTATTCAACTTCAGGAGTTAAAAACCCAACTACAGGAATTGTTAGACATAGGTTTCATTCGTCCTAGTACGTCTCCTTGGGGTGCTCCTGTTCTATTCGTGAAGAAGAAAGATGGAAGTATGCGACTTTGTATTGATTATCGGGAGTTGAATCATGTCACCATCAAAAATAGGTACCCGTTACCTCGTATTGATGATCTGTTTGACCAGTGGCAAGGCGCAAAATTCTTTTCAAAGATCGATCTTCGTTCTGGATATCATCAGTTGAAGATTAAAACTGATGACATTCCAAAGACTGCTTTCAGAACTCGGTACGGACATTATAAATTCCTAGTCATGTCATTTGGATTGACTAATGCTCCTGCTGCCTTCATGGAGATGATGAACCAAGTATTCAAGGAATATTTGGATCACTTTATGGTCGTCTTTATTGATGACATCCTCATATACTCCAAAATCCGTGAAGACCATGAGCAACACTTGAGGCTGATACTTCAAAAGCTTTGTGAAAACAAGCTATATGTTAAGTTGAAGAAATGTGAGTTCTGGCTTGAGGAAGTTGCATTCCTTGGGCACGTGATATCAAACCATGGAATATCTGTTGACCCGACAAAGATTGAAGCAATTCAAAGCTGGGAGCAACCTAAGTCAGTGACTGAAGTACGTAGCTTTCTCGGCTTAGCTGGTTATTATCGGAGATTCGTAGAAGGGTTTTCTCGAATCGCTACTCCATTAATGCAGCTGACTTGAAAAGATACAAAATTCGGTTGGAGCGAGGAATGTGAGTGTCGACGTCGGGATTTTTGAGTGTCCCTTTTCGTTACTTGTTCTTTGGTGTTCTCATGTTAATGTGAGATTTGTTTGAAAAAACAAGTGAAAAAGTTCCGACATGTATAATGTTGACGATTTGACTTTATGAGTCTCCAGTTGGTGTATTTAACTGGTTGCACCAACGCAACCGAAAAAGGTTTGTACATTGACCCAGTGATTTGACACTGCTAAACGGGTCGGTGAAACCAAGATTCATTTTGGGTTCAGGGCCCTGATTATGTGGAGGGAAGGTGTTAAGCACCCCCCGACATCCGTGTTACCACGGTGACTGCCACTCTTCAAAGAAATTGTTATATAAATGTGTGTATTTGTGTGTGTGTATGTGTGTGTGGATCAATGTGCAGTTATCTAAAAGTAGTGTGAGGCCTCGTTCGCACCTATATACACAAGGTTTGAATTTTATAGAAAAATTCAGTTTTAACCAAGATATAGCAATGACGTTTTGTAAAAGAGGTTTATCAAACACTGTGCTCAATAAGAATTAAGACCTTTTCATACTTCCATTTTATTATTAAATGTTCGGCTTGTTTGCTTTTATTTTTCGAGATGCGATGCATTCTCGAGAAAATAATATTCAATAGTGCTGAACTCCTCATGGGCATGGCAGCCATCCAAGGAAATTTAGACACTGTAAAATAATGTACAGGCTGCTTACAGCTAAAAAATGTCCATCATGGGAACCGAATCTAGATTCAGTAAACTGTACCTGTGATCACTTGATTCCTAGGCTCACATGATATTGCAATTTGTATAGAAAGCAGTAAGCAGTTATATATATATATATAAAAGATGTAAATATATATATATATATATATATATATATATTGAAAGTAATATGCACACAAGCCAATCATGTTTGATGATAAAGCATATACTTTGTAACAATCTTATTCATTTATTAATAAAAAGTATTAATTTATTAAAGGCTTTTAATTATCTACATGATGCTGTTTTATAATATGTGATAAACCCATAGTTTTAAGCAATGCTTTTAGAATAATGATGATGATCATTCTAATGAGATCTAAATTCTTAGAAAGCTTAAAACTAAAATAGTTCCCAATCATTGGATTACTAAATTGGGGATTAGTGAATCCGGATAGATTGGTACATACATTACTTGCTCATTGGATGAGGATGATTGATCTCATGATCATTTGTGTGGAGACACTAAAGCAAGTATGTAGGTGCTTATTAGAGATTAAGTTCACTGAACGTGGCTCGCTAAGGAATACCTAATGGAGTTTTATTTGCATGTCAATAGGAATTCCTGTAGTGATAGTAGTACAAGTGATCCTTGGACTTGAGATCATCATAGTATCTTGTGTATGATGAGTTATACTTTGACTTATTCCTTAAGACTCTTAGGGTATATCAAAGGGTATGCTTGGGTATAATAAGTTGTAAATGGAGATAATGTATGTTCAATAAAGAATCTACCACTTCTATTAAAAGAAGAGAAATGTCCTATGTGATTCGATGAATGACAACCCAAAGTAGTCCTTGGCAAGCGTAATGAAATTAGAAAGGAGTTTCTAATTTGCATTATTTAGTGTTGTGCATTTAAGAGTCGAAATACATATAATTAAATAAAATAAGACTTGACAAGAATTCCATGTCTTATATTTAATTGGGACATTGTATGGTGGAAGGATTGAATTGTATTTTAACTATTTACTCAAAGGTTCTTTTATGATTAATGTTGAAATCTATATTATCCGGAAAGTCATTGATCGCTAGGGAGGCTTATCCTATTGTAGAATAAATATTATTTATTTAAATAAAATAATTGTTTAATTTATTTATTTAAATAAGATTAGAATTGTTCTAATTGATTTATTCACAACCTAGGTTTAATATGGAGAACCTAAAGGGTCACACCATAAAAGGAAGAATAATTATTTAAGAAGTTAATGGCATAATCGTAATAATATAGTTATGTATATTTAATTTAATCTATGGTGATAGAATAAATTAAATAGCTTAATATTTATTATTTAATATTTTAGAAATATTAAATATAAATTAATAAGAGGAGTCTTATTAATATTATTACAATTATTATTATTTTAATTTCTAAAAGAGTTTAGGAATTAATTTAATATAAGTACTCTCATTTATTCCTAATTGGATTAGGAAGGAAAGTTAGTTAAAGGAGTTTAATTAATTATCCCTAATAAGATTAGGGAGCTTAATTAATTAAAAGAATTTAATTAATTAAATAAATCTCAATTCCTTAATTGTTAAGGTGGGTTGCCCACATCTATAAATAGTTGGGAGAGTACGCCTTTTCTATAGAGATAGAAAAACTAGGGTTTAGCCAACCACCCATCTTCTTGAATTCTTCTTCTTCCTTGGTGGATCACCTCTAGAGGCCAAACACTTGGGTGGCTAACGTTGATCAAAGGAAGGAACCAAACCCGGTGGATTCAAGTTGAACGCTTGAAAAGGATTGGAGGTGAACTTGTACTGAGGAAGCTTCGGATCTTCAAGGGTATGTTTGTTCTTCATATCTTTTCGTTTAATTAATAATTGTGCATAAAGGGTGATCCGGGTATATGGTTTGTAAAAATTTTAAACTCTGATTTTTACACGTTTCCGCGCTTATTTTGCAATTTGATTGCGTTCTAGAATATTACAAACCTAACATATATAAACATGATCCACCGCCACAAAGTAAACTCCAGGCGGGACAAAATGTAAATAAAGCTGTAAAAGGGATCAACTGCCATGAAGTAAACCTCAGGCAGAACGAAATGTAAATAAAGCTGTAAAAGGCCACGAAGTGAACTCCAGGCTTGACAGAAATGTGTATATATATATATATATATATATATATATATATATATATACAGAAAGGATCAAGAGTAGAATTCTTAAATAACAGAATGCCCTAAATAATAGAACTTTATCAAAACGACGTAGTTTTGATAAGGCGCGGTGGCATTTTTGTAAATACGCGGTGGCATGGTATTTACAAAAATACCATCGCGTCTTATCAAAACTACGTCGTTTTGATAAAGTTCTATTATTTAAGAGAGTTCTACTACTTAAGAGGTCTACTCTTGATCATGTTTGTATATATATATATATATATATATATATATATATATATAAAGCAAGAAGCGAATCGGATGTGAATCCAGGCTCATAGGATTTGTCCGACAACAATTATATATATGTATATATATAAAAGCGATTAATTGCACTGGATATAAATCCAGGCTCATCAGATATGTCTGACAACAGTTATATATATAAATATATTTATATATATATATAAAAGCAATTAAACGCACCGGATATAAAATCCAGGCTCATCAGATAGAATCTGACCACAGTTTATATATATATATATATATATATATATATATATAACGCAATTAAACGCTCCAGACCGAAGTCTAGGCTCAATCGAGGCATAACTCGATAATGTTAGTCCATATATGAAATATATACATATATATAAGTATATATATACAGACAAAAATGAAAACCACAGACCAAAGTCCGGGCAAACACACTCACATGACTCTCAATGTGTACAACAGTGTGTGCTAATATGAGAAGAAGGCTTTATAGAATATAAGAAGGCTTACGGTGGGCTGCCAAAGTAGACTTCTTTGACTTTAAATTGATAAACACTTAGCTCCCACCGGATAAAAGATAGCTATATGTGAGCTTACTAGTGTTTAGAAGTGAGGAAACACTCAAAAGATGTGTATGCAGAGTAAAATGGACAGGGCTTCCTCGCCTTTTTCCCTCCCTCTTCTTCCCAAATGGCTGACCCCAAGGCTTGTATATATAGAAGGATGGTCGTAGGTATTTTTACTGGCAATTGCAAATTGCATTTCTATGGCCGGTCATGATGCATTCGAGCCTCGTGGGTCCCGTCATCTCGTAGTACGTGCACTCATGCACTATAATGTCCGGTCGATCTTGCAGAACTTCAATCCGAGCATCCGAACGAGGTATATTTGACCTTCTTCGGACCGCTTGTGTCGAGAGTTACGCAATGACATGGATTAGAGGTTGTACGAAGTCAGGAAGAGGGGTTTATGCTCATGGTCTTCAAGCTTCAAATTCTATCCAAAGTACTGTCAGAGACAATTGGTGATACCTGTCTTGTACCCATTGGTCTTCATCCAACTGAGCATTCATCAATACTCTGAGGGATTCCATTTCCAATTCTATGGGGAGCACTGCTTCCATCCCATAGACTAATGAGTAGGGGGTTGCCCCAATGGAAGTTCGCATGGAAGTTCTGTAGGTTAACAAAGTCAGAGGCAAGAGGTCAGGCCATCCTTTATGATTGGCGGACATTTTCTGCATGATCTTTTTGATGTTTTTATTAGCCTCTTCAACAGCACCATTCATCTTTTGATGGTAGATAATGGAGTTAAGGTGTTTGATGTCGAATTTTCAGCATAACTCATCCATCATTTTGTTGTTGAGGTTTTAGCATTGTCTGACACAATGACCTCCGGTTGTCCATATCGACAGACGACATTGTTTCTGATGAAAGCAATGATGACTTCTTTAGTAACCCTAGGGAAGGAGGCTGCTTCTACCCATTTGGTGAAGTAGTCGATCATGGTGAATATGAATCAATGTCATTTACTTGCTTTGGGCTCGATGGGCCCAATCACGTCGATTCCCCACATTAAGAAGGGCCATGGCAAGCTCATATTGTGGAGTTCCCTTGGAGGGGCGTGGATGGCATTCCCATGAATCTGGCATTGATAGCACCTCTTGACATGATCATCACAGTCAGGTTTGAGTGTAAGCCAATAATGTCCCGTTTTGAGAATTTTCTTGACAAGTAGGGGTCCGCTCATGTGAGGGCCGTATACTCCACCATGGATCTCATCCATGAGTCTCTGAGCTTGGTCTTTGTCCAGACATTTGAGAAGACCTAATCCTGCATCTCTTGTGTAGAGTGCATCTCCGCTCAGGTAGAATTTCATAGCAAGTCGATGAATCTGCCTTTTCTCAGTTAGGCTCGTCTCAGCAGGTGTAGATTCATCTCGTAGATACTCCTTGATGTGCTGATACCAAGGGTTACGGATGGGAGGTAACTCATCTGATACTTCTCCAATGTAATTCCCATAGACATGGGCTTTTTCCAAAGTAAATGTGATGTTTTGCATGTTTTCCTTGTCAGGTATGAAAACAAAGGAGGCAAACGTTGCTAATGCATCTGCAAAATCATTCCTATTACGAGGAATGCGTAGAAAGGAGATTTCTTTGAACTCCAAAGCCATTTGTAAAACTTGTCGATGGTGAGGCAGTAAATGTAATTCTTTGGTTTGATAGACTCCTGTGGATTGCTTGATTACCAATTTGGAATCCCCAAAGATAGTTAACCGCCTTATGCCCATTGAACGGGAAAGTTTTAGCCCCATAATACAGCCTTCAAACTTAGCTGTGTTGTTGGTGCTGACAAACTGCAATTTGACGGCGACGGGATACTGCTCTCCCGTATCGGATATTAAAGCTGCTCCAGCTCCAGAGCCTTCTGTGTTAACAGCTCCATCAAAATACATTCTCCATATACGGGATGTATCGTACTGATGTTGGAGCTGAATTTTCATTTCCCCTTCAGCGGGGAAGTAGGTTTCCAAGGGTTTGTAATCCCATGCAGGTGCGGCGGCCAGTTGATCCGCAATTCCTTAACCTCTGGTAAACTTTTGCGTCACATAGACGATGTCAAATTGTTATAGGATCAACTGCCATCTGGACAGTCGACAGTTCAGTATGGGCTTACTAAACACATACTTGAGAGGATGCATTCGGAATATAAAATGGGTTGTGTGATCATGGAGGTAATGCTATAACCTCATGGAAGCCTATGCTAAAGCACAACAAGTCTTCTCGATCAGAGTGTACTTGTGTTCATTGACGCTAAATCTTTTGTTGAGGTAATAGATAGCTCATTCTTGGCCTCTATTGTCTTTCTACCCCAGCATGTAGCCCATGGCATTGTCATTTATGGACAGGTACATGAACAGGGGAACATCATCCCTGGGAGGTACCAAAATAGGAGTGTTAATCAATTGCTCTTTAATGGTAAGGAAGGCTTTCTGACACTCATCGTTCCATTTCATGGAGGAGTTCTTCCTTAACAGCTTGAAGATAGGCTCACAGGTTGTTATGAGTTGAGAAATGAATTTGCTAATGAAATTGATTCTTCCCAAAAATCCCCGTATTTCTTTCTCTATCTGAGGAATGGGCATTTCCTTGATGGCCTGGATTTTGGTAGGATCCAGTTCAATCCCTTTGTGCTTGACTTGGAAACCTAGCAACTTGCCTGACTTAACACTAAAGGCGCACTTGGCGGGATTCAACTTCATGTTATACTTACGCAACCTGTTGAAAAGCTTTGTTAGATGGTCTAAGTGGTCATCCTCTTTCCGGGATTTGACAATGATGTCATCCACGTAGATCTCTATCACCTTGTGCATTAAATCATGGAAAAGAGCCATCATAGCTCGCTGATAGGTTGCCTCGGTGTTGATTAGGCCGAATGACAACCGTCTGTAGCAAAAGGTTCCCCAAGGTGTGATGAAAGCAGTTTTCTCACGATCTTCCTCAGCGACCATAATTTGATGGTACCCATAAAGCAATCAAAGAAAGGAGTACATGTCGATTGAGCAGTATTGTCAATAAGAATATGGATAAAGGGCACGGGAAAGCTATCTTTAAGGCAAACTTTGTTTAAATCCCGGTAATCCACACAAACTTGCACCTTTCCCCCTGGTTTAGGCACGGGAACAATATTGGATATCCTCTCCGGATATGTAGACACCATGATTATGCCAGCTTGAAATTGTTTCACAATTTCATCTTTAACTTTTAAACTACATTCAAGTTTCAATCGCCTGAGCTTCTGCCTAACTGGCTTGAATCCTTCTTTAATGGGAAGGCAATGAAGAATAATGTCCGTGGACAAACCCACCATGTCTTCATGAGACCATACAAACACATCCTGGAATTGGGTTAACAGTGCAACCATGTCATTCCGTTGATTTATGGTAAGGTCTGAACCAATCTGGATTAGCTTAGGGTTGTCTAAGGTTTCGAGATTGAAAGGAGTAGTTTGATCAAGATTGGGTTTGGGTTTGTCTGCGACCCATTCCTTAATCTCCTGAGGTGTCTCAATGTCCTCTTGGATCTCCATTAAGTCTGAGTCCAACTTTGCATCAAAGTTACAACCCTTGTGGAGAGAAGGCATGTCATCAGCAAGGACATGCACATCTAAATTCAAAGTCCTGAAACAAAAGATGCTTTCACTTAAGATATGCAACTATTCGATCATACAAAAGTGTTAGCATGTACTTGATAAAATAACTGCTAGTGCTGTAAAGGAAAGCAAGCAATTAAAGTTATCTACAGGGCAGAGGGATTTTCTTTCCATTTTACCCTCATCGACCAATGAATGGAGTGCTGCTCCAATTGTCGAGGGTAAAGTTCTGATGGACTGCAGCGATAGAAGGATCGTCATTGTCCTCCTCCCGAATGATAACCATTACATCTGGGCAATCATCGTCTGGGGTGTATCTGTTTGTATGTTTATCATGAACAATGACGCGAATGCCTGCCATCATCAAGGCAAGGTCGTGTTTACATTTTTGTTCCTTTTCTTCTGCCTTGGAATCAGGAATCAGCACCTCTTTTGCTTTGATTGGCACTGGTTTTGGAAACAGCATAGACATAACATGGGCTGGAACCTTTACTGGAGATTGCATCAACTCATGGGATAAAGGTATAGAAAATCGCCGTGCGACGGAAGCTTGAGGAACCTACTTGTGCTTATGAGGATTCCTGTGACTGGAACTGGCAGAATAGCCTAGTCCGGCTGTCCCAATTTGACTGGATATTTGGATAGGGTGCTTAATACCCTACTTATCTTTACCAAGCCCTTGTCCAGGTTGATGACCCAATGACATCATTTCTTGAGTGGCCGACATAACCTCGGCAGAAATCTGGGGTATGTGAAGTGGTGCTCCAATAGAATGGTATTGCATGTTACTCACTTCCAGAGTATGGAAACTGGCCGGTTCAACTTCTGAATTGAAGCTGATAATTGGTAGAGCTCCTTGTTCAGGATAATCCGGCTCAGCGTTGATAGTGACTAGACTGTTGTTGATAATGTATTTGAGTTGTTGATGTAGCGTGGAGGGAACAACTCCAGCCATGTGTATCCATGGTCTCCCCAATAGCAGGTTGTATCCTGAGTCTATCTTGAGGACGTGGAAGGATACATTGAATTTATTGGGACCAATCTAAATTGGCAATTCAATCTTTCCAACGGAATTTCTCCGAGATCCATCAAAAGCTCTGATGACCGTATGGCTGCTTTGGATCCGCTTGAGATTGATATTCATCTTTACCAAGGTGTCATAAGGACAAATATTTAGAGATGAGCCTCCATCTATCAATACTCCTGCTAGCATGTACCCGAAAAACAAAACTTCAATATGCAAAGGCTTGAAATGACCGGTCCTTTCGGGAGGTATGTCGTCGTCAGTGAAGGATATCACATTGTTGTTGAAAATATGATCAACCAAATGTTGAAATTTTTCCACATCCACTGATTTTGGCAAGTAGGCTTCTTCTAAAACCTTCATCAAGATCTTTCGATGATCCTCGCAAGAAAAAACCAAATCCAGTATCGAAATCTGGTGTGGAGCTTCTCGCAAGCTTAAAACCACTTTGGCTTCATTGTGGCCCATAGTACAGAGGAATTTTTCAATCTTCTCCATGGGAAACTTCCCCTTTGCTTCGCAAGTAGGTTTAATAACTCATTTAGGAAGATACAGTAGATTTTCCTTTGACACTGTAGCAGTAGTATGAGACGTGGATCCTTCAGCTTCTCCACAATTCCATGGAAATTTGTGTAAGCTGACAACTGGATGTTGTGGTCTAAAAGGTAAAGGAATTGGCTCTGGTACGACCACTTTCAAAGAATTGTCAGCTCCTTTGAGTTGAATTGGTTGTATGGGAAATACTTTAATAGTCTCATCATCCACTTTGATATAATCACTCATCGATCCCTTCCATTTGGTAGGACATGCATTCCCACCCTTGAGTTGCACAGTGTAATCATCTGCTATTTGCAGGACACCGCTATCAATAAGATTTTGAATGAGATGGCAGAGTGCCCAGCATTCTTCTGTGCTGTGACTGTGAGAATGTGAATGATATTGACACATTTCATCAGGATTGAACCGCCCTGAGCGGGGATTGATGGGAGGGAGAAGGAAGGTAATTCTTCCTTCGTTGATCAACATCTGTAGTATCTCCTCTATGGATTGGCCCAAATAGGTGAATTCCCTCTGATTGGAAAAATCCCGACGGGCTTTAGCATTTTCTCGCTTCACAACCTTATCCTCCATAGCTTCGCTTTTTGAAGGTGGTGAGGAGACATTCATAACAAAAGGAAGGAGATAGGCATGCTCCTGCCTGATTAATTGGCGTGTGACATGATGCTTGTGGGTCACCAGCTCTGCCAATTGCTCAATTTGTTTGGAAAGAGCTTTTATCTTTCGTTCCATGGTAAACTGGAACTTTGCATAATCCCATTTGTCAACATCATCTTTAATGGGTTAGGATGATTCACCATTAGAATTGGAACCTTGTCCAGTGCTCCAACTGATCATGTTGACCTCTTCTTCTTTGTGTTGAGGAAGAGGGTTATCTTGTAGATGAGGTTGATCTGGTTTAGTTACCACAATCTCACCATTGTCTATTAGATCTTAAATCTTATGTTTCAAGGCCCAACAATCTTAAGTATCATGTCCCGGTGCCCCGACATGATAAGCACACATCCGAGTAGCATTAAAACTCCTCCCATTAGGGTTGGCTGGTGGAAGAAGATGTGTAATTTTCTTCTGAGCAGCCAAAAGATCAAGAATATTCTAGAGCGATTCCCCTAAGGGTGTGAATGTTCGAGGTCGCTTTACTTCTCCACTTTTAGGCAATGGAGGGTTTGAAGATTGTGCTGAAAAAGGGGAGTAGTTTCTCCTCTGCATAGGCATGCTTGGATTGCCTTTTTATCCTTGTAGTATCAAGGAAACATCCTCCTCTTTCTTTTTATGGACCCTCCAGGGGTTGTTTCCATAAGATCCGGATAGGATGTGCTCAGTAACAGCTTTAAGAGCGGCTAGGTCTTGAATTTTACCGGACTTCAATCCCATCTCAGCCATCTCGTCGTGTTTGATCATTTTAGAGAATGGTTTGCCAATACCAGCTACAACTCTTTCATAGAAAGGAGCTTCCTGTACATCTATGAAGGTCATGACCATTTCTGATTCCGTCATAGAAGGAATAACTTGAGCAGCAAGGCGCCTCCACCTTTGAACGTACTCTCTAAATGACTCATTAAACTGTTTCTTGACCTTGGTAATTTGGTACCGGTCAGGAGCCATCTGAGATTGAAAACTGTATTAAGTAAGGAATGCGTGAGCCAGCTCTTCCCAGCTATGGATCTTAGAGTTTTCTAATTTGGTATACCATGAACAGGCTTCTCCAGTTAGACTTTTCTAAAACAGCTGCATTCGGAGCTTTTCATTTTCTGTGTAAGACCCAAGTTCTCCAATAAACACTTTTAAATGTGTATAAGGATCCCTTAATTCGTCATATTTCTTAAAATCAGGGGTCTTGAATTTCTCTGGATATTGAACACCAGGAAATATTCAAAGGTCTGTATATGAAACACTGCCATAGGTTCCAATCCCTTTGAGAACGCGAATAGTTTCTTCCATTTGAAGGACCTTATCCCTGATATCACCGATGTCTGGATCTCCTTTGAGATGGGTGTTTTCAGGGTCTTTGTTGGTTGTATCCAACTGATGTTCTGAAATTATTTTTTCCAGACCTTGAACTACTCCTTGTGTAGAGGATTCTGTATGTGTAGGTATCTTCGTACCCTGAGTATACTGGTGTATTTCTTTTAGTAGAAAAGCCAAGTCTGTGATTTGTTTACTCAATCCGTCAAATTCTTCTCTGAGAGCGATTAGACCGGTCGAAAAAAGACATGATTGGTCAGAAGCTGACCTTTTTTTGATTTTGAGCGGGTAACATGCCCAATTGCTTCCCTACAAAAGACTTACGTAGTTTAGTCTTAGGGTAATATAAATGTTATCATAACATGTCCGTTTAGGAATTTTGTCCTGCTAAACCGGTTGTTAATTGATAATATGTCATGCATGCACATATTCTTCATATTTTCCATTACATGTGGATGAACATGGAATAGAATTACAAGTAAATGTTTTTACAAGTAATTTAAAATGGAAAGTATGAAGAGACTTCCCTCTACGTTTGGTTTATCAGAGGCTGACCTATCTTAGGGTTACTCTCGCGGCTTTTTGGCATGAAGGTTCCCAGATCATCGCAATCTACTTGATGGGAAGTTAATCCGGTCGTTTAACTAGAGCGAATCTGAGTGGTGCCTTTCCTGAGCCCCGGGGAATCATTCTTCCCATGAGTCCAGTAATCAAATACCGACAGGATAGCCTCTTGGTGGAGGGACCACACAACATACATTCACATACAACGTGTCTCACCGTTTATGCAAAATGATGACATGTGCGAAGCACTAATATCACAGATAGATATTTAGCAGTGCAGTAATTAAGATGCATTCGTACATATTCATCATAAATGTAAATGCAACATTCACACACAAGCATATAACATTTTTGAAATGCTTGAAATAGCGGCTTAAGCCCTCTTACTGGAATCCCTAGCAGAGTCGCCACCTGTCAACATCGGGATTTTTTAGTGTCCCTTTTCGTTACTTGTTCTTTGGTGTTCTCAAGTTAATGTGAGATTTGTTTGAAAAAACAAGTGAATAAGGTCCAACATGTATAATGTCGACGATTTGACTTTAAGAGTCGCCAGTTGGTGTATTTAACTGGTTGCACCAACGCAACCGAAAAAGGTTTACACATTGACCAAGTGATTTGACACTGCTAAATGGGTCGGTGAAACCAAGATTCATTTTGGGTTCCGGGGCTTGATTATGCGGAGGGAAGGTGTTAGGCACCCCCCGACATCCGTGTTACCACGGTAACCGCCACTCTTCAAAGAAATTGTTATATAAATGTGTGTGTTTGTGTGTGTGTGTGTGTCTGTGTGGATCAATGTGCAGTTATATGAAAGTAGTGTGAGGCCTCGTTCGCACCTATAAACACAAGGTTTGATTTTTATAGAAAAATTCAGTTTTAACCAAGATATAGCAATGACGTTTTATAAAAGAGGTTTTTCAAACCCTGTGCTCAATAGGAATTGAGACCTTTTCATACTTCCATTTTATTATTAAATGTTCGGCTTGTTTGATTTTATTTTCGAGATACGACGCATTCTCGAAAAAATAATATCTGACGATCTTAGAACTCCTCATAAACATGATGACCATCTAAGGAAATTCGAGACAACGTGTAAAAAATAATACACAGTACTTAAACTGAAAAATGTCCATCATGGGAACCAATCAAGATTCAAAGAAATCGAACCTCATGATCACATGATTCCTAAAGCTCACATGATCTTCGCAATTTGTATGGATAGCGATGGCGATTATATATATATATATATATAAGCTGTAAATATATATATATATATATATAAACATGATCAACCGCCACGAAGTAAACTCCATGCGGGACAAAATGTAAATAAAGTCAGAATACATCAATCAAGCTACCAAGTAAACTCAGTTCTGATGAAAATGTAAATATATATATATATAAGCAGTAAACGCAATGGATGTGAATCCAGGCTCATCGGATATGTCCAACAATAATTATATATATGTATATATATATATATATATATATTTAAAAGCGATTAAACGCACTGGATGTAAATCCAGGCTCATCAAATATGTCTGACAACAGTTATATATATAAGCAATTAAATGCACCGAATATAAAATCCAGGCTCATCCGACAGAATCTGACCACAAGTTATATATATAAGTATATATATATATAAAAGAAATTAAACACTCCAGACCGAAGTCTAGTGTGACGCCCCCGAAATAGGTATACATAACCTATTCTGAGTCGCCAAATACATGGTATCGAATACAAATACAATCTTTAATATACAACAAGAGAGCTGTGAGTTTTAATACAAATATTGTCTTCTAGACAATATCCACTCTCAGAATAAGTCCTCATTACATTTATTGTCACACTATTTAACAGAATAGTGAGGACTACTATTACTATCATCTGGACCGTCACTCCGTTCCCCGACTAGTCCTGGCTACGTTCTCATTTCCAGAAGAGAACAGTGAAAGAAAGGGTGAGCTCAACTAGCCCAATAAGAAATATTATGACTAAGATAATGCAGAATAAATTATCATTAGTCTTCAACAATGTTAAACTGATAAAATACAATAGACATCAAGTTTAATCTGCGATTGGAACATCTGATCCATTAAAAGAGTCAAGTAGAGAATAAAATCTACTATCTTTTATGATTTATAAGGTTTTCATCACTTTTATCGTTGGGACTCGACAATAAATAATCCACATCATCCACACTTTACTGACGAGGATATTCATTAGTATCACAACCACAATTTATCCATGCACTACGGGCCAGGATATTTGTGTATTCATTAATGGTCATGATCATGCCAACAATCATCCATCAATGCACTACGGGCTAATGAGGACTTTTACCACATCATTTGTAACATTACGGTCCATGATTACAAAATAATCCTCAGTCATAATCATACCAAGTCCATCTATGCACTACAGGCCACAGATGACTTTCAACAAAATATAAATATAAGGATGATGACAATGATATAAGAATTAAATAAAACAAGTTCAAGAATTAATTTATTCAGGAACTAATAACGTCCAAATTGTCAACATGATACTTCTTTATAGAGTAAAATTCAAGAATGCTCAGAAGAATATTTCCATGAAAAGATACTGGATGAAGCGCAAATATTAAGGATATTCCACTAATTTAATGGAGTATAGAAGTCAAAACTCTAACCAACTGAGTATAATAAAGAATGGAATAACAAAAGAAATCATCAGGCATGCGGTACTTCGCATAGACAGATTATTCCAATAAAATAATAAATAATGAACTCCGAATTAAAGTAATGTCATGCTATAAGCGGGATATTCAACGAAATAATAAAGAATGGAATAACAACAGAAATCACCATACATGCGGTACTTCGCATAGACAGGTTATTCCAACAGAATAATAAATAACGGAACCAGGTCGGCGTAAAATGTACAGACAGGATATTCCAATAGAATAATAAAGACGGAACTAGGTCCGGCGAAAACACACAGACATGATATTTCAACAGAATATTAAAGAATGGAATAATAACATAATTTAACCATGTATGCGGTACTTCGCATATCCAGTTTATTCTAGCAGAATAATAAATAATGGAATAACAGAAGAATTTCACCAAGTATAGGGTAGACTGCGTATATAGGTTATTCCAACAGAATAATAAATAATGGAATAACAGAAGTTCTCTTCATGAATATGAAAAAAAATAATACCCCTTACGGTACAACAAATAATATCCCTTACCTTATAAAGAAGAGTACTTCGACGGTAGGGGGGATATACTTGAAGAAACTTGCACTACGCTCAAAGCTTTCTTTAAACTCTAAAGAAATACGCTCAAGATAGAAGAATAATTCTCTCTACAGTTTCTCTCTCTAAAGTTTCAGTGAATTCATAAGAAATAATGAAGGAATGAGCTTCTATTTATAGAAGAATGTACTAAATAGTAACTAATCCATGAACGGTCCAAATCGATTTACTTTAAACGGATGGTCCAGATTGGTTAACAATAAAATATAATATATTCTATTTATAATCTAATAAAACGAATAACTTTTAAAAAGATTTTACTATCTGAAACACTATACGGGCACTATCTGAAACACTACGCAGGGCACTATCTGAGAAACACTATCAGAGCACTTATACAAACACTATGAATAATAAAATATAATATATTCTAATTATTGTTTAATAAAATGAATAACTTTATAAAAGTATTCTGTTTTATATAAAAAGATTTTACTATTAGCCTAATAAAACGAATAACTTTATAAAAGTATTACATTTTATATAAAAAAGCTTTTCTATTTTATTACATTAATAATACTAATAAAACAAAACTTCATCATCATTATTATTATTCACACTATTAATCGACCAGGTCGTTCCCAGGAAAGAGGGGGCTTTCCAATAAGGATTTCTCCCTATTAGCACGCAATTAGGTGACCAAACCTCTCATTGGCAGAACTTCTAGACATCGTTTATATTGCAAATAATAATATTAATAACTTCGTCATCTAAATATAAAATATCAACAATAATTGAATCAATTAACGTGAGATACTATCTGATAATTCTTCAAGTAATAATTGAACAAAACTGAGTGACTTCTCACGTAAGCATCAATAATCAATACCGTGTGCTACTATGCAACCACGCGTATTCCTGTACTTTTAACACTGGGTGTTTCAACAATTAACGGTAAAACTTCTGCCGTTATTTTCATAAAAATATTTTGGTCGTTATCTCAATCCGACAATAATTTTATTGTGGGGTCCACCAATGATTGTGTCGTCGTACGAATATTCCCCGACCAATCGAATATTATAAACAACTTGCTTACTTTGCAAAAATTATAAATATTACCCACAACTATAACATTATATCAAATCCACACCATAATATTCAAAAAATATTTCGAGAAATTTAAATCTTTATTCATAAACTTTGGGGTCTCACATCTAGGCTCAATCAAGGCATAACTCGATAATGTTAGTCCATATATGAAATATATACATATATATATAAGTATATATATACAGACAAAAATGAAAACCACCACATAGAAATCAAGTCCTGAAAACACACTCACACGACTCTCAACGTGTACAATAGTGTGTGCTAATATGAGAAGAAGACTTTATAGAATATAAGAAGGCTTACAGTGGGATGTCAAAGTAGACTTCTATGACTTTAAATGGACAAACACTCAGCTCCCGCTGGATAAAATAGAGTTATATGTGAGCTAACTAGTGTTTAAAAGTGAGGAAACACTCTAAAGATGTGTATGCAGAGTAAAATGGACAGGGCTTCCTCGCCTTTTTCCCTCCCTCTTCTTCCCAAATGGCTGACCCCATGGCTTGTATATATTGACAGATGGCCGCAGGTACACCTGCAGCATCTGCAGTTGTACCTGCAGCTGGTCGTGATGCATTCGATCCTCGTGGGTCCCGTCGTCTCGTAGTACGTGCACTCATGCACTGTAATGTCCGCTCAAACTTGCAAAACTTCAATCCGAGCATCCGAATGAGGTATATCTGACCTTCTTCGAACCGCTTGTGTCGAGAGTTACGCAATGACATGGATTAGAGGTTGTACGAAGTAAGGAAGAGGGGTCTATGCCCATAGTCTTCAAGCTTCAAATTCTATCCAAAGTACTATCACACATAATAGTCACTCAGGATTGTCAATCCTCGGTTCTTGTGGGACATTGTTGGATGAATGTATGTATGAAGTGTTGAGACGACATGTCACTGTCAAAGGAACAAGATGACGTTTGACTCCTCGCCGGGGTTATCACCGGTTTGAGTTGAAAGTAGATGTTTCTCAGGGTTACAGGTGAGATTGGACTACTTGTTGGTATGCCACAATATCATCTTGTTGAGATGGTAAGATGACGTTGTGACTCCTCATCGGGGTTATCACTGGTTTAAGCAGAAAACAGACGTTGCTCAGGGTTACACCTGAGATTGGACTACTTCTTGTTTGTATGTCTCAATGTCATCTGTGGATGTTCCTGTCTGCCCATTGTTAACTTCGGGTCTGAGGTGTGTGTGCCTTGACAGGATGTCTAGGGTTAAAGCTGATTGCATATGTTTGAAACAAGCATTTTCGGCGTTATCACCGAAACTGCAATGGCATCTCTTAGGGCTATCACCAAGGATGGGGTTACTACTCCCAGTGTTGTCTCTGGGACTAGAACTGAGTGTCGCAGTGTTATTGCCAAGACAGAACTGTCCTCTCCGGTGTTGTTGTTGGTCTTTTGATCTGCATATCTCGGGGTTATCTCCGAAATTGGAAATGCATTCCCGGTGTGTGTTCTGGGGTTTGAACTGATATTCCCGATTTGTGTTCTGGGTTGGAACTGATGTTCCCAGTTTGTGTTCTGGGTTGGAACTAAACTTTCGGTACTATCCGGAATGGATGTAAGCTGTCTTCTAGGGTTATCTCCAAAAGACGAATCTACCCTCCTACAATGTTATTAATAGAAGCGCAGAAAATTTTGAGTGTCTATAGTGAGAAGAGTTTTCAAGAACTCAACAGTAAACTCATTTTAGCACATGTTATGACAATACCATCTAGCACGGAGGGATTTGTCATTTATAGTGATGCTTCAAGCCAAGGGTTAGGATGTGTTCTCATGCAACATGGGAAACTCATAGCCTATGCCTCACGACAACTCAAAGAATATGAGAGGAATTATCCTACTCATGATCTAGAGTTGGCCGTTGTCATTTTTGTGCTTAAGATTTGGAGGCATTACCTATATGGAGAGAAGGTGGAAATCTATAAGGATCATAAAAGCCTTAAATATTTCTTCACTCAAAAGGAACTCAACATACGGCAACAACGTTGGCTTGAGTTGTTGAAAGATTATGATCATACCATCCAATACCATCCTGGAAAAGCGAACGTAGTAGCTGACGCATTGAGTAGAAGATCATATGCGGGTACGAGTGCGATATTGTCAACGCAAAGGCCCATTTTATATGACTTACAAAGGATGGAGATAGAGTTAAAGACTCTAGGGACCTATGTGATGATGGCGAATATACGAGTAGAACAGACTTTAATCGATAAAGTTAAATTTGCTCAAGCTACAGACCTGGAGCTGATGCGTATGAGGAAGAAAGTGCAAGAAGGTGCTATGCCGGAAGCAAGAATCGATGAAGAAGGAATACTTTGAGTCAACTCCAGACTTTGTGTTCCTAACGATTCTGACTTGAAGTATAAAATCATGATGGAGGCGCATAACACACCGTTTTCAATCCATCCTGGGAGTACCAAAATGTATCATGATCTTTGACATACATTTTGGTGGAGTAATATGAAGAGAGAGATAGCGGGGTTTATCTCAAGGTGTCAAACTTGTCAATGAGTCAAGGTGGAACATCAAGTGCCAAAAGGTCCATTGCAACCACTTGGAATTCCAGAATGGAAGTGGGAGCACATTACCATGGATTTTGTCACTGGTCTTTCCAAGGTTTCTCAAGACATAGATGCGATTTGGGCCATTTTTGATAGATTGACCAAGTCTATTCATTTCTTACCGATACGAGAAACTTAAACACTTGAACATCTTCCTAGTATATACATAAACGAGAATGTAAGATTGCATGGTATGCCAGTATCCATAGTTTCTGATCGAGACCCAAGATTCACTTCAAGATTTTGGGTTAGTTTGCAAAAAGCTATGGGCATGAATTTACGATTTAGTTCGGCATATCATCCTCAAACGGACGGGCAGTCGGAAAAAGACTATTCAAACTCTTGAAGATTTATTAAGACTCTGTGTTCTTAACTTCAAGGGGAGTTAGGACAAGTTCTTACCATTGGAGGAGTTTTCCTACAACAACAGTTATCAAGTAAGTATTGGCATGGCTCCATTTGAGGCGTTGTATGGAAGAAAGTGTCATTCTCTAGTATGTTGGGATGAGGTGGGTGAAGCAACATTATTGGGACCAGAGTTGGTATGTATGACTACGGAAAAGATTCAAACGATCTGACAACGTATAAAAACCTTACAAGATCGACAAAAGAGTTATGCTGATCTTCATCGAAAAGACGTGGAATTCGATATTGGAGATCATGTGTTGTTACGTGTTGCTCCATGGAAAGGAGTTACAAGATTTGGAAAGAGAGGAAAGCTCAATCCTCGATTCATTGGCCCATTTTTAATCCTCGATCGAGTAGGAGCGTGGCCTATAGACTACTTTTACTGCCAAGTATGTCTCGTGTTCATAATGTTTTTTACATATCTATGTTATGTAAATATGTGAAAGACCCGAACCACATTATTGAATTAGAACCGGATGAGATAGAGGAAGATTTAACGTATGAAGAGTTACCTGTTAAAATCATGGATAAGAAGGATCATATTCTACGCTCCAAGGTTATACCTCAAGTCAAAGTTTTGTGGAGAAACCATGATATGGAAGAAATGACCCGGGAGTTAGAATCTGAGATGAAGTCAAGATATCCTCACCTCTTCGATATACCAGGTACGTACCCTAATTTCAAGGACGAAATTTCATAAGAAGGGGAGGTTGTAAGACCCCAACTTTTATGAATAAAGATTAATTTCTCTCGAAATATATTTTTGAATATTATGGTGTGGATATAATATAATGTTATAGCTGTGGGTAATATTTACAAAAATTGCAAAGTAAGCAAGTGGTTATATAATATTCGATCGGTCGGGGAATATTCATTTTAACGAGGAATATTAAATGCGACGGCACAATCATTAGTGGACCCCTAATGTAAGTATTGTCGTAGTAAGAAAAGCGACATAATTCTCTTTTATAAAAAATAATGGCGGAAGTGTTACCGTTAAAAGCGTTGAACTACCCGGTAGTAAAAAATACGCGTGGTTGCATAGTAGCACACGGTATTGGTTATTGATGCTTACATAAGAAGTCACTTAGTTATACTCAATTATTGCTACGATAATTCTGGATCATATCTCTCATATTATTGATTCGATTATTGTCACAAAGATCATCATCAGTATAATATGATATATTATTAAATCAATAATTGAGATGACAAAGTTGTTCATATTATTAAATTGTAATATTTACAATGTCTAGAAGTTACATCAAGGAGAGGGTTTGGTCACCTAATTGCGGCGCCAATAGGAGAAATGCTTATTGAAAGCCCCTCTTTCACAGGAACGACTGGGTTGTTAAATATTGTGAGTTATAATATTAATGATGAATAAGTTCGTGTTGATTATAGATGAATTTGATAGTTCCATTGTGTTGAAATTATTTGTGTTAGTGGAAATCGACATTTATTTCGATAATAATTGATGTCTGGAGGTTATATTGTTCAATCGGGTATTCGGGGCACTTTTTGTGTTGAAATACTATTCACGAGTTACTATTCATGAGTTATTATTCACGAGTTACTATTCATAGGTTACTATTCACCCGATTACTATTCACTCTAGTATTATTCACTCAGATATTTGGGACACTTTTCGTGTCGGGGTACTATTCACGGGGTTACTATTCCCGAAGTACTATTCACGGGGTACTATTCACCCAAAAAATATATTTCTTTTCGGTCCAAATCATTTTTGGGTACAATATTATTACATGAGGAGATGTGCTAATTTTTCAGATCGTTGGTTGAAATTTTAATAGTAAATCAATATGGATCGTTGGTTTAAAGTTTTAATAGTAACTTGTCCTTTCGGTTTTCCAAGAGTTATTTGTCTCTTCTGTTTTCCAAGAGTTATTTGTCCCTTCAGTTTTCCAAGAGTTATTTGTCCCTTATGTTTTTCAAGAGTTACTTGTCTCTTTGGTGTTCCAAGAGTTAATTGCCCCTTCGTAAATATTAGTTGTCTCTTCAATATTACCAAGAGTCATTTTGACCCTTCGTTAAGACCAAGAGCCACTTTCAGTTCTTCTATAAATAGAAGCTCATTCCTTCATTATTTCTTACCTAAAACTCTAGAGAGAGAAATTATAGAGAGAAAGAAGAAGAGAAGTATGCTACCTCACTTTTCCAATATCCAGTTTCTTCTAAGGTAAGGGGTATTATTTCTTTCGTATTCATGAAGAGAGCTATTGTTATTCCATTCCATATTATTCTGTTGGAATAATCTATATCTGTGAGACTACCATATACATGGTGAAATTACATTGTTATTCCATTCTTTATTATTACTCATTGGAATAACTTTTCTACATCTGATCTGTACCGCATACATGGTGAAATTCTCATTGTTATTCCATTTTTATTATTACATTTGGAATATCACATGCGTGCTTAATTTTGCGACTGGTTTTGTTCTTTATTATTACATCGAAATATATCACATGCGTGCGTTTCGCTGCGTGACACATTCCATTATTTATTATCCCGCTGTCGGAATATCCTATCTGTGCGTTTCGCACGACCTGTTCCATTCTTTATTATTACATTAGGAATAACATGCATCTTGCGAGTCTATCGCATGCATGGTGAATCATACATTATTCCATTCTTTATTATTCTATTGGAATAACCTGTCTATGTGAATTACCACATGCATGGTGAATGATACTTTGTATTCATTCCTTATTAAATTATGAAAATGATCTGAATACGTGGGTTACCGCATGGGGGCGAAAATCCATTTGCAGTTTCATATATTCTATTATACTCAGTTGGTTAAAGTTTTTGCTTCTATACTCCATGAAATTAGTAGAATATCCTGGATATTTGCGCTTCATCCAGTATCTTTTTATGAAAATATTCTTCTGAGCATTCTTGAATTTTTTTCCCCATAAAGCAGTATCATGTTGACAATTTGGACGTTGTTGGTTCCTGGATAAATTAATTCTTGAACTTGTTTTATTGAATTAATATGTCATTGTCATCATCCTCATGCTTATATTGTAATGAAAGTCATCTTTGGCTTACGTGCATAGATGGACTTAGTATGATTATGACCAGGGATCATTCGGTATAATCATGACCTATAATGTTATAAATGGTATGGTAAAAGTCCTCAGTGGCCTGTAATGCATTGATGGACAGTTTTTGGTATGATTATGACCAGGGATTGTTCGGTATAGTCATGACCATTGATGATTTAATGAATATCCTTGGCCCGTAGTACAGGGATGATTAGATGATGTGTTTTATTTATTAAGCTTAGTCTCAGCGATAAAAATTGATGAAAACATTTTAAACCATAGAAGATAGTAGATTTTATTCTCTACTTGACTCTTCTAATGGTTTTCTTGTTCCGTTGCAGTTAAACTTGATGTTTATTGTATTTTATCAGTTTAACATTGTTAAAGACTAATGATAATTTATTCTGCATTATCTTAGTCATAATATTTCTTACTGGGCTAGTTGAGCTCACCCTTTCTTTCACTATTCTCTTCAGGAAATGAGAATATAGCTAGGACGAGTCTGGAAATGGAGTGATGGTCCAGATGATAGCATTAGTAGTCCTCACTATTCTGTTAAATAGTGTGACAATAAATGTAACGAGGACTCCATTGAGTGTGGATATTGTCTAGATGACAATATTCTTATTAAAACTCTCAGTTTATGTTTTGTCGTATTTTACACGATAGTTGTATTTGTATTTTTGTACCATGTATTTGGCGACTCAAGATGGGTGATGTATACCTATTTTGGGGGCTTCACAACAGCTGCTATTTATAGAGAAATACAAATCCAGACATTGCATTTTTCCATTGAATCAAACTCATGTGTTAAAGGATTGCATGACGGTTAACAAGGAGTTGTTAGATTGGTTGTTGGAACTCATCATGATCACCACTCCTACATGATCATGAGCTAGAGAGTTGGAAGAAAATGAAGAACATAGGCTAGCCTTTTTGCTATCCCACGTGACTGAAGTTTGAAGCAAATGGGACACTCATATTGGGACAACTTAATTGCTCAATATTCTAGCAACACTTAGACTATACTTATGCACAACTCTTATTCTTATGTTATATTTTTAATACACATCTTAACCATATATTATAACTAAATGGCACACTTAATAATTAAGGTTTCAATGTAGTGGATGAAATATGGGAATGTAATATACATTTAATCCATGTACATTAAATATACGCAATAAAATAATGCAGTCGGATATTATTGTCCGGGTAGTTCCATAATTATTTCTACCACTTATATAACCATATTTTAAATGTCTACTCACATTCATATTGTTACATACACATTTCATGATATATTTATACCATATAGTTTCAATATGTTTAATTACCTTGCTTCTTACAATATAGTTTCATACAACTTAATATATAGTCACATAAATGCCATAATACTCTATATAGTATAGTTGTATTATTGCTCCTATGCACATAACTGTCATTATAATATTATTATATTAATAACTCACTTAATTATGTTAAATAAATAACCATGCTCTTCCTTAATTAATTAACACTAATATTAATTATGGTGACTAAACCGACCAACCTCATGTGCAAGACAACCCTATTCCTCAACACAAAGAAGAAGAGGTCAATATGATTAATTGGAGTAGTGGACAAAGTTCTAATTATGTTGTTGAATCTTCCTAAACCAGCAAGGACGGTGCTGATAAATGGGATTACACACAGTTCCAGTTTATGATGGAACGAAAGATCAAAGCTCTTTGCAAGCAAGTAGACCAATTGGCAGAACTGGTAATCCATCAACACCAAGTCACACGCCAATTAGTCAGTCAGGAGCATGCTAGTCTCCTTCCTTTTGTCATGAATACTCCATCATCGCCTTCAGAAAGTGAAACATTGGAGGATAAAGTTGCAAAAATAGCAAGTGCCAAAGCCCGTTAGGATTTTGCCAACAAGAGGGAATTTCAATGAAGCAAGAATTACATCCCTTCTACCTCCAATCAATCCTCGTTCCAGATGGTTCAATTCTAATGGAGTATGTCAGTACCACTCCCATTCTCGTGGTCACAACACAAAAGAATGATGGGCACTCCGCCATCTCATTAAGAATTTAATTAACAGTAGTGTTCTACAAATGGCAAATGATGACACTTTGTTACTCGAAAGTGGAAACAAATGTCCTATAAAATGGAATGATGGTGTAGCAGTTATATCCGCTGAGGATGATTTGGCTACCAGACCACTCACAATACAAGCAATTCAACTCAAAGGTGCTAACAATCCTTTGAAAGTGGCTGCACCAGAGCCAATTCTCTTGCCATCTAGGCCATAGTATCATGTTGTCAACTTGAAAAAAGTCCCCTGGAATTATGGGCAGGCTAAAGGATCTAACTCACATACAACTGTTGCAGTGTCGAAGGAGAATCCACTGTATCTTTCCCATCGGGTGATGAAGCCTACCATCAAGTCAAAAGGGAAAGTTCACATTGAGAAAATTGAAGAGTTCCACCGTACCATGGGCCATAATGAAGCCAAGATGGTTCTAAGCTTGAGAGAAGCTCCACAACAAATTTCCATACTGGACTTGGTTTTCTCTTCCGAAGATGACATGAAATCTTGCTAAGGGTCTTAGAAGAAGCCTATTTACCGAAATCAGTGGATGTCGAAAAATTCCAACATCTGGTTGATCACATTTTTAACAATAATGTGATATCTTTCATTGATGACGACATACCCGCTGAAGGGACTGGTCATTGCAAGCCGTTGCACATAGCAGTTTTGTCCTCCGGATACATGGTCTCTTTAACACATAATAGGTCTCTTTGACATATAATAGGTCTCTTTGAAGGCATCATACAATGTAAACTCAAGAAATCCAAAAACATGCTAGATCCTACTAGAATCAAATAGTTACCAATATCGAGGGTCAAAATGGGATACTTATGGGGCTTTTTGCTCTTTTTCCATTTTATTATCTCTTTTTTAGATAATTCTAATGGCTATGCAATTTTTAATTCCCTTAGGCTTTTTAATGCTACCTTAACGAGCTTTCGACCAACGACTCCCAAACCATTTAAGGCCTTAGGGCGCTAGGTGTGAAGACAATCCACTCGGGCTTACTTACTCAAGTTACAAAGGCCACGAAACTAGACTAGCCACGGTGTTTATTCATATTTGTTTTCTTTTTCATAGCTTATATACTCCAAATTTTCCCCCAAACTTAGGTTCTTGTCTAACCTTAGCCATCTCTGCCTATTCATGTCTTCCTTTCATTCAAACTGGCATTATCTTTTAGAAATCCATTATGTGTCAATTTAGACTTAATCAGTCAACAAAGTTATTTTTACTGTGTTATCCTTATTATACTAGTATAAACCAGAAAAAGATTTAATTTATAACAGGCAATCATATCAAAGCTCTAATAGTCAGCACTATACTTGTCTACTCAATTCTGCTCTCATCATTGGCCAAAATAGGCTGTAACTATCTAACAGCTGGAAACGTGCAAGATGAACAAAATGCAATAAACACAAAAAACTAACTACTATTTTTTTCATTTTTTTAAACTAAACAAGAAACTAAATACATTAAAAACTATTATAATAAACTATTGTGCAAATGCAAACTACATGCAACTATATAACATGAATGCCAACATATAAGATATAAACTAAACATGAAACTAACATATGCAAACTAACATACACATGACATAGACTAAATATTAATACATGAAATAATAAACTATATTAAACTCCCCCAAACTTAGCAATTACAATGCCCTCATTGTAAGAATATAGCAATAATCACAAGAGGACTTTCTTGTATCCGATAAGCATGAGGTGATGGTGGTGATGGTGGTGACAATGGCCTGGGGGGAAAACTCGGCGCTCCTCCACATCTGAATCTGATGGAGGATATTGTGGCATTGGTTCTGGCGTCTGGTATTGGAACTGAGCGGCTGGATTTAGACTTTGTAAGGATGCATTCAATAAGGCGAAGGAATTGTTCATGGCATTAAACATATGGTCTTGCCTAGCTGCCAGTCGGGACATATTTCTAATATTTTCTTTATCTCTCTTATCCATCTGTCTCTTAAGACTGTGAAACTGAGAACTGATCATGTATCTGCCTGTCCTTCTACTCCCCTCAGTCTCCTGCTCCCCAATAATTTCATCATCTTGGAACTCATCATCATCTGAAGTGTCCTCAGCCTCTTCTTCTTCCTCAGAAGGCTCTGGAAATATGAAACCGAAACCTCTTGGATGAGACTCCCCTCTAGGCCAGACAGTGTATCATGCAATCATTCGAGAGTCTAATAGCTGGAGAGGCTTCTGTACAGGCTCATCCCTAGACCATTGAACGCCCGCCTGCCTGTACAACCCAAAAATGAGGGATAGGTGTGGCAATCCACCGGCGAATGGTCCTTGTAGACAGCGGCGAATAGAGAAACTGATGATGGAGCCGATGTTTATGTCGAAATCTTTCAAAATTTCGTACATCAATAGCACTTTCTCCTTTATTACTTCATTGGTATGCATGGAAGGAAACAACTTTGCGCATAAAAATGTATACCAGATCTTTCCATAGTGGCTCAAATCCTTGCTCAGGAAGATTGTACCGCCCTTCCTTCCTTTAACCCAAACAGTACCCAACTTAGATATCTTAGTTAAAATCTGGTCGTAGTCGGGACTACTATCATACAACTGAGTATACTAGCATGTGGCAGGGGCTCTCAGGCTATAATATTCGTTAATGGCCTCAAGACTGAACGACACCTGTTTAGCCCTTACGAATGTCGTGTATGGCGCCCTATCCTCGGCATTGTCATAAAATTCTTTCACCACATTTACTATGGTTGGGTCAGGATCGTCTGTCAGCATCTCCCATCCTTGTTCATTGATAAACATATAATTCATACATTTAATTATCCCTAATTTTTTCCTTTTAATTATATTAGTTTATTAAATTAATATGTTTTATTTTATTTTGTAGGATTTAATATTTGTTGCAATAAAGTTAAAATCTTGGTAATCAAGGGATATTTAATGCTCTTATTCATATAAGAAATATCCAAGAAGAATCCTACAAGGAGTAGGAAAGAGGTTGAACATTCTTGGTGTGCAAGTCAAATCCAATAAGAGAAGGGAAAGTATATTTAGAAGATATTTTTGAGAAGTTTATTGGGAACAAAACTATCCAAGTTCAATGAACCTAAATTAGGGTTCCAAGTTATTTTCCCTATAAATAGGCCTCTTGTTTTAGAGAGAAGGGCACCACTTGTTATTTTCTTTTTCTAAGTTTTTCACTAATGTAGGAGGGAGTAAGATATTTAGAGTTTGTCCTTTCCCTTATTCCAATCATGTGTGGTACTACTATCAAGGAGTATTTGTAACTTTCTTTTATTTATATAATAGAAATTCTCTTTTTAATTATTGTTCTTATTTCATGCAAATAGTAGTACTAATATTATTTATTTTTGTTTTTTATTCCATGGCTAGCTAAATTTCTAATACCTAGGATTATGATGAAACTAAGTATTTCATAATAATATTTTCTTTCCGTTCCAAAAATTAATGCCTAATTATTTTTGCCTTCATATTTTCCTCCGCATAAATTGCATATGATTTTTATATTGATTGCGAGGTTTTGATAAGTTATAGTTAATCTGTGAATTTTTCATAACTTATGCTTGCCCATATTAATTATATGAATCATTATTTTTAAAGGGAAGGGAAAATAATTTGGGAATTGATTTAGGAAATAAGAAATTATTTATTATTTTCATATTTGGTGGATTCTGATTCCTAGGTATCTTTTTTCATTAATAGTTTCCGTTATTAATTAATAGTTTGCATAATTTAGTTGATAAATCTTCTCTACCATTTTTGTTTCTAATCTGCCTAAAATATTAATTAAGGACATATTAAAGAATTGATCTAGTCTCTGTGGTTCGACCTGCACTTGCCAAATCTACAATAGACATTGTGCACTTGCAGTACATAATTTTAACACATCACTCATGTATTTGCCTCCTCATCTGCCTATCGAAAGAATTTTGTGCCAAACCCCGCTCTAGAGTAAGTGCTTTAAACACTATGTAGCCGTATTTGTTGGCGGCGTTGGCACTTGTGAATTTTTGTTTGTCAAAAGCTCGTGTGGGTGGTGAAGACCCGGAACCTTCGCCTCTTTATCGCTTGGATGGTGTTTTCGGTGCCATGTCAGTCAATTCAATCACAAAATTCCCCCAAACTTATGTAAAGCAATTTGTCAAACAGTTGATGTACACACTGCCAAACTGACAAACTTGAATTCCAAAGTGTGATGACAAGTGTAACTAGTAGCTTACCCACTGATTTCCCCTTCTATTGATGATGAATTTGCAGTATTGGTACTTAATTTGAAATTTCCCCAAAACTTGTTCTCTACAGACCCAAAATTGGTGAACCCCGCTTATTTCCCCTAAAATTTGATGATATTGTGGTACTGTTGTTGCTCAATTGATGTAGTAATGGATTTTCTTTTTCCTTTTCCTTCGTAATTGTGTGAAAGCCTAGGTTTTATGGTGATTGAACTTAGGAGAATGGGTGTGTAATGGTGTGGGTTTAGGGAATTAGGGTTAGGATTTATATAGGGTAGGAGATATGCAAAGATTTGAAGGAGATATGAGGGGAATGGGTGTTATCGTGGTAGAAATCGTGGGTTAAGGGAGTTATGGGGGTCGGTTAAGGAGAAGAGAAGTTGTGAAGTGGAGTAGAACACGATCTGCAGTTTAAAAAAAGAATTAGATCTCCATAACCCCCGCCGTGGCGGGGGGTATTTTCACTAGAAGGGCTCGCAAGGGCGGGTATGGAGAGAGAGCCCCCCTCGCCAGGGCGGGGGTGCCAAGCTTGGATTGGGTCCGCCAGGGAAGGGGTCGATTCTGCAGATGACTTAGATTTTTCAATTCCATCGCCTCGTACGCATATATAATAACATCCTAAACACCTTTAATACATTAGAACATTAAATATGAGATAAAATAATGAAGATTGATCAAGTAATATAAAATTTCTTGAAAATCATGAACTAACTAACTAGCTATTGTACTGAAATAAACTAAGTGATACAAGGATTACGAATTACACTACAAATTGATTAACATAACATAAAAATATTGTAAATGGAAAGAAAATTGGGTAGCCTCCCAATGAGCGTTTGTTTTTAAGTCTTTCAGTCTGACTACTCCCTGTTCATTGCGCGTCGGCGAGTGTGATCGCAGTGGCTTCGTTGTCGATGTCGTCACCCCAATAATGCTTTAACCGTTGATCATTGACTTTGAATATCTCAAGTGGGTTTCTATTATATTGTTAAATGGCGCCATGTGGGAAAATCGTCTTGATTGTGAATGGCGCCGACTATCGAGATATGAGCTTTCCGGGAAACAACCTCAGTTTTGAATTAAACAGTAATACAGATTATCCCGGGTTGCAATTCCTCTGCATAATTGTTTAGTCGTGCCACTTCTTGACTTTTTCTTTATACAGTTTTAAGTTCTCATACACTTGCATTCGAAATTCGTTGAGTTCATTCAATTGGAGTAACCTCTTTTCTCCTACAACTGTTTGATCAAAGTTGAGTTTTTGAATGGCTTAATATGCCTTATGTTGTAATTCCACTTGGAGGTGACATGCTTTCCCGTAGACTAACTAATATGGTGACATCACTATTGGCAGCCTTGTATTCTGTCCTGTAAGCCCATAGTGTGTCATCCAACTTTAGAGACCAATCTTTTTTGCTCAGATTCACTACCTTCTCTAAAATTTTCTTCACCTCTTTGTTGGAAACCTCAACTTGACCACTTGTTTGGGGTGATATGTTGTTGCAACCCTATGATTGACCCCGTACTTCGCCAAAAGAGTTGTAAATGACCTATTGCAGAAGTGACTTCCCTTGTCACTTATAATTGCTCTTGGTGTGCCAAAACTTGTGAAGATGTTCTTTTATAGAAACTTAAGAACCACCTTGGCATCATTCGTAGGGAGTGCTACGGCTTCCACCCACTTTGACATGTAGTCCACAGCTAGCAAGATGTACAAGTTATTGAATGAAGGAGGAAAAGGTCCCATGAATTCCATCTCCCATACATCAAAAACCTCAACTTCCATAATTGTGTTGAGCGGAATTTCATTCTTTTTTTTAGATATTACCCACCCTTTGGCATTTGTCACAATTTTTCACGAATCCATGAACACCGTAGGCCAATAGAATCCTGCTTGAAGTACCTTGGCTGCAATCCCTCACTACCATAATGTCCCCCATACGCATATGAATGGCATTTGTGCAAAATATTTTGCACTTCGTTGTACAGCACACATCTCCAAATCATTTTTTCTGCACACTGTCTGAATAAATAAGGCTCGTCCCACATGTACCACTTGACATCATGTAGGAACTTTCTCTTTTATTGTTGTGTCAGATCAGGGGGAAGGATTTTGCTTATCAAGTAATTGGCAAAATCTGCATACCATGGAAACTTTGAGTTTACTCTAAAAAAGCTGCTCATCCAGAAATGATTCATTGATTACACATTTATCTTCCCCATCCTTATCCGAATTTTCCAGTCTAGAAAGATGATCTGCCACTTGATTTTTTGTCCCCTTCCTATCCTTTATTTCCAAGTCGAATTCCTAAAGGAGTAGAATCCATCTGATTAGTCTAGGCTTAGAATCCTTCTTTGAGATCAAATAACGAATTGACAAGTGATCTGTGTATACCACCACCTTTGTTCCTATTAAGTAAGCTTTGAATTTGTTAAAGGTGTATACTACTATAAGTAAATCCTTCTCGATGGTTATGTAGTTTAATTGGGCATCCATAAGGGATTTACTTGCGTAGTATATGGAATGGAATATCTTCTCTCGGCGTTGACCCAAAACAGCCCCTACCGCGTAGTCGCTAACATCGCACATTAATTCCAAATGCATCATCCAATCCGGTGCTACGATCACGTGAGATGTAGTCATTCTCTTTTTCAACTGTTCAAACGCTGACTTACGCTCTTCATCAAAAATAAACACTGCATCTTTCTCTAAAAGACTACATAGTGGTTATGCAATCTTAGAGAAATCCTTTATAAACCTTTGGTAGAATCCAACGTGTCCAAGAAAACTAAGGATTCCTTTAACTGAATTCGGTGGTGGAAGATTTTCTATCGTGTCCAGCTTTGCCTTATCAACCTCTAAGCCTTTCGCAGAGACCTTGTGCCCCAGAATTATTCCTTCTTCAACCATAAAGTGGCACTTCTCCTAATTAAGCACCAAGTTCATTTCCACACATCGCTTCAAGACCATGACCAAGTTCTCAAGACAGATATCAAAAGTGTTTTTATAGACTGAGAAGTCGTCCATGAAAACTTCCACATTCTTCTCCACCATATCCGAGAAGAAAGCCATCATACATCTTTGGAAAGTCGTCGGTGCGTTATATAAACCAAAGGACATTATCCTGAATGCAAAGGTGTCATATGGGCACATGAAGTGGTCTTTTCTTAATCCTCGGGAGTTATGGCTATTTGGTTGTACATCAAATATCCATCCAGTAAGCAGTAATACTCATGCACAGCCAACCGATCCAACATCTGATCGATAAAGGGTAGAGGAAAGTTGTCCTTCCGGGATGCCTTATTTAGCTTCTTGTAGTCCATACAAACCCTCTATTCGGTCACTGACCTCGTCAAAATCAGTTCATTTTCGTCGTTCTTCACTACTGTTATTCCGCCCTTTTTTGAAACATATTGAACTAGACTTACCCATGTACTGTCTGAAGTTGGGTATATTATTCCAGCATCCAACCACTTAAATATTTACTTCTTTACCACTTCTTTCATGATCGAATTTATTCGTCTTTGTTGTTCCACTGTTGGCTTTGTGACCTCTTCCATAAGAATCTTGTGCTTGCAAAAAGAGGGGTTGATCCCCTTTATATCAGCGATCGTCCAACCTATAGCCGACTTGTACTCTCTAAGCACCCTCAGCAACTTACTTTCCTGTAGTTTGTTAAGCGCAGATGCAATAATAATAGGTAAAGTATTTGAATTACCCAAATAAGCATACCTGAGGTGTTTAGGAAGGGGCTTAAGCTCAAGAGTGGGTGGCTCCACCAATGAAGGTTTCATCCGCGCTGAAGCTTTTTCTTCCGTGTGTAATGGCTCGAATGGTACCTTGAGCCAACTAACTCTAGGCAAAGAATCCAGCATATGCAAGTAGTCTACAAACTCTGGATCATCCAAGTCTTCATCCCCCAGTAGAGTGTTTTCCAACAGATCTCTGACCAAACTTTTAACCAAGGCTTCATTTACTATCCTGTCGATCACATCAAACTGGAAACACTCCTCATCTGTAGGGAACTTCATGACTTTGAACACATTGAATTTGACTTCCTGGTCTTGGACCTCATGGTTTATTCCCCCTTTTGAACATCGATAAGAGTCCTACCTGTAACCAAAAATGGCCTCCCTAAGATGATTGGGATGTTTTTGTTGTCTTCATAATCCAAAATTATAAAATCTGCTGGAAAAATAAACTTATCCACCTTAACTAAGATGTCTTCCACAATTTCTCTTGGATAGGTCACCAATTTGTCCGATAACTGTAGAGATATGTTTGTAGGCTTCGGAGCTGGCAAACCTAATTGAGTATAAACTGACAACGACATATGGTTCACACTTGCCCCCAAATCACACAAACACTTGTTGAAGGCCCTATTATCGATTATGCAAGGAATGGTGAAACTCCCCGGATCATTTAACTTCAGAGGTAATTTTCTCTATAAAACTGAAATGCATTCCTCCGTTAAAGCTACAGTCTCATAATCCTCTAACTTCTTCTTCCTTGATAGAATACCCTTCATAAATTTGGCATAACTCAGCATTTGCTCTAGGGCTTCTGCGAAGGGAATATTGATATGAAGTTTCTTGAAAAGTTCTAAAAACTTTGAGAATTGCTTATCCAATTTCTATTTTTGAACTCTCTGCTGAAACGGTGGTGGGGGATACATAATTGGCTCAACATCTATCTTACTCTTGTCCCCTTTCTTTTCATCACCATGTTTCCCTTCAACCACTTTGTCTTCATCCTCTTTGATATATTTTTGAGTTAAATTTTCTGCATTCTGCCCCTCAAGATGCTTTCCACTCCTCAAAGTAATTGGTTGACACTATTCGTGATTTCCCTTCGGATTCTTTTCTGTGTCGCTAGGTAGAGTTCCTTGAGGCCTATTATTAAGTGCTAAAGCAATCTTTCCTATCTGATTTTCTATGTTCTTGATGGCTCCTGTTTGTGTTTTCATTGTCGCCTCTTTTCTCGATATATACTTCAACAATAGCTCTTCTAAATCTGTCTTTTTCTCTTGTTGCGAAACTTCTTGTTGATGCTGATTTTGAAACCCCGGGCAATAGAATGGTCATGGAGCATGCTGATTTTGATTATTAGCCCACGAAAAATTAGGATGATTTCTATTCCCTAGATTGTAGGCATTCTGATACATAATATGCAGAATCTTATTGTAGCTGCCCACAAATTGTACTACTACTGGGTTAATGGCACACTATTTTATAGGATGTTCACTTACACACAATTCGTAAACATACGTATCCTATTGTTTTTGTGCACCTGTCAGAGCATCCATTTTCTTTGACAAAGCTGAAATTTGTGTCGTTAATGCTGTCACGCTATCTACCTCTAACATCCCAGCTACCTTAGGTTGTGTCATTCTCGCAGTAGGCCACTGGTAGTTGTTAGCTGTCATCATTTCTATCAGCTCATACGCATTCTCATAACTCTTAGCCATGAATGCTCCACCCGAAGCTGCATATATGCTAGTCCTGAGATTACCACTCAATCCATTATAAAACATGTTCATCTGCAACCATTTAGGTAGTCCATGATGTGGGCACTTCCTAAGTAGTTCTATGTACGTTTCCCATGCCTCGTACAATGACTTCCCATGCTGCTGCTCACACATAGTAATATCGTTTCTCATCTTCGCAGTCTTAGCTAGTGGGAAAAACTTGGCCAAGAATTTCTGAGCATGGTCGTCCCATGTAGTAATCGACCCTGGCGGTAAAGAGTGTAACCAACTTTTTGCCTTATAATGCAGTGTGAAGGGAAATAAGCGAATTCTTACTGCATCATCCGACACCCCGTTGTATCTGAAGGAGTAACAGATTTCCAAAAAGCTAACCAAGTGCTCATTCGGATCGTTGTTGGCTAATCCCCTAAACTGCACTAAGTTCTGTATCATCTGTATGGTACCAGGCTTGATCTCAAAATTATTTGAAGCTATTGCAAGCTTGATGATACTCGACTGAAGCTCAGTAACCCTAGGAGTAGCATAATCCCTTAGCGCCTTCTAATCTTCTGCAACCATTATTTCTTCCTTATCAAGATTTTCCTTAGTGTCCTTAATCCACTTACTGAGCCTTTGAAACCTTTTCTCGATGCCATCCTTAAAAGGAAGCAAGTCTGGCTTCTTAGATAGAGTTTGCATACACTAATTCCAAAAATTTGCAACAAGAAAGAACAAAACAAAAGAAAAAAAAATTGTTTAAGTAAAACTGAACTAATTAAACTGATATTGAAAAATACTAAAATCAAAACTAATCCCCGACAACGGCGCCAAAAACTTATTAGGTAAATTCTATATACGCTCAACACGCAAGTTGTTGGGTAAAATCTAGTTACACATGTGAGACCCCAGATTTTATCAATAAAGATTTAAATTTTGTCGAAATAATTTTAAATATTATAGTGTGAATTTGAGATAATATTATAGTTGTGGGTAGTATTTATAAATTTTGCAAAGTATGCAAGTGGTTATATTATATTCGATTGGTCGGGGAATATTCGGTTTAGCGGGAATATTCATACAACTACTCAATCATTGGTGGACCCTAGCAATGTAATTATTGTTTGATTGAGAAAACGACAAAAATATTTTATTGAAATAACGGCGGAAGTTTTACTGGTTGATCTTGTTGAACTACTCGGTAGTAAAAGTACGATGTCGTGTGGTTGCATAGTAGCACACCGGTATTGATTATTGATGCTTATGTGAGAAGTCACTTAGTTTGATTCCATTATTGTCGATTAATAATATGAATTATTATAGCGATAATGACGTTTTTGTTTTATTAAGTATTATTAACGTAATAAAATGAAACATCTTTTATATAAAATGTAATACTTTATTAAAGTTATTCTATAAATAGAATATATTATATTTTATTATGCATAGTGTTGCATAGTGTTTTGCATAGTATTTTGCATAGTGTTTGCATAGTAAAATATTTTTATATAAATAGAATATATTATATTTTATTTAAAAGATTTTGCTTTAAATATGGACCGTCAGATTAAAGTAAATCAATCTGGACCGTTCATGGATTAATTACTATGCATTCTATTTTCCTATAAATAGAAGCTCATTCCTTCATTATTTTCTTACTTAATTCACTTTGAAACTCAGAGAGAGAAATTATAGAGAAAGCTATAGAGAGAAAATATAGAGAGAAAGAAGAAGAGTATTACGGTACTTCACTACTTTGATATCCGATGTCTTTTTACGGTGAAGGGGTATTATTTGTTGTACCGTAAGGGATATTATTCGTTTGTATTCATGAAGAGAACCTCTGTTATTCCATTCATTATTATTTTGTTGGAATAACTTTGTAAAAAGTGGCATACCCTATACATAACTTTTATACGCCAGGCATACCCTATACTTGGTGAAATCCTTATGTTATTCCATTGCTTATTATTACATTGGAATAACTTTGTATCTGCTGATTTACCCTATACTTGGTGACATTCTTCTATTATTACATTGGAACATCACATGCATGTGTTTTACACCTTTGACTGGTTCCGCTTTTTATTACATTGGAACATCCATGCATGTGTTTTACAGGACTGGTTCCGTCTTTATCATTCTGTTGGAATATCCTATCATGTGTTTTACACCTGGATCCGTTCCATCTTTATTATTACATTGGAACATCCTCTCCTTGTGAATTTCACGACGACACAGTTCCGTTATTATTATTCTGTTGGAATAACTTTTGTCTATACATCTGAAATCATGCATGCATGGTGATTTCTTTTGTTATTCCATTCTTTATTATACCCAGTTGGTTAAAACTTTGACTTCTATACTCCATGAAATTAGTAGAATATCCTTGATATTTGCGTTTCATCCAGTATCTTTTCATGGAAATATTCTTCTGATCATTCTTGAATTTTACTCTACAAAATAGTATCTTGTTGACAATTTGGACGTTACTAATTCCTGGATAAAATTGAAAGTAGTATGCACACAAGCCAATCATGTTTGATGATAAAGCATATACTTTGTAACAATCTTATTCATTTATTAATAAAAAGTATTAATAAACTAAAATAGTTCCCAATCATTGGATTACTAAATTGGGGATTAGTGAATCCGGATAGATTGGTACATACGTTACTTGCTCATTGGATGAGGATGATTGATCTCATGATCATTTGTGTAGAGACACTAAAGCAAGTATGTAGGTGCTTATTAGAGAATAATTTCATTTGAACGTTGGCTCGCTAAGGAATACCTAATGGAGTTTTATTTGCTGTCAATAGGAATTCTGTAGTGATAGTAGTCAAGTGATCCTTGGACTTGAGATCATCATAGTATCTTGTGTATGATGAGTTATACTTTGACTTATTCCTTAAGACCCTTAGGGTATATCAAAGGGTATGCTTGGGTATAATAAGTTGTACATGGAGATAATGTATGATCAATAAAGAATCTACCACTTCTAATAAAAGAAAAGAGAAATGTCCTATGTGATTCGATAAATGACAACTCAGTAGTCCTTGGCCAAGGCAGAATGAAATTAGAAAGGAGTTTCTAATTTGCATTATTTGAGTTGTGCATTTAAGAATCGAAATACATATAATTAAATAAAATAAGACTTGACAGTAATTCCATGTCTTATATTTAATTGGGACATTGTATGGTGGAAGGATTGAATTGTACGGTAACTATTTACTCCAAGGTTCTTTTATGATTAATGTTGAAATCTATATTATCCGGAAAGTCGTTGATCGCTAAGGAGGCTTATCCTATTGTAGAATAAATATTATTTATTTAAATAAATTAATTGTTTAATTTATTTATTTAAATAAGATTAGAATTGTTCTAATTGATTTATTCACAACCTATTTAATATGGAGAACCTAAAGGGTCACACCATAAAAGAAGAATAATTATTTAAGAAGTTAATGGCATAATCGTAATAATATATTATGTATATTTAATTTAATCTATGGTGATAGAATAAATTAAATAGCTTAATATTATTATTTAATATTTTAGAAATATTAAATATAAATTAATAAGAGGAGTCTTATTAATATTATTACAATTATTATTATTATTTTAATTTCTAAAAGAGTTTAGGAATTAATTTAATATAAGTACTCTCATTTATTCCTAATTGGATTAGGAAGAAAAATTAGTTAAAGGAGTTTAATTAATTATCCCTAATAAGATTAGGGAGCTTAATTAATTAAAAGAATTTAATTAATTAAATAAAACCCAATTCCTTAATTGTTAAGGTGGGTTGCCCACATCTATAAATAAGAGGAGTCTTATTATGGGTGTGGGGGTGGTTGACTTTAACAACTACGACATAATTCCAATTGTTGGGAGAGTACACCTTTTCTATAGAGATAGAAAACTAGGGTTTGAGCCAATACCCTTCTTCTTAAATTTTCTTCTTCCTTGGTGGATCACCTCTGAGAGGCCAAACATTTGGGTGGCTAACGTTGATCGAAGGAAGGAACCAAACCGGTGGATTCAAGATTGAGCGAAAGGATTTGGAGGTGAACTTGTACCTGAGGAAGCTCGATCTTCAAGGGTATGATTTATTCTTTATCTTTTCGTTTAATTAATAATTATGCATAAAGGGTGATCCGGGTTTATGGTTTGTAAATAATTTTTAAACTCTGATTTTTACACGCTTCCGCATTATTTTTGCAATTTTGATTGCGTTCAAGAATATTACAAACCTAACAGTGGCATCAGAGCCAAACCTTTATGCGAATTATTAATTGTTTTAATTTAATATCTATATTGATATGTGTTTAGAACAATTTAATTGGGCATAATTTTATTGTATAAAATTTATTAAAAAAAAAAAAACCGTGTATCCTGTTAAAATATATATGTAATCCGTGAAGTATAACATATATATGGTGGCCATGAATGATATTGCCGAAAGTATCCAAAAGGGGCAATGTAATACTGTTGCACGGAAATCAAGGTCATGCAATAAATAAAAAAAAAAAAACCGAAGTCAGCAACATGAATTCCGTGCAACATGATTTATTTATTTTTTCTTCGTGGATTAACAGGAGGAGCATGTTCAAGGATGTTATTATATATATATATATATATATATATATATATATATATATATATGCATGCATGTTCACATTAACTTTTAAAGATTACAGGAAAGATGGATTTTATTATATATATATATATAATAAACCGGACGTTCCTAAAATAAATAAATAAAAAAAAAGGAGATTCACGTTGCCTTTTTCATGTTTCGGTTATTATTATATATATATAATTTCATTTATTTTATAATTAAGATAAAAAGTTTATTTTAATTTTAAAATAAAAGATTTATTTTATTATTAAAATAAAAGGGTTTATTTTAATATTAAAATTAAATTTCATGCTAACTAATTAGAGTTGGAATTGGATTCCATGATAACTAATTAGAGTTGAAATTGGATTGCCTAATTTCCTTAAATAAAGGAGTTTATTTAGATATGAAATATGATTTCATATTATTCAAAATAAAAGAGTTTATTTGTGAATTGGAAAGAGAATCCTAATTTCCTTAAATAAAGGAGTTTATTTAAATATGGAATAAGATTTCATATTATTCAAAATAAAAAGAAGTTTATTTGTGAATAGGAAAGAATATCCGTGTTTCCTTTAATAAAAGATTTTTTTACATGGAATTGGATTCCATAATTAATTAAAATAAAAGAGTTTATTTTAATTAAAGATTATTTTTTTACATGGAATTGGATTCCATAATTAATTAAAATAAAAGAGTTTATTTTAATTAAAGATTTTTTTTTTTACATGGAATTGGATTCCATAATTAATTAAAATAAAGGAGTTTATTTTGATTAAAATTTTTGATTAAAATAAAATAGTTTATTTTATTCAAAATTGAATAAATTAAAATAAAATAGTTTTATTTTGATTTAAATTTGGATTAAAATAAAGGAGTTTATTTTGATTCAAAAATAGATTTTATATTAACTAAATTTGCCCATTAAATGATATCAATATATATATTAAATGTTTATTATTCATAAGATGAATGTTATTTATTGATCATATGGTGATGTGTATGATAATAAATGGGATTGATTATGGACTATTGACCAATATGATTGGATTTTATTTTAGTTGGATGCATGAATGTATGGGTTTTATTAAATGGGGTCTGCGTACCTCGCCTCTTCTCTAATTTTTTCTTAATGTAAATTCTATCTCCCTCTATGTACTTCCCTCGATCACGATCAAGGTTTCTATTTATTTTAAATAGTTTTGTAATAGGAATATTTAGAATTAATTTTGAAAAATTGGAGATCAAGGAGCAAGGAGGGCTTGAAGACCCGTTTGTAATGGAGCCCGGGTTTAAATGTAATAGTTATATTTAAATATTATTTCTTGCACCCCTAGGGTTTGACCTTTTGGTTCACTTGGTGGCTCTAGTGAACCAAACTAGAATAAAAGTCCATAATTAATCCGGGTAGAATATAGTATTCTATATGTGCATGCTTATACTTTATATATATTATATATTATGCAAACATGCTTCGCATGTTCATTAATATAATACGCGTATTTATATATATATATGTATGCGCTAAACAAGATGAGACAAATTAATAACAAACCCTCAATTTTTGAATTAAGTCCTAAGCGTTCAAAGATATTTGGAATATCGAGCGTCGCCTTCTAGCATGATAAAATTAATAGAGTATTAAATATTTAATATGAGTTTGTTGTGTCACCACAAGGCAAGTATTAAGTATTTAAGATGTTAATTATCACATTTGATGCTTATAAAGAAAATTGAACAATATTGTTTTGTTGTGTCACCACGAGGATGATATTTTTCTTTTTTGAATATATGGAGTGCTAGGTCGGACTTAACTTGGATAATTTTGATTCGGATGTGCCACCACTTGATCAAAATAATCTAAGAGGCAAAAGAAAAGGAGTTGCATAGTTGATGTAATTAACAAAAGTTGTCTACCTATTTATTTATATATAGTTTGTTGTGTCACCACAAGGCTATATACATTTGAAATGGGATCCTTATTCTCACTAGCAAATCTTTAACTAGATTTTGCCGAACTATATAAGTGAGGGTAATATAGTTTGAAGAAAATAGTGAGAGATACCAATTTAAAACAAGACCTAAATTATTTTGGTAATTAATAAAAGAATGTATGTTAAAATGTTGTTAATTACAAATTCATTTACAGAATTTTACAATGTCTAAAATTAATATCACTGCGAAGCATATTAGATACTAAATTAACCAGACCGAATTAAACGGATTGGTTAAGGAATTTGAGAATAGTTCTCATAGCTGAAAAACTATCTTATGTCCTTAATACGCTTATCCCTGTAATGGTTGCAGACAATGCCTCTGAGGAAGACATTGCTACTTTTAGAAAGTGGCAAGATGATGCACAGTTGGCTCAATGCATCATGCTCGTATCCATGAGTAGCAAGCTTCAGCGTCAGCCTGAAACTATGGATATTTCTACTATACTCCTGCACGTCAAGTAGTTGATGGTGAGGAAAGTAGGACTGATAGATATCAGATATCTAAGGAGCTCTTCTGATCTAGAATGGCCAATGGCACTATAAATACAAACAAAAAGTTCTTAACATAATCAATTTGATTGATCAATTAGACAACACGTTTTGTCATGGATGGAGAGTTGAGCCAAGATTTGATCTTGCACTCACTCCCTGACTCCTTTCACAATTGTTGTGAATTTTCATATGAACAAGCTAGATATCGACCTCATTGATTTGCTTAACATGTTGAAAAATGTTGAGAGTCACTTTCCAACCAAGAAAGACCAAGTCTTCTTGGTAGGGGCCAAAGGATCTTCCGAAAAAGAAGAACGATTCAAAGAAGGTAAATAGAAAGGCATAAACAAAGGATAATAAGAACAAAAGCGATATGGATAGCAAAGGAGTTTGCTTCCACTACAATAAGCTCGGACCTTTGGAAAGAAAGCGCAAGAAGCATCATGCAGAGGCTAACCAAAAGCTTAGTGAAGTTTTGGTTACAAATACAAATTTGTTCATGATTTAAAATAAATTTTTCTTTAAGTCAAGGTTCTACTTAGATATTGGATATCGACTTTGGTTATCATAAATATAGATTTATGAAGGGACCAAGCAGAAGTAGAAAGCTAAACAAATATAAGTAATCCTATGTGTGGAAAATGAAGCAAAGGTTGCTGCATTAGACATAGAAACTTATAGTTTAGCAATGCCTACGGGTAAGTCTATTAAGTCAATAAGTTGTTATTGTATTCCAGTTCTCGTTGGAAACATTAATTCCATTTTATTGTTGGACAATGACATCTTTGATATTATAATTAAGAACAATTGTTGTTCTATTTATAATAATAATATTTTGTATAGAACTGGAATATTACTTAATAAATTTTGTATACTTGACTTACATGAAAATAATTTTGCATATTGAACAAATTAGTATAAGAAAAGGAGATGATCATTCAAAGAGTTGAATGTGTGTATTTGCTAAAATACAAGTGTGAATTATTTGAAAGGTTCAAAGAATTGAAGTGAAACAAATTAGGCAAAGTATTAAGATTTTTGATTAGATCAAGGATAAATACTTGTGCAATAATTTTCTAGATCATCTCAAATAGTTTTCTCATAATGGACACATCCCGATATGCAATAATTGATTGATGTATCTGAATGAAAATCGTACCTTGTTGGACATGGTGCGGTCCATAATTATTTTACCGACATTCCAGTATCCCTCTAGGGTCATGTCCTAGAAATGGCTGCATATCTACGGAAAGGTAATCTCTAAATCGCCCCAAGACTCCATAAAAGTTATGGATGGGGAGGATTCCTAATCTTAAGTATGTTAAGATAAGGGTTGTCCAACTTATGTGAAAGCGGTTTCAAAGGATAAGCTTGGGACAAAATTTGACAAATCTGATTTGTGGGACATCCTAAAGTAAATTTAGGGTATATGTTCTATAATCTACCTTAGCAAAAGGTGTTTATTACGAAACACCACGCCTTAAGATAAAGGTGTTTATCATTAAAAGGGGCTAGTGGGAGGATAATAGATCTTAAAGAGTTCAAGAACCACAAAACACTATAAATCAAATAAGAGGAACCTGCAGATAGACCTATTGTACCACAACCGAATCGTAAATCTGGAATAGTACCAAAGATACCCAGGAGGTATGGATTCATCATGGATAATGACGATGAGGTACGCATCATAGAAGATGATGATCCAGAGTTACATTCGATGAGGTAAGACTTCTAGTGTGTACAAAAGGGTCGATTGGGAATGTCGTGAAATTTCTAGTATTATATGTTGATATACTACTACGATGAGGAATAACATACCAATGCTACAATCAGTAAAGATAAAGTTGTCTAAACATTCCTCCATGAATGGTTTGGGAAGAGTATCTTAATTGGGGATATAAATCTATATAGATCGATTTAAGAGGATGCTCGACTTAACCCAAGGAACGTATATTCATTTGATGCTAAAGTTGTTTAGCATGGCAAACTCAAGAGATGTCTCATGTCGATGAGCTATGGAGTGTATCTCTCTTAATAGTCCCCACGACTCACGAAAAGAGGTCGCATGAGTGACAATCATGTATGCAATGAAATGTACGAGACCCGATGTTGATCGGTCATATTACGGAGAAGTTCACTATGAGTCGGTGAAAACATCTTAAAGTGTTTAACCCAAGCACTAAGGATGTGATCATATTCATGGTGGGTCTTAATTAAAACTAGAGGCTTTACGGACTCAAGTTTTTCGAGACGAGACCAAGACGACGAAAAATCCACTTTAAGGTAATGGGTTACCTTGAGCGATTGGTGCGATGAATTGGAAAGGTTCCAAACAATGAAAGAGTTCTTTGGTTTAGTGATAAAGACAAAGTATATAGCTATAAATGAAGGCTGCAAGTTGATTGTTTGGATTAAAAGTTCATTCTGAAACTAGGAATAGTTCTAAGTCTCATCTTGGATCTAAACATGTGTTGTGGCACTTTCATTTGATTATTAGAATCATTGAAAGATGGGAAATCACTATAGAGATAGTGGACTCTCATGAACAACATTACATATCCATTAACTAAAGCTTATCCAATGGCGGGATAATCGTCACTTAGAAGAAGAAGAGTATAAGATACCATGACGATTGGCTTTAGTACAAGTGGGAGATTGAAAGTAGTATGCACACAAAGTCAATCATGTTTGATGATAAAGCATATACTTTGTAACAATCTTATTCATTTATTAATAAAAAGTATTAATTTATTAAAGGCTTTTAATTATCTACATGATCTTTGTTTTATAATATGTGATAAACCCATAGTTTTAAGCAATGCTTTTAGAATAATGATGATGATCATTCTAATGAGATCTAAATTCTTGAAAGCTTAAAACTAAAATAGTTCCCAATCATTGGATTACTAAATTGGGGATTAGTGAATCCGGATAGATTGGTACATACGTTACTTTCTCATTGGATGAGGATGATTGATCTCATGATCATTTGTGTGGAGACACTAAAGCAAGTATGTAGGTGCTTATTAGAGAATAATTTCACCTGCATTGTGGCTCGCTAAGGAATACCTAATGGAGTTTTATTTGCTGTCGATAGGAATTCTGTAGTGATAGTAGTCTAGTGATCCTTGGACTTGAGATCATCATAGTATCTTGTGTATGATGAGTTATACTTTGACTTATTCCTTAAGACCCTTAGGGTATATCAAAGGGTATGCTTGGGTATAATAAGTTGTACATGGAGATAATGTATGATCGATAAAGAATCTACCACTTCTAATAAAGAAGAGAATGTCCTATGTGATTCGATAAATGACAACCCGGTAGTCCTCCTTGGCGAAGGCGAAATGAAATTAGAAAGGAGTTTCTAATTTGCATTATTTGAGTTGTGCATTTAAGAATCGAAATACATATAATTAAATAAAATAAGACTTGACGGTAATTCCATGTCTTATATTTAATTGGGACATTGTATGGTGGAAGGATTGAATTATGTCAGTAACTATTTACTCAAAGGTTCTTTTATGATTAAAATCTATATTATCTGGAAAGTCGTTGATCATTTGAGGAGGCTTATCCTATTGTAGAATAAATATTATTTATTTAAATAAATTAATTATTTAATTTATTTATTTAAATAAGATTAGAATTGTTCTAATTGATTTATTCTGTAACCGTTTAATATGGAGAACCTAAAGGGTCACACCATAAAAGGAAGAATAATTATTTAAGAAGTTAATGGCATAATCGTAATAATATGTTATGTATATTTAATTTAATCTATGGTGATAGAATAAATTAAATAGCTTAATATTATTATTTAATATTTTAGAAATATTAAATATAAATTAATAAGAGGAGTCTTATTAATATTATTACAATTATTATTATTATTTTAATTTCTAAAGAGTTTAGGAATTAATTTAATATAAGTACTCTCATTTATTCCTAATTGGATTAGGAAGAAAAATTAGTTAAAGGAGTTTAATTAATTATCCCTAATAAGATTAGGGAGCTTAATTAATTAAAAGAATTTAATTAATTAAATAAAACCCAATTCCTTAATTGTTAAGGTGGGTTGCCCACATCTATAAATAAGAGGAGTCTTATTATGGGTGTGGGGGTGGTTGACTTTAACAACTACGACATAATTCCAATTGTTGGGAGAGTACACCTTTTTCTATAGAGATAGAAAAACTAGGGTTTGAGCCAATACCCATTCTTCTTGAATTTTCTTCTTCCTTGGTGGATCACCTCTAGAGGCCAAACATTTGGGTGGCTAACGTTGATCAAAGGAAGGAACCAAACCGGTGGATTCAAGATTGAGCGAAAGGATTTGGAGGTGAACTTGTACCTGAGGAAGCTCGATCTTCAAGGGTATAATTTATTCTTTATCTTTTCGTTTAATTAATAATTATGCATAAAGGGTGATCCGGGTTTATGGTTTGTAAATAATTTTTAAACTCTGATTTTTACACGCTTCCGCATTATTTTTGCAATTTTGATTGCGTTCAAGAATATTACAAACCTAACAAAATTAATTCTTGAACTTGTTTTATTGAATTATTATGTCATTGTCATCATCCTCATGATATATTATGTTATCTTTGGCTTACGTGCATAGATGAACTTAGTATGATTATGACCAGGGATCATTCGGTATAATCATGGCTTGTTATAAATGATGTGATAAAAGTCCTCGGTGGCACGTAATGCGATGATGGATAGTTTTGGTATGATTATGACCGGGGTGATTCGGTATAGTCATGACCATTGATAATTTGATGAAAATCCTTGACCGTGTAGTGCGGGGATGATTAGATGTGGTGGTTTATTTATTAAGCTGAGTCTCAGCGATAAAAAAAAATTGTTGAAAACCTTTTAAAACCTAAAAGATAGTAGATTTTATTCTCTACTTGACTCTTTTAATGGATTGCATATTTCTCTGCAGTTAAACTGGTTGTCTATTGTATTTTATCAGTTTAACATCTTTGTTGAAGCTAATGATAATTTATTACGCATTATCTTAGTTATAATATTTCTTCTTGGGCTAGTTGAACTCACCCTTTCTTTCACTTTGTTCTCTTGAAATGAGAACATAGGCGGAGACGAGTCGAGAGCGGAGTAATGGTCCGAGGATATCATTAGTAGTCCTCACTATTACGTGAAATAGTGTGATAATAGTTGTAATGAGGACTCCTTTTGAGTTTGTATAATATCTAGTAGACAATATTTGTATTCAAACTCACGGTTTATGTCGTATTGTACCACAGCAGTTAGGTTAGTAAGTTGTATTTGAATTTATGTACCATGTAAGTGGCGACCCAAGATGGGTGGCGATATACCTAATTTTGGGGCGTCACAATTGGTATCGAGCTTAGGGATATGATCCTCAGCTAAGATGCGAGATAAGAACTAGGAGGGGAGAGACGGGAAATTCCTTCGCTAGTATGACCTACCTAAGTTTATTTGGTATTTGATTGGTCGGTCAGAGTATAGTGATAATATGTTGCATGTCAATTAACCCTTATTTTGTGGCGGTGTTTGAAAATGGCATCCCGAGAATGTTGAGAATAGCAATGGAGCACGAGAGACCGTTGATTCTCCACGAGATCAATAATCGGGACAATGTGCAATAGGATGGCGATAATCCTCCTGTAAACAACAACACTGATCAATTGATGAATGACGGTACGTTTAAAAGGTTTTTAGAATTCATGCAACATCAGGCGAAAGAGACTCCTATCCAAAACGTAGGTGGAAACACGGAAAACTCTCGGTGGTCACCGCTAAACAATTCAAGGAGCTGGGACCACCGGAGTTTAAGGAGAGCCAAAACCACTTCGGCGGAAGCATGGATAAAGCAGATTACCAAGATATTTGATGTCTTGGGATGCTCCGAGGAGCAAAAGGTTCCTTTACCGCCTTTATGTTGCGCTTGGAGAGGCGATTCTTGGTGGGAATCGGTAAAACGTACTCAACCTGCTGTACTGAAGATATCTTGGGAGAAGTTCCAGGAGCTGTTCAACGACAAATACTTTCTTGAAAGTATTCACCACATGAAAGAGGTGGAGTTTATCAAGTTGGAACAAAACAATATGACCGTGTCGCAATATGAGGCAAAATTTGCGGAGTTATCACGGTTTGCGTCCCACTTGGTGGATAATGAAGAGAGAATGGCGCGAATGTTTTTAAGAGGTTTGAAACCGATATACGTCAATACCTAATTTCTCATAAACTTTGTTTGTATTCGGATATTATGAATAGGGCTCGATTATTGGAGCGCGATAATGAGTCAAAGACAACCAAAAAGGTAACGACCAACAACAACATAATAATAATCGTGCAGGTGGCAGCAACGACCATCGAACAATGATAACCATCGTGGGGAAATTATCATTTCGGTGGTAACCATGGCCAAGATAATAGGAATGGAAATTTCAAGAAGAGGAAATTCAACAATGATGGAAAGGCGTCAAAGACCAAAGACCGTTGTTAAGGAAGGAGAAAGACCACCTACCATATGCTTCAAATGCGGAGGAGAGGGACACATCGATCCGGATTGCGCCATCATGTCGTCAAAGCATGTTATAATTGTGGAAGAGAAGGTCACTTAGCTCGATTTTGTCATTTCTTCAAGACAAATTCAACTAGGATGGAGGCACCAAAGGTCATCCCAGACAAACCAAAAGCTCGATAGTTTAAGAGAGAGTATTTTTTCGTGACGAGGAACTGAATAAAATTATCACGGTAAGTTAATCATAAGCTCTTGCAAAGTCTATACCGTGTTAGATACCAGTTTTACCCACTCTTTTATTTCACCTAGTTGTGTTCAACATTTAAATTTGACTCAAAGAAGTTAAACTTTGACTTATTGGTTGAAACTTCATTAGTAGGAGCCTTCCGTTACGCTTACTATTTTTAAATCTTGTTTGGTTCAAATAAACATTTTCACTTTACCTGTCGATCTTATCTTTTTGAAAATATTTGCCTTTGATGGGATTTTAGGAATCAATTGGTTAACTACTCATCATTCTTTTCGTAAGGTTGTTAGCTTTTATATTCATAACCAACTTGTTGTGCGAATTCAAGTAACCAAACTACTAAAGTCAATTATTGTCATATCAAGCCATAAGTAAAGAGCCCCGAACCTTTCGTTGTTGACTTCCTTGTGTGGAATGCACCAAGCCGGGACTTTCTGTGGCGACATCGTGAATGAAGATGGCAAGTTTATAGGTATCATTGTGAGGTGCTATCTAGGTTAAGGGATAGAAGTCACAGTTGGTATCAATGTGACGTACTATCCAAGTCTTGGATGAGAGTCACAGTTTTGAATGATATTTCTATCATTAATAAATTTCCTGGCGTATTCATGAAGACTTCTTAGCCTACTTAGAGCGTGAAATCGAATTTTGTATTGACCCCAGTACAAAACCCCTTTCTTAAACCCTCAAAAATTTCTTCAACTAAAATGAACAGTTTACGTGGTTTATGATGAAAGTCATAATAAAAGCATTAGACTAATGAAAATCATGGGTATTCGTGGTATTAGTAAGTGTTATGATGAGTTATGTTGGTTAGTATGTGAAAACATGAAAGTTTCTTAGAAATCACAAAGAGTTGAAAATCAAATTTTGGTGAAAAACGTAACATGAAATTCAATTGACCAAATCTCTTATTATATTTTTAATTTTTGAGTGTGGTCAAGTCCTAGAGCTAGATCTATGAGTTACCTAACTAATCCAAGTGGAATTACTGGAAAAGGTGTTGTAGATTTTTGTGTGGACTGATTTTAACAAAGGAGTGCAAAGCTGCAAAAACCGAAAAAGTTGCTGCCATGATTTTAGAGGGGCTGTTTCGGCCACTTAAATTATGAGAAAAATCCTGGCCTTTTGGGACATGAAGGTATATGGTATAAAGTACCTCCTGTCCAAAAATGAGCTCATTCTGACTTAAAATGAGCAAGTTATGACTATTTCAATATTTAGGTTTTTCCGACGAAAAATGCTATAACCGGAGTTCTATAACTCCGATGACCATGAAATTTAAACTGGAAGCTCACGTTAACATGTGTAAGGTCCTGCCAAGATTTGGGAATTTTTGGAGTTAAACTTGAGGTAGCTAATTTCTTAAGGAATTAATTAGAAATTGATTTTTAAAAAATAGTAAATGAATTTTAAAAATTCCGAGAAAAATATATTTTCATTATGGAACTATATTATGCTAAATCCCAGAAAAGAAATATTTTTGGGACTGATTTGGTATTTTTCATGAAAATAGTTTAGTTACGAACATATGAGTTAAATATGTTATGTGAAGTAACAAAGTTGAAAATAGGATTTTATGGCTAGAGAATCCTATATAGAGTATATGCATATTTTTTTGAGAGATTTGATAATTGGTGATGATATCTTATGAGTATGGCATTTTTGAATGATTAAATGCATTATATGGTAAAGCGTAAACAATTAAGATAAATTGTTTATAAATTTAAGAAGTGATTAAAATATTGTTATAATATTAATGATATTAGATTATGAGATTATTAAGTGATTGATAACATGGGGATATTCTTGAATCCTGGATAAATTATATTATAAATGTTTAATATTTATCCTTTATCTCATTTGATTGATTCTTTATATCATTATCCTCGTGTTTATATTATGTTGAAAGTCATCTGTGGCCTGTAGTGCATAGATGGACTTGGTATGATTATGACCAGGGATTGTTCGGTATAAATCATAACCGTAATTGAAAACACAATTATCTTTGGTAGTAGTGCATGGATAATTTGTGGTCGTGATACTAATGAATACACAATTATCTTTGGTCGTAGTGCATGGATAATTTGTGGTCGTGATACTAATGAATACACGATTATCTTTGGCCGTAGTGCATGGATAATTTGTGGTCGTGATACTAATGAATACACGATTATCTTTGGCACGTAGTGCATGGATAATTTGTGGTCGTGATACTAATGAATACACGATTATCTTTGTACGTAGTGCATGGATAATTTGTGGTCGTGATACTAATGAATACACGATTATCTTTGGCACGTAGTGCATGGATAATTTGTGGTCGTGATACTAATGAATACACGATTATCTTTGGCAGTAGTGCATGGATAATTTGTGGTCGTGATACTAATGAATACACGATTATCTTTGGCCGTAGTGCATGGATAATTTGTGGTCGTGATACTAATGGATACACGATTATCTTTGGCCGTAGTGCATGGATAATTTGTGGTCGTGATACTAATGAATACACGATTATCTTTGGCCGTAGTGCATGGATAATTTGTGGTCGTGATACTAATGAATACACGATTATCTTTAGCCGTAGTGCATGGATAATTTGTGGTCGTGATACTAATGAATACACGGTTATCTTTGGCCATAGTGCATGGATAATTCGTGGTCGTGATACTAATGAATATCCTTGGCCTGTAGTGCAGGGATGATTCGATGATATGGATTAATTATTGAGCTGAGTCTCAGTAATGAAATATTAATTCATGGATGTGGTAAAAGTCATCTTTGGTCGTAGTGCATTGATAGACTTGGTATGATTATGACCACGGATTATTCGGTATAATCATGACCGTAATTGAAAACACGAATATCCTTGGCCAGTAGTGCATGGATAATTCGTGGTCGTGATACTATTAAGCTGCGTCTCAGCATTATTGATTTTACAGTTGTATATCTTTAGCCTGTAGTGCAAAGATGAATTATTAATGAATATCTTTGGCAGGATTGCAAAGAGCGAATTTAATGTTTTCAATGATAAAGGTATTCAAGTATCTTCACCTCTTTATCATACCAGTATCGTACCCTAATTTGAAGGCGAAATTCCATAAGGAGGGGAGATTGTGAGACCCCAGATTTTATCAATAAAGATTTAAATTTTGTCGAAATAATTTTTAATATTATAGTGTGAATTTGAGATAATATTATAGTTGTGGGTAGTATTTATAAATTTTGCAAAGTATGCAAGTGGTTATATTATATTCGATTGGTCGGGGAATATTCGGTTTAGCAAGGAATATTCGTACAACGACTCAATCATTGGTGGACCCCACAACAGAATTATTGTCGGATTGAGAAAACGACAAAAATATTTTATTGAAATAACGGCGGAAGTTTTACCGTTGATACTGTTGAACTACTCGGTAGTAAAAGTATAGTAATACGTGTGGTTGCATAGTAGCACACGGTATTGATTATTGATGCTTATGTGAGAAGTCACTTAGTTTGATTCCATTATTGTCGATTAATAATATGAATTATTATAGCGATAATGACGTTTTGTTTTATTCGTATTATTAACGTAATAAAAAATGAAACATCTTTTATATAAAACAAAATACTTTATTAAAGTTATTCTATAAATAGAATATATTATATTTTATTACGCATAGTGTTGCATAGTGTTTTGAATAGTGTTTTGCATAGTGTTGCATAGTGTTTGCATAGTAAAATGTTTTTATATAAATAGAATATATTATATTTTATTTAAAAGATTTTGCTTTAAATATGGACCGTCGATTAAAGTAAATCAATCTGACCGTTCATGGATTAATTACTATGCATTCTATTTTCCTATAAATAAAGCTCATTCCTTCATTATTTTCTTACGAATTCAATTTGAACTCTAGAGAGAGAAATTATAGAGAGAAGCTATAGAGAAAATCTATAGAGAGAAAGAAGAAGAGTATTCGGTACTTCACTACTTTGATATCCGGTGTCTTTTACTGGTAAGGGGTATTATTTGTTGTGCCCGTAAGGGATATTATTATTCTTTGTATTCATGAAGAGAACCTCTCATTATTCCATTCATTATTATTTTGTTGGAATAACTTTTGTAAAAGTGGCATACCCTATACATAACTTTTGTATACGCTGACATACCCTATACTTGGTGAAATCCTTATGTTATTCCATTGCTTATTATTATTGTTGGAATAACTTTTGTATACGCGATTTACCTATACTTGGTGACATTCTTCTATTATTCTGCTGGAACATCACATGCATGTGTTTTACACCCACTGGTTCCGCTCTTTATTATTCTGTTGGAACATCCATGCATGTGTTTTACACCTGACTGGTTCCGCCTTTATCATTCTGTTGGAATATCCTATCATGTGTTTTTACAGGATCTGGTTCCATCTTTATTATTCATTTGGAACATCCTCTCGGTGTGAATTTCACCCCGACCGTTCCGTTATTATTATTACATTGGAATAACTTTTATCTGCTCGAGCACCGCATGCATGGTGATTTCTTTTGTTATTCCATTCTTTATTATACCCAGTTGGTTAAAACTTTGACTTCTATACTCCATGAAATTAGTAGAATATCCTTGATATTTGCGTTTCATCCAAAGATCTTTTCATGGAAATATTCTTCCGATCATTCTTGAATTTTACTCTACAAAACAAAGATCTTGTTGACAATTTGGGCGTTACTAATTCTGGATAAAATAATTCTTGAACTTGTTTTATTGAATTATTATGTCATTGTCATCATCCTCATGATATATTATGTTATCTTTGGCTTACGTGCATAGATGAACTTAGTATGATTATGACCGAGGATCATTCGGTATAATCATGGCTTGTTATAAATGATGTGATAAAAGTCCTCGATTGGCTGTAATGCGTTGATGGATAGTTTTTGGTATGATTATGACCGGGGGTGATTCGAATAGTCGCGACCATTGAAAATTTGATGAAAATCCTTGACCGTGGTACGGGGATGATTAGATGTGGTGGTTTATTTATTAAAATTTGAGTCTCGATAATATAAAAAAAATTGATGAAAACCTTTTAAAACCTAAAAGATAGTAGATTTTATTCTCTACTTGACTCTTTTAATGGATTATATATTCATTCGCAGATTAAACGGTTGTCTATTGTATTTTATCGGTTTAACATCATTTGAAGGCTAATGATAATTTATTCTCGCATTATCTTAGTCATAATATTTCTTCTTGGGCTAGTTGAGCTCACCTTTTCTTTCACCGTTCTCTTGAAATGAGAACATAGGCTGACGAGTCGGGAACGGAGTAATGGTCCGGAGGATAGCATTAGTAGTCCTCACTATTCTGTGAAATAGTGTGATAATAGTTGTAATGAGGACTCCTTTTGAGTTTGTATAATATCTAGTAGACAATATTTGTATTCAAACTCACCGTTTATGTCGTATTGTACACGACAGTTAGGTTAGTAAGTTGTATTTGAATTTATGTACCATGTAAGTGGCGACCCAAGATGGGTGACGTATACCTAATTTTGGGGGCGTCACAACACACAACACACAAGTATACGTGATCAACAAGTAATACATTGAAAGTAGAGTATCGTTCCCACGAGGAGTTACTAATATAAATGACCAAATACTAACTCTTAACCAAACTAATTTTATTTAAACAATCAATTTAATGTTATAAAGTAAATTGCTTAATTAAACCAATTCTAATTACTACTAATTACAAATCAGATTATGGAGATTTAAGATCACAACTTCACTTATTGTTCATTAAAATTAGTACACTTCTTGTCAATCAAACCCACTATTCTGAATTGTTAATCAAGAACACATAAGTAAATATGACCATCTCTCAATGCATCATTCTCAAATCAACTTAAATCCACAGATGATAGAATTAAGAAGAACACCCTAATTAACTAGTTCACTATATCTCTATGTGAATTACAATTAAAGAGGATTTAAAGCACAAGTTCTCTATCAGATTACATACGATGTATTGGTATATCTCTATCCTATACATAAATTATGTATTCCAACGCCATGCAGAAAACACAATCACATGCTATTATGATCAGTTCTAAATATACTTCCTCTCTCGAGTTCATATAGATTATCATGGTAATTTTTAGCTAGGCAATTAAGCAATAAACACAAATCATAATAGACAATCCAAGGATAATCACAATAATTAATAGAGAAGCGTACTAAAAATAAACTATGCAATAAGCTCCATTGTAATCTTAAACAAAAGATTTCGTTCAAGATTAATGAATTGAAACCAAGAATCCACAATTGAAATAACATTGAAAGACAAAAATAAGAGTAGAGTAAAGAATAAATCTGTTGTCAGCAAATCTCCATCTTCCTCAAGCTCTTGCTCTTGATCTTCAATGGTCTCCAAGTTGCTTCATTCTCCAAAACTAATAAAAACTAGGGTTTTGTCCTAATATAATCTAATCTAATCTAATGGAATCCTCTCCTCTAAATCCTTCCAATTCTCCTCCTTTTATATGCCTCTTTATATGTCTTTAAGTCCTCCTAGAAGTCCTTAAATCAATCAGCTCGACCCAATCCTACTTGAACTCAAATTCTGACAAAAACTGGTTTTTCTGCGCGTACCCTAGCCTCGCCGGGGTTTTTACACTGATAGGCCCACCCCAACTGGCTAGGATACTTTTTTTGGGCTTTTACCCCCGCCTCGGTGGGGGTCCTTTTTCTGCTATAGTGTCCTTTGGTAAAATGGTCATAACCTTTTATTCGGGAGTAGTTACGAGGCTTTCCACCTATCAAATCGAAGCTCTCGACGAGCTCTACAACTATCATTCTTAGAGAATTGAGAAATAATGGACGGATGAAGGTCAAAACTGGGTTGGAAGTGACTGCTATACAAATGGCCACCCAAAACGGTGAAGTTCAACGTCCGTTGGTACAAAGTTCATAACTCTTACATCCGAGCTCCGATTGGAATGATTCAAGATGTTCCGAAAAGCTAAGAAAAAGCTCTACAATATAATCCAAGTTCCAAGCTAAGAACATGAAATGAACATGAAAGCCCAAACGATGTCCAGATTGCTTTTTCTTACATTTTCATACCAATAATCGCTCACATAGCTCCCAAGCATAAAATCTACAAAATGAACACAAAATGCATGATGTAGACACTCAAAATTTTCTGCATACCTGTTACTAATATTATAAGAGGGCAGAATCGTTTTTCAGAGAAAACCTTGGAGGACAGCTAAGCTCAATACCAGAAATCACACCGCAGAAGGTCGTTTCATCTTGGAGATAACCCCGAGATACTCAGTCTCAGTCTCGAAAACAACACCGAGAAAGACAACGTCAACCTCGGAGATAACCCCAAGGAATGTAGTGGCAGTTCTAGAGATAACCCTAGAGATGCTTGTTTCAACCCCCAACAATCAGCTTCAACCTCGGAACTCACACCAAGGCACTCAGTCCCAAACCTGGAGATAATACCGGGAGGTCAGGCACACCTCAGATATAACCCTGAGGACATCCAGCGCTTGCAGTAGCCCAATCTCAGAGATAACCCTGAGCAATGACTGCTTTATCCACCCAAACCAGAGATAACCCCAGTGAGGGGCAAAATCATTATTTTTCCACCTCGATTCCACATTGCGCCATCTCAACAATAGTTCAACATACACTCTACATAGCAATGTCCCATAAGAGCCAAATAGTTGCAACTTGAGTGACTACAACACAAGACAGCACACCAGATGAAATTTGAAGCTTGAAGACCAAGGGCATGGTCCCATCTTCCTGACTTCTGACAACCTCCAATCCCATGTCATTTGCGTAGCTCTCAACAACAGCACTCTGTAAAAGGTCTTATACACCTTAATCGGAGGCTCAGATTGAATTTATGTAAGTTCGAGCGGATAACACGTTGCAAGCATGCACGTTTTGATCTGGCGGGACACATGAGCCCAAGGCACCTCGGGCAACTCAGTACACACTGCGTGAGTCGGTACATCTACTACTTGTCGAGGTGTACTGTGACTCTCTTCTATAAATAAAGGGCTTGGGGTGGCCATTTTGTAAGAAAAAATACCATGGAAGCCCTGTCCAATTTTCTCTGTACACACCCTAAACTTAGTGCTTTCTCATTTTAAACACTTGTGAGCTTATATTCTGTCATATCTTTATCGGCGGGAGCAGAGTGTTCACTTGTTTAAAGCTGTAGAAGTCTTTTTTGGCAGTCCACTATAAGCCTTCTTACACACTTTAAAGCCTTTCTCTTCTATTTTGCACACACCGTTCTTCTCATTGAGAGTCGTGTTACATGTTTATTCCCGGACTTCGGTTCGTGGATGTTATTTCCTTATATATATATATATATATGAACTGTTGTCGAAATCTATTCGATGAGCCTAGATTTTACATCCGGTGCGTTTACTGCTTATATATATATGTATGTATATATATATATATATATATGTATATATATATATATAGCGACAAATCGCTGAAATGATAAACCGAGCCGGGATCGATATATATCCTGTGCGTTTATTTCTTTTCTATATATATAGATTTATATTTCTGTTAGGCTTGGAGTTTACTTCGTGGCCTTTTACTACTTTATTTACATTCCGTCCCGCCTGGAGTTTACTTCGTTGCGGTTGATCATTTTTACTGCTTTATTTACATTCTGTCCCTCCTGGAGTTTACTTCGTAGTGGTTGATCGTCTTTATTGCTTTATTTATATTTTTGATCCCCCATGGAGGTGTTTTGTGGTGGTTGATTATGTCTCTATATATTTATCGCTTTTATATATTTACATTTCCTATCCCCCGTGGAGGTACTTCGTGGTGGTTGATCATGTATGTATATGTATATATATATATACAACTTTTATATATATAACTGCTTACTGCTTTCATATAAATTGCAGCATCATGTGAGCTTAGGAATCATGTGATCACGGATTCAATCTAATGAATCTAGATTCGGTTCCCGTGATGGACATTTTCAGCTATAAGCAGCTGGTAAATTATTCACGGTGTTTGAATTTCCTTACATGGCTTTCATGCCCATGAGGAATTCGGCACTACTTTATATATTATTTTCTCGAAGATTCTTTGCATCTCGAAAATAAAAGCAATCAAGCCGAACATTTAATAAAATGGCAGTATCAAAGGCCTCAATTACTATTGAGCACAGGGTTCGAAAAACCTCTTTTTTAAAACCTCACTGCTATATCTTGTTTAAAATTGAATTTTTATACAAATTCAAACCCTGTGTATATAGTTGCAAACAAGGCATAGCACTACTTCTAAATAACTGCACATTGACCCATACACACACATTCATATAACAGTTTAATTGAAAAGTGGCGGTAACCGTGGTAACACGGATATCGGGGGGTGCCTAACACCTTCCCTCCGCATAAGCAAGTCCCCAGACCCTAATGAATCTCAGTTTCACAGACTCGTTTAGCAGTGTCACATCACTGGGTCAATCTCAAACCTTTTCTTGGTTGTGTTGGTACAACCATTTAAAAAAACCAACTGGCGACTCTTACAGTCAAATTGTCGACATATAAATGTCGAACCTTTTCACAACTTATTTTTTCAAACAAATCTCACCTAACATGAGAACACCAAAAGACAAAAACAGAAGAGGGACAATAAAAATCCCGACGTCAACAAGTGGCGACTCTACTGGGGACTCCAGTAAGAGGATTTAAGCCGCTACTACAAGCTTTTCAAAACTGTTACATGCTTGTGTGTGGATGTTGCATTTACATTTTTCATGAATGTGTACGAATGCATTTTACTTACTGCACTTCAATATATCTATCAGTGATATTAGTGCTTCGCACATGTCATCATTCCCATAACAGTTAGATATGTTGCATGTGAATGTATGTTGTGTGGTTCCTCCACCCTGGAGGCTATCCTGTCGATGTTTGATGACTGGACTCGTAGGGAGACTAATTCCATCGAGGCTCAGGAAAGGCACCACCCAGATTCGCTTCAGTTGAAAGATCGGATTAACTTCCCGTTAAGTAAATTACGATGATCTAGGAACCTTCATGCCCAAAAATTGTGAGAGTAACCTAAGATAGGTCAGGCTCTGATAAACCAAATGCAGAGGAAAGTCTCTTCATGCTTTCCATTTTCAATTACTTGTAAAGACAATTACTTATAATTTTATTTCCATGTCAATCTCTATGTAATGGAAAATATGAAGAATATGTGTACATGCATATTAAGGCTTGACATGCTATCAAATGACACCTGTTTTATAGGATAATATTCCTAAAATGGACACATTATGATAGCATGTAAACATTTTATACATTCCCTAAGATTAAACTACATAAGTTTTGTAGAGAAACAATTGGGCACATCACCCGCTCAAAAGTCCAAAAGGCCACGAGCCTACAGCCAATTATGTCTTCATCTGACCAGTCTAATCCTGCTCCTGTCTCTCAGGAAGAGTTTGACGTATTAAGCAAACAAATTACAGATTTGGCTATTCTGCTTAAAGAACTACACCAGTCTACTCAAGGTTCACGAATACCCGTACATACAGAATCCTCTGCATATAGAGGAACACAAGGTTCGGATAAAATAATTCTGAAACTTCAGTTGGATACGACCAACAAAATTCTTGAAAACACCCATCTCAAAGAAGATCTAGACACTGGTGATATCAGGAAAAAAGTCCATCAAATGGGAGAGATCATTCGGTCTATAAAAGAGATTGGAGCACACGGGAGTGTTTGCTATGCTGATCTTTGTATATTCCATGGTGTTTATTATCCAGAGATGTTCAAGACTCCTAACTTTGAAAAGTATGATGGGTTAGGAGATCCTTACACACATTTGAAGGTATTCATAGGAGAACTCGGATCTTATGCCAAGGATGAGAAGCTCAGAATGCAGCTGTTTTAAAAGAGTCTAACTGGAGAAGCCCGATTATGGTATACCAGATTAGACAATTCTAAAATACATAGTTGGGAAGAGTTAGCTCATACCTTCCTCACTCAGTATAGCTTCTAGTCTTAGATGGCTCCTGACTGGTACCAAATTACCAAGGTCAAGAAATAGTCCAATGAGTCATTTAGAGAGTATGTTGAAAGGTGGAGGCGCCTTGCTGCTCAAGTTATTCCTTCTATGACGGAGTCAGAAATGGTGATGACCTTCATAGACATACAAGAAGCTCCTTTCTATGAGAGACTCTTAGTTGGCATTGGCAAGCCATTTTTAGAAATAATTAAATATGGAGATATGGCTGAGATGGGATTGAAGTCAGGAAAAATTCAAGACCTAGCCGCTCTGAAAGCTGTTGTTGAGCACATCTAGTCCGGAACTTATGGAAACAACCCCCGAAGAGTCCATAAAAATAAAGAGGAGGTTGTTTCCTTGATACTATAAGGTCAAAAAGGCAGTCAGAACATGCCTATCCAGAGGAGAAACTACTCCCCTTTTCCAACACAGTCTTCCAACCCCACATTGCCAAAAGGTGGAGAAGTCTAATGCAATCAAGTGTTCACACCCCTAGGGGATTCGCTCGAGAATGTTCTCAATCTTTTGACTAATCAGAAGAAAATTACACATCTTCTTCCACCAGCCAACCCGAATGGGAAATGTTACAATGCTACACAGAAGTGTGCTTATCATGTCGGGGCACCGGCACATGACACTCAGGATTCCTGGGCCTTGAAACATAAGATCTGGGACTTAATCGACAATGGGGAGATTATGGTGACTAAACCTGACCAACCTCATGTGCAAGATAACCCTCTTCCTCAACACAAAGAAGAAGAGGTTAATGTGATTAATTGGAGCAGTGGACAAAGTTCCAATTACGTTGTTGAATCTTCCCAAACCAGCAAGGATGGTGCTGATAAATGGGATTACGCACAGTTCCAGTTTATGATGGAACGAAAGATCAAAGCCCTTTGTAAGAAAGTAGACCAATTGGCAGAACTGGTAATCCATCAACACTGAGTCACACGCCAATTAGTCACTCAGAAGCATGCTAGTCTCCTTCCTTTTGTCATGAATACTCCATCATCGCCTTTAGAAAGTGAAACACTGGAGGATAAATGTAAGACCCCGAATTTTATGAAAAAAAAGTATTCAATTTTTCTTATAATTATTATTCAGTAAATAGTTAAATTGATAAAAGGTTAAAGTTAAGGGTGATATATGTAAATATTTTAAATAAGCAAGTGGTTATAAAATATTCATTTTGTCAGGGAATATTCGTTTGGTCATGGAATATTCTTGTTGTCGGGTAATATTCGTACGATGGTGCAACCATTTGTGGGCCCCATAACAGAATAACTATCAGATGAAGAAAACGACAAGTTTGGGTTTTTATAAATAACGGCGTAATTGTTACCGTTAACACTGTTGGAATACCTGGCGGTTAAAATACAAGATGTACGCGTGGGTCAAGGCGATAGCACATGGTATTGCACAGTATTTTTGGATTATTGATTCTTACGTAAGAAGACACTACTCAATAATTGTTACAGTAATTACTGTTCAATATTTTATTTTATTAATTCAGTAAGTGCTACGTTGATATTTTATATTATTAGTTTCAATAATTGTCACTGCACAGCATTTTCCATTATCATATCAATAATTCATATTATTTGAATAATATTATTAGACAATATTATTGGCAATTTCTAAGGAAGTTCTGTCTAGGAAAGGGGTTTGGTCACCTAATTGCATGCCAGTAAGGAGAAATCTTTATCGGAAAGCCCCCTCTTTCCTGGGAACGACCTGGTTGTCATAATTGTGATTCCGTAATATTATTTGTGAATAATTAATTATTTATTTATATGATAAGGAAATATTTATTCTATGTGGATATAAATAAAGGAATTAATGCAGAGGTGTTTTATCAATATTTTGTCAGAATAAGGGTGTTTTATCAGTTTTTTGTTAGAATAGAGGTATTAAAAATCGTCCGTATGTGGATTTCGGTCATTTTTCGTTTGGAATTTGAAAAAACTTTCTTCTACAAAGTTGTATAGAATTAAATTTCCTATGGAATAGACATGAGATTCAAAATTTTCTGATAAAAGGGCTATTTATTATGAATTATTGAAGTTTCAGAAATAAATGTTTTTTTATTAAAAACATGGGTGGGCCCTACTTTTGGTTGGTGTAGAAATTATGATTTTGGTGGGACCCACTTGTGGTGGCTGATATTTGGGTCAAGGAAGTGTGCGTAGAAATTTTGTTAAATTAATATTTTATTAATTTAGTCTGCTTTGGCGTTCTAGCATTTTCTATAAATATAGTTAGAATTGAAAATCACACCAAAATCTCAAGTTTTCTCTCTCTATAATATCGAGCGTATTTTTGTGAGTATTTAGATACTTTGAGAGTTTCTATTCAGTGCAAGTTTCCTTTAGCATTATATCCGATATTTATGCCAGAAGTGCTATTCTTTTGAGGTAAGGGATAGTAAGGGATGTTATTTTCTTCGTAAATAATATTATTTCTTTTGATATCATTATACCGAAATATTGATATGAATTTTATTGTGAAATTTTTACCTTTTAGGTAATTGAGATTTACTATTCACGTATCTTTTAACTATTCACGTATCGACATACTTATTTATGTATATGGCACTATTTATGTATATGGTATTATTTATGTATACGGTACTATGTACGAATACGGAGTACTATTTATGAGTTACTATTCAAGAGTTACTCTTTATGAGTTACTATTCATGAGTTACTATTCACGGAGTACTATTCATGACAAAATTAGTTTCTTTTTCTGGCCAAATTATCGTTGATTTATGAATCTTACTCTTGAAATTAAATCCATGTTTTGATCATGTTATTTTTATTATCATATATAACATTTTTATAACCCTGGTGATGAAATTTCTCTTTCACTAGAATGTAAAGATGGGTAGATTATTGGTATGATCGTGACTATGGGTTCTCTTTGGCCAATAGTGCAAAGATGAATTGTTGACTGGTATGATCATGACCATTGAATATCTTTAGCTTAAGTGCAAAGGTGAATTGATCAACATGGTTATAATTATTATTTATATAAATTCTGAAATGATTATATATTTCTTTGAGATATTAATATCTTTGGCCTGTAGTGCAAAGATGATCTGTTATTGAATATCTTAAGCTTGTAGTGCAAAGATGAATTGTTGATGAATATCTTTGGCGCGTAGTGCAACGATGACCTGTTGTTGAATATCTTTGGCCCCTAGTGCAACGATGTCATGTTGTTAAATATCTTTGGCCTTTAGTACAAAGATGAAATGTTGATGAATATCTTTGGCCCGTAGTGCAAAGATGAATTTATTAGTATGATTATGAACAGGAACTGTGATTTGGTATAACCAAGATCTTTGATGTTTCAGGTAAAGACAGGTGATAAAAATTATCTTCGTCCTAGATGAGAAGAGGAATTTAGAACTACAATTATGATTATGAGTTATTCACGTGATTATGGACAGGAACTGTTGTCTAATGTTACAGGGTTAAAATATTGTTAGTGGACTTTTAACATGGAGAAGATAATAGATTTTATGGTCTATTTGACTATTCTAATGGATTGCTCGTTTCGCTGCAACTATGACTGAAAAGTTTTATCATCTACCATATGTTCTAAATCTCTGATTTATTACTGATGAAGGCTATTTATAATTTAATTATCTTTAGTCATGATATTCTTTAATGGGCTAGTTGTGCTCACCCTTTTGTTTCACAATTCCTTTCAGGTAATAAGAGTGTAGGTTGGGTTTACGGCGGGGGGGTAACAGGGGAATAGAACGGTGGTCTATAGCTATTGAGGTTCTCCCTAAACAGTATGGAAATAATTTTATTCAGAATTTGAGATAAGTGTGTCGTTATTAAAAATGGCCATTACAAACTATCCTCGTTCCCAAAGCCTTCAACCTTTACATGCATCTAAATATCTCAGAATCATTTTAATACTACAAAAGTTTACATCGCAAAACGATATTACAATTCAACATTAATACATTATTCGGAACCTTAAACATGGTTTAAATAATAATAACACAACCAAAGTGTATAAATCCTCAAGTATCACATCGGATTCATGTCTTTCAAGTAACACATAACTTTACCTTGAATCTTGAACCTACAAAAGTGGTTATTTGCAAGGTTAAGCTCGACGGCCCATCAAAATCTAACAATTTCCATGCATCACATAGCACATAATAACATGCTCAACATATAACATACATATTGCTGGTCATATAACAAGTATAAAGATTGAGTTCCTTACTCAATCAGCATGCTTTAATCAATCAACGTAGTCATAAATTGACTTTAACATTTCATACTTTTAACATATATATAACACATCATGCTCTTTGCAATAAAGATTTAAAAAAGTTAATCATCAAGTTCATATAGCAAATAGGAACTGAAAGACTTGCCTGATCTGTAGTTTATGAACTACGACTTAACTGCTTAACGCTCATCTGCACTTCGTGCATTCCTACACAGTTATATATATAATCATGGATTCACATCCATTAGTCATATATTTCATACATTCTTAATATAATAGTAACGTTACATTATTTCCTAACTAGGCTTGTAAAACCTTCATTTCACTTTCTCGTCATACTCTTAGAATAGCTAGGCATGTATAAGTATACCTTAATCATCCTTACTTGACATCAAATAGGTTTTGATCTATTTTCAAGTTCACATTCAAATTACTTAGCTCCATAATGATTTATTTCAATCAATAAGGCTTAACAACTTTCTTTAACAAGATTTAATGTTATAAGCTTTTAAACCATATATTGGTACTAATAAGCCTCTAATAGCATGCTCACATGTATCTATCTCATTTACATAGACATAGCATAGTTCATACTTTTAAAACATGCCTAAATAACTTATGTCATGCTTGACTAGTTGAGTGCACCTATCATTCATGTTTTAATACTTAGTTTACAAAAGATAATGGAGTTTGTCTTTGAAATCATTTTATCATGAATGATGTAATATAGCACATATAAGACAACTTTTAAAACTCTTATCATAAGTAACTAAGTCATGATAACATCTTCTCAACTTCAAAACCTACCTCATGTAGCATTCATGCACCTTAGTTCTATTATATCAAGTTTCTCTTGAAAACTTCTCTAACACAAGGTCTAACAAGTTTTATCATGAAAAAGACACTATAAACACCATATCATGCTCATTTATATTTGAACTCAATCATGTGTATAAACCACTAAGTTCAGAACTTATAGAACATAAGTTTCCACAAGGTTTGTTTTGTTTTTTTTTTCAAAATCTTTAAGTTTCTTTTCAAAACACATACTAAGTCATGCCAATTCTTTCTATTATGAGCAAGGAAATTTTATATGTCATGTATAATATCATGCATTTTCATGTTACATCACTTAGAATAACATATTCCATCGTCGGGAGCACTATACTTGTGTATGTGCTCGTTCGACGCCCTCTGATCGCCTCTGAATACGTAATAGTCACAAAGATGACTATTTTGACCCTTCATAAAGACCTCAAATGGAATAACTTAAAGAACAAAAGTTGTAGGTCTATTCGTTGTCGTTCCGGATCATCTTGAATCACCTCAATCAGAATTTGTATGAAAAGGTTATGGCTATTTTAGTAAAATATGTTCTGTCAAATTTTTCTCAACATCTCCATATTAGACCACCCCCACCCCCAATGTGACGGCGATTTGCCTTCAAAATAGACCGGTCGAGTAGATGGCCTAGTCTTTGTAACTCGAAATTTCATCCTCTGTTATGAACCATTATGCCAAAATTTCTTTCTAACCTTAATAATTTAAGTTATACATGTTCAAATTAGTCCGTTTTCGATTCTATGAATTCGTAATTCATAGAAATACAACATACTAGAACTATAACAATTTACCAAAACCCTAACTAACCTAATTCTTAATCCAAAACTCATGCTCATACTAATTTTCATGTTTCGACAATTTAGCGAATTCGTTCACTACAAATTCGTTTCTCAACCATTTTGATTCATTCAACTTTCGTTGTTTTCGTTTCATCACATATTATCACAATCAAACATCAATTCGCAGATTATAACACATATTGGATATAAAATTTCATACTTTCTTAAGAAATTTTCATACATATAACACTATTTTCTCAAACTCTTCCTACAAACCAATTTCTTATAATCTAATCATCAAATAGCACTCACAAATGATGATTAACAGATTATAACCAACATACATACATGTATAAATCCCATGTGATAAGAAATTTAAAGAAGATGGTTATAAGAACTCAAACTATAAACATTAGAAGTAAAATATACCTTCAAACCCTAGTTGTATGCTTAGCAAGAGATGGTGAACTCTCCTTCCTCTTGGCAAAATCACAAAAAACTCTCTCTCTCTCTCTCTCTCTCTCTCTCTCTCTCTCTCTCTCTCTCTCTCTCAAACCTCTGTATTTCCTCTCTTCCTCACCAAGCTCAGTACTAGCCTTAGAAAAAGATTGTGTAACATATAACTGACTCTCTCTCCCCCCACGTGTAATAACCCGATATTTTCTATATAAATAAATCAGAAATTTTGCGTATAAATTTTTTTTTATTTATTAAAATAAATGTGGGAAATATGTATAAGTCAATAAGTATGTATTTATGTGATAAATAAAAATATATTTATTACATTAATAATTATTTTAGAATTAATGATCATTATAAATTATAATCTTATAATAAATTAAATTGGTAATAAAAATATTTTCTTAATTATTTTCCATGAAAATATGATTATTATATTATTTAAATAATATATAAAATGATTATTAGAAGTATTATAATAAATATTTTATTATATGAATTTGTTCAGATTATTCAAGTTAATTATTTTTAACTTAATTAATAATGCTATATATGCAAGATAAATCGATACTGAAATCCAAACCCTAATTTTGGATTTTTGGCTAAGGAATGGGAATAATAATATAATATTATTATTTTTCAATACTATAAATATGTACTGTATGTGTGAAATGTTAATGCGTGGAACAGTTTTAATGTAACATGACAAAACCCTAATATTACTGGGATAAACCCTATTTTAAAACTCAAACCGGAGTTTACGATTGATAAGAAATTGTGTTAAGGTGATTAATAACAAGTGTTAGAATTATAATTGTTAATTATGGAAACCCTAATTTTTGAAAACTCTAATTGCTAATTAAAAATCCTAATTACAAAACTAGAAACCCTAATTTGCTAAATAGGACCCTTAATCGCTAATTAAGCAAGTTTAATGTTAATTAGTGAATATTTAAATCTAATTTCAAGTCTAATGTAATTAGAAACCTAATCTAATTAAGAAAATCCTAATTACAAATTTTAAGAAATAAAATTTTTATACAAACCCTAATTAGAAAATTTTACAAAATTTTTGTGCCAAACCTTAGGGTTAAACCCTTAGGGTCAAACCCTAAGGATTAGCCAATATGACAAGAATGCTCTTAAAATCACAAGCCTAATGACCAAAATGCCCTTTTTCAATTCTTTAATATGTTGCTTGTAAATCTTGGAAAAATATTGAGTAGGTGACCAACTATGATCAGCCATGTGATTGATATAGATACAAGTTAGCCATTTATATCAGCCATATCATTTCATTCAAGTCATATATATGGATTAAAGAGAGAGAAAACCCCATTTTCAAGCACATTTATTCACCAACACTTTACCAAGACCCTCTCTCTCTAACCTAAGAAATATAGTAGTATATCAGCTCCCAAATCAAGCCCCACGAAATCCACTAACAGATCAGAAGCCTAGAATCCAAATTGTTTAAAGTGAGGTATAAAGCTAATCCTAGAATCTAATCTTTGATCTGTTGTTAGATGTTAGTTTTTAGTGTTAAAATATGTGGTTTATGGTGTAAATAGATGATCTGGGTTGCTAGATGTTAGATCCATAACATCTAGAGGCTCGAATTTAAAGCTTTTAAAAATTTGGAAAAATATTTTTTTGTTGTCTGACAACCAAATGTTAGGTCATGTAGATCTCTTTCTGTTTATGGTTTTTTGTGTTTTGAAGGTTGATACATGTAGTATGTCATGAGATCTGTGTTCTGGAACTCATAGCAGGACCAGATCATGCGTAGATTATTAGATATTGTTGGTCAAAGGTCGTTGACTGACTATGACTGGACAAATCTGGACAGCACAGATCATACCCAGATCGTGTCTGACAAGTTTTTATGGCTCTAGATCTGACAGTGTTTTGACGTTTTGTTATGGTTCTTGAATCAAAGTTGTAGTATGTTATGTGTACTATGGGTACATGCTTTTAGATCCCTTAAATCATAAATATATTTAACACAGTGGAAGGTCAAACCAGTCTACTCGTTCACAAAATCTGTTTTCTGGAACTTCCAGAAAACTTAAGAACACTACTTTTGTCAGGGTTTGACAGAGCATTAGCTGCTTGATTTGTTGTTGTTATGATGATCATACCCAGATCGTGTCTGACAAGTTTTTATGGCTCCAAATCTGACAGTGTTTTGATGTTTTGTTATGGTTCTTGAATCTAAGTTGTAGTATGTTATGTTTACTATGGGTACGTGCTTTTAGATCCCTTAAATCATAAATATATTGAACACAGTGGAAGGTCAAACCAGTCTACTCGTTCACGAAATCTGTTTTCTGGAACTTCTAGAAAACTTAAGAACACTACTTTTGTCAAGGTTTGACCGAGCATTAGCTGCTTGATTTGTTGTTGTTATGATGATGTTATGTAATAGATTTGTACACCTACGTGTTGTCTACAATCTAGGACTTTTAAATCACTAAACCATTACATGAACCACAAGTTGTGGAAGCCCAAATATGAACATCAACTGTTTCTTCATTTATCAATGCAAACCGAAAAAGAAGAAACATTTCGGATGACCACTTTAGATGCCTAGATCTCCTTTGTTATGTATTGTATGATCATGATTGTTGTATCATATAGTATTACATTAGTTCTACAAACAGTGATCAATAGATAGCCCAGAAATATCATGATCTGATCAGCAATCTTGGTCAAAGTAAGCCACTCGAAAACTGACATGAATGTTCTGGGTTTTGCCAAGAGCATAAAGAACAACTATAGCGACGGTTCTGTCGCTATAGGCAGTCTATAGCGACGTTTTATTCTAAAATTAATTATTTTATTTAATAATTAGAGAAAATTAGTTTTTAATTATTAAAAATACAAATTAAATTTCTAAAAATTATTTTAAAGTCTAAAAATTAGTTTTTAATACTTTTTAATATATTTCATAAATATTTAATATTTTTGAAATATTAAAGGTATTTAATTTATTTAATTATTATAGTAAATAAATTTTTAAAAATGATTTTAATACTTGAAAAATCATTTAAAATTATCTTATAATATAAGAAAATATTTTAAGTTATTTTTAATAACTTTTAATATTTTGTGATAAATTTCATTAATAAATTAATATTAATCATAATTAATTTATTTAATAAATGCATTAAATAAATTAATTAAAAATTATTTTATTATATTAAAATCATTGTAAATAATAATAAGGTATTGAAAAATATTTTAAGTTATAAAATATAACTTTCAATATTTAAAGGTAAATTTCATTAATAATGATATTAGAATGATTTAATAATTATATTAAATAATTTAATTTAAAATGATTTTAATATTATAAAATTATTTTAAATAAAATAAAGTGTTTAAAGATATTTTAAGTTATAAAATATAACTTTTAATATTTAAAGGATAATTTTATTAATAATTTAATATTAATGATATTAAATTTATTTAATAATTATATTAAATAAATAATTTTAGAATGGTTTTATTAATTTAAAAATCATTTAAAAAGGATATAAATGAATTAGAAATATTTTAAATTATAACTAATGACTTTTAATATTTTGATAAATAGTACATTAATATTTAAATATTAATGATAATTATTTAAAATGATTTTAGATGTTTTAAAAATCATTTAAGGGTAATATTAATACTTTAAAAATATGTTAAGTTATTATAAATAACTTTGATATTTTAGCAATGGTTTCATTAATAGTTTAATATTAATTAAATATTAATGATAATAAAATTATTTAATATTTAAATCATTTAATAATGATTCCGGTGTTTGAAAAATTATGATAATTAATTAAAAATTATTATAAGTCATTTAAAAATAATATCATTGATATTTACAGTTATTGAATTACATGATAGAGTCTTAGACTCGATAATTGCCCGATTAAGTCGTCGGTACACCGACATGCATGTTTTAGAAATTGATCTGGACTTAGATAATTTGATTACATACGTGTTTGTTTGTGATCCAATGACTGTTAAACTTGTCTGACGATATGATTAGGTTATGTGATGACTGAAATAAGCAGTATTATGTGTTACGATATGTTATTCTAATAAGTAAAATGATCTTATTACTGATAGGTTGCTATATAAAAGATAAAACTAAGTTGCATAACTGTAAGCAGCGGACCAGGCAAGTATCATATCTTTGCATTTACTTTATGCAATGGACATAAGTAAGAAAGTTTTATAATTATATTATTATTGTGCCAGATTATTAACTCTATTGTTATATATTATATCCGATCATTGTTTATCAGCATAGTATTATATTATAATTCAAATATTTATTCTATTCGTTAATTTCTATATATGGTTATACAAGTGTCCTTACTTGGATGTATTTAATCACATGTTGATACACATTTATAAATTTCCAGTATGTATATGTTAACTTAAAAGCCGTCTAAGCTAATTGATTTGGCTAGACATAAACTTATAAATTATTGTTGAACAAGATAATACCTTACAATTATCCAACCGAATTATTTTGGTTTGGAATCCCTGTGACGCCCCCAAAATAGGTATACATCACCTATCTTGAGTCGCCAAATACATGGTCCAAAATTCAAATACAATTGTCGTGTAAAATACGAAAAAACAAAAACTGAGAGTTTTAATACGAATATTGTCTTCTAGACATTATTCAACTCAAAGGGAGTCCTTAATACATTTATTATCACACTATTTCATAGAATATTGAGGACTACTAATGCTATCATCTGGACCGTCACTCCGTTCTCCGACTAGACCCGGCTACGTTCTCATTTCCTAAAGAGAACAGTGAAAGAAAGGGTGAGCTCAACTAGCCCAATAAGAAATATTATGACTAAGATAATGCATAATAATTTATCGTTAGCCTTCAATAGTGTTAAACTGATAAAATATAACAAACATCAAGTTTAACTGCAGTGAAACAAGCAATCCATTAGAAGAGTCAAGCAGAGAATAAATCTACTATCTTCTATGAATTACAAGGTTTTTCATCACTTTTATCGCTGAGACTCAGCTTAATAAATAATCCACATCATCCCTGAACTACGGCCAACGATATTCATTAGTATCACGACCATAAATTATCCATGCACTACTGCGCAAGGATATTCGTGTTTTCATCAATAGTCATGATCATGCCAACAACTGTCCATCAATGCACTACGGGCCAATGAGGACTTTTACCACATCATTTGTAATATTATGGTCATGATTATACTGAATAATCCCTGGTCATAATCATACCAAGTCCGTCTATGCACTACAGGCCATAGATGACTTTCAACATAATATAAACATGAGGATGATGACAATGATATAAAAATTCAATAAAATAAGTTCAAGGACAAATTTTTAAAGATTTATAATTTAATTTATCCAGAAATCAATAACGTCCAAATTGTCAATATGATACTGCTTTGTGGAGTTAAATTCAAGAATAATATTGTACCAAAAATAATTTGGACCGAAAATGAATCAATTTTTATCATGAATAGTACTCCGGGTGAATAGTACTCAAGTGAATAATATTTTGGGAATAGTAGCCCCATGAATAGTACTCCAGGATAAAAAAGTTCAAACTTATCAAGAATGCTCAGAATAATATTTTCATGCAAAGATACTGGATGAAGCGCAAATATCAATGATATTCTACTAATTTCATGGTGTTTAAAAGCAAAAACTTTAATAAAACAAGTATAGAATTTGAAATCTGAAATGAAATAATATTACTTATATACTACAGAGTACGGAAGAAAATATTATTTCAAGCAAATATTAAACAAAAATAGCATCCCTTACCTTGAAAAGAAGAGTATTCCAACTGGTATAGCGGGGATATTCTTGAAGAAAACTTTCACTATTTTCTACGCTCAAAGCTTTCTAAAACTCAAAAAAAATACGCTCAAGATTATAGAAGAAGAATTCTCTGATTCTGGTGTGATTTTCAATTCTAACTTAAGCGAATATTTATAGGAAAATACTAAAACGTCATAGGGGACTAAAATAATAAAATAATATTATTATTATTATTTTTCAATCTTTACGTCCACCCACCAAATGAGCAGCCAACTTTGACCAAAAATTTCAGCCTACAAGTTTGAAAAACAAAAGTGAGTCCCACCCAATTTTAATAAAAAATATTTTATTTTTCAAAACTTCAGTAATTCATAATAAATAGCCCATTTATCAGAAAAATATGAATTTTATATCCATTTCACACGAAATCAAATTCTCTACAACTTTGTAGCTTTAAGTTTTTCCAAATTCCAGACAGAAAATATCCGAAATCCATAAACGGATGATTTTTAATACCTTTTAAAATTCATAACAAATCATGTGTTAATTTTTAACGGTTCAAAATTTGTGGACATATACTTGACTTATATACGTATAACATATCTAAAAATCACAACGATCCAACGGTTGGATCAAAATTATAACTCACGCAATCGAGCTTTAAGAACACTGATTTGATTTTTAATACCTCTAATTCGACAAAACACCTCAACATTAATTCCTTCATTTATATCCACATAAAAAATTATATTTCCTTATCATATAAATCAATAATTAATTATTTATAAATAATATTACAGAACTATAATTATGACAACCAGACCGTTCTCAGGAAAGAGGAGGCTTTCCAATAAGGATTTCTCCTTACTAGCGCGCAATTAGGTGACCAAACCTCTCCTTGACAGAACTTTCTAGACATTGCCAATAATGCTAACTAATAATATTATTCAAATAATATGAATTATTGATCTAATAGTAAGAAATACAGTGCAGTGACAATTATTGAAACAACAATAATATAAAATATCAACGTAGCAATTATTGAATCAATAAAATAAAATATTAAATAGTAATTATTGTAACAATTATTGAGTAGTGCCTTCTTACGTAAGAATTAATAATTCAAAAATACTGTGCAATACCGTGTGCTACTTCAACGTAACAACACGACATCGTATTTTAACCACCAGGTATTCCAACAGTGTTAACGGTAACAACTACGTCATTATTTATATAAAAAGATATTTTTGTTATTTTCTCAATCCGACAATAATTTCGTTGTGGGGTCCACCAATGATTGTACTGTCGTACGAATATTCCCTATTAAAACGAATATTCCCTGACCAATCGAATATAATATAATAACTTGCGTACTTTGCAAAATTTATAAATATTACCCACAACTATAACATTATATTAAATTCACTCCATAATATTCAAATATGATATTTATAGAAAATTCATCTTTATTCATAAAAGTTGGGGTCTTACAATCCCGACTAAGTATGAACATCCCGTACATGGGAAAACTTTTTGTGCGCCAAAGGCGGATAGATGAATGATAATATCATTCTTGCATGTAGTATCAGGACATAACGGGCTGATCACCCCCCGTGCCTGTAAGTTATGACGGTTTACAAATGAAATTATGTTTAACCTTTTCGAAAATAGAAAACAATGTTCATAGTCTGTCGACTAATCCCCAGATATAGTCAATACGTAGTTTCAAAAATTTGATATAAAATTAATATATTATTATTGGTTCAGTTTACTTCACAACTATTGATTCGTTGTAGAAGTGTCGTACAAAGAAAACATTTAATCCTTTCAGCTAATACTTATAATTGTTATTACTTGTTGGGCACTCAAATGCTCATCCTTGCTTAATTTAAAATATTTTCAGCTAAGTGTGAACAACCAGAAGGCTCGGCTAAGAACAAAGGGAAAGGGAAAGTTGCAGAATAAGTTAGTGCTATTTTATGTAATAATTTAACTTTATTAAGACTATGATATTATTATTATCATGTATTGTAATGAATGTATTAAAGGTTACGTACTTGGGTTTAATGTGACGCCCCCAAAATAGGTATACATCACCCATTCTGAGTCGCCAAATACATGGTACAGAATACAAATACAAACTTATATATACAACATGAGCTGTGAGTGTTAATACAAATATTGCCTTCTAGACAATATTCAAACTCAAAATAAACCCTCAATACATTTATTATCACACTATTTCACAAAATAGTGAGGACTACTAATCCAACCATCTGAACCGTCATTTCATTCCCTGACTAGTCCCAGCTATATTCTCACTTCCTGAAGAGAACATTGAAAGAAAGGGTGAGCTCAATAGACCAGTAAGAAATATTATGACTATGATAATGCAGGATAAATTATCCTTAGCCTTCAACAGTATAATAACTGATGGAATATAATAGACAACAAGTTTTAGATCAACAACTGCACCGGAAAAGAAATCCATTAGAAGAGTCAAGTAGAGCATAAAATCTACTATCTTCTATGATTTAAAAGATTTATCATCAATTTTATCGCTGAGACTCAGCTTAATAAATAATCCACATCATCGAATCATCCCTGTACTGTGGGCCAAGGATATTCTTTAGTATCACGACCACGAATTATCCTTGCACTACGGGCCAAAGATAATCGTGTTTTCACCAACGGTAATAATTGTAAGACCCCAACTTTTATGAATAAAGATTAATTTCTCTTGAAATATATTTATGAATATTATGGTGTGGATATAATATAATGTTATAGTTTTGGGTAATATTTACAAATTTTGCAAAGTAAGCAAGTGGTTATATAATATTCGATTGGTCGGGAAATATTCGTTTTAACAGGGAATATTTGTACGATGGCACAATCATTGGTGCACCCCACAATGGAAGTATTATCGTAATAAGAAAATGACAGAATTATCTTTTTATAAAAACAACGGTGGAAGTGTTACCGTTAAAACTGTTGAACTACTCGGTAGTAAAAGTACAGTAATACGCGTGGTTGCATAGTAGCACACGGTATTGGTTATTGATGCTTACGTGAGAAGTCACTCAGTTATACTCAATTATTACTACTGATGAATTCTTTGCATCATATCTCTCATATTATTGATTCAATTATTATCATAGTATCATCTGCATAATATATTATATTATTAAATCAATAATTGAGACGACAAAGTTATTTATATTATTAAATTTTAATATTTACAATGTCTAGAAGTTCTGTCAAGGAGAGGTTTAATCATCTAATTACACGCCAATAAGGAGAAATCCTTATCGGAAAGCCCCCTCTTTCCTGGGAACAACCTGGTTGTTAAATATTGTGAGTTATAATATTAATGATGAATAAGTTTGTGTTGATTAAAGATGAATTCGATAGTTCCATTGTGTTGGGATTATTAGTGTTAGTAAAAATCGACATCTATTACGATGATAATTAATGTCTGGGGGTTATATTGATAAATCGAGTAATTAATCGGATAAATGAGCAATTAATTGCTACTAATTCACATGCTTATATAACTATTTGTTCACATGTGTGTACTATTGAATCACATACATGTACTATTAGGAGAGTTGGTGCAACACTGATAATACTTGCATGACTAAGTTAAAAATGGAGGTATAGATGGAGGTACTATCCTATAATTCGTATTTTCACATGATTATAACTATTGATTCACATGATTGAACTATTGATTCACATTATTTACTATTAGGGGAGGTGGTGCAAGTTTGATAATACTTGCAGGACTAAATTAAAAATGAAATAAAAGTTGAAGGTATTGTACTATAATATTTCGAGCCCCAAAACGTGCAATTATCGAAACTATATTTTTCTATAAATAGAAGCTCATTCTTCCTTCATTTCTCACCAATTCACTAAAGCTATAGAGCAATTATTATAGAGAGAAAGAAGAAGAGAAGTCTGCTACCTCTCTACTCCAGTTTCCAATTTCTTTCTAATGTAAGGGGTATTATTTCTTTCGTATTCATAAAGAGAGCTTCTGTTATTCCATTCTTTATTTTTATGTTGGAATAACCCGTCTATGTGAAGTACCGCATACATGATGAAATTCTTCTGTTATTCCATTCTTTATTATTATGTTGGAATAACTTTGTCTACATCTGAAATCCGCATACATGGTGAAATTCTTACATTATTCCAAAGATTTATTATTATTTTGGAATAACTTTTATGCTCTATCAAGATACCGCATACACATGGGTGAAATTCTTTGTTAATTAATTCTTTATTTTTCTTTGGAATATCACATGCATGTGTAATTACGCTTAGAAATGGTTCCATTATTTATTATTCTTGGAATAACTTTTATGCATGCGGTTACATCGCATGCATGGTGAATTGTTTTGTTATTCCATTCTTTATTATTACATTGGAATATCACATGCATGTGGATTACGCATGACTGGTTCCATTCTTTATTATTACATTGGAATAACTTTGTCTATGTGGATTATCACATGCATGGTGAATGATCCTTCGTATTCATTCCTTATTAAATTGTGGAAATGATCTGTCTACGTGGATTACCACATGGCGGGTGAAAATCCATTTGCAGTTTCATATATTTTATGATACTCATTTGGTTAATGTTTTGGCTTCTATACTCTATGAAATTAGTAGAATATCTGGGATATTTGCGCTTCATCCGGTATCTTTTCATGGAAATATTCTTCTGAGCATTCTTGAATTTTACTCCACAAAGCAGTATCATGTTGACAATTTGGACGTAATTGATTTCAAGATAAATTAACTTATAAATCTTTAAAATTTATTCTTGAACTTGTTTTATTGAATTATTATGTCATTATCATCATCCTCATGCTTATATTGTGATGAAAGTCATCTTTGGCTTACGTGCATAGATGGACTTGGTATGATTATGACCAGGGATTATTCGGTATAATCATGACCTGTAATGTTATAAATGTTGTGGTAAAAGTCCTCAGTAGCCTGTAGTGCATTGATGGACAGTTTTTGGTATGATTGTGACCGGGGATTATTCGGTATAGTCATGACCATTGATGATTTAATGAATATCCTTGGCAGAGTGTGCGAGGATGACTTCGATGATGTGGTTTATTTATTAAAATTTGAGTCTCGGTGATAAAAATTGATGAAAAAATTTTAAATCATAGAAAATAGTAGATATCATGCTCTACTTGACTCTTCTAATGGATTGTTTATTCCACTGCTGTTAAACTTGATATCTATTGTATTTTATCAGTTTAACATTGTTGAAGACTAATGATAATTTATTCTACATTATCTTAGTCATAATATTTCTTATTGGGCTAGTTGAGCTCACCCTTTCTTTCACTATTCTCTTCAGGAAATGAGAACGTAGCCGAGACTAGTCGGGGAACGTAGTGACGGTCCAGATGATAGCATTAATAGTCCTTACTATTCTGTTAAATAGTGTGACAATAAATGTAATGAGGACTCCATTGAGTGTGGATATTGTCTAGATGACAATATTCTTATTAAAACTCTTAGATTATGTTTTGTCGTATTTCACACGACTGTTGTATAATTAAGTTGTATTTGAATTTTGTACCATGTATTTGGCGACTCAAGATGGGTGATGTATACTTATTTTGGGGGCGTCACAGTTGGTATCAAAGCTTAGGGATATGGTCCTTGGCTGAGATGTGAGACAAGAACTACGAGGGGAGAGACGGGGAATTCCTTCGCTAGTATGACCTACCTAAGTTTATTTGGTATTTAATTAGTCGGTCAGAGTATAGGGATAATATGTGATATGTTAATTAACCCTTGTTTTGTGGTAGTATTTTAAAATGGCATCCAAAACTGTTGAGATAAACAATGAAGCACATGAGACCATTGAGTCACCACAGATTAATGCCCAGGATAATGTGCAACAGGAAGACAATAATCCTCATGTAAACAATAACACCGATGAAATGGTGAACGATGGGATGTTCAGAGGCTTTATGCAATTCATGCAACAACAGGTGAAAGCGGCTCCTGTCCAAAATGAAGATGGAAACACAGACAACTCTCGGACGGTCACCGCTAAGCAGTTCAAGGAGCTGGGACCACCAGAGTTTTTTGGAGAGCCAAAACCTCTTAAGGCGGAGACGTGGATAAAGTAGATCAACAAGATATTTGTTGTCTTGGGATGCTCCGAGGAGCAAAAGGTTTCCTTTGCCACCTTCATGTTGCGAGCAGAGGTAGATTACTGGTGGGAATTTGTAAAGCGTACTCAACCTACCGCACTCAAAATGTCTTGGGAGAAGTTCCAAGAGCTATTCAATGACAAGTACTTTCCTGAAAGTATTCGTCACATGAAGGAGGTAGAGTTCATCAAGATTGAGCAAAACAATATGACCGTGGCGCAGTACGAAGCTAAGTTTGCTTAGTTGTCTCGGTTTGCGTCCCACTTGGTTGATAATGAGGAGAGAATGACATGGATTTTTCTAAGAGGTTTGAAACCCGAGATACGTGAATACCTAATTTCTCATAAACTGCATTTCTATTCAGATGTTGTGAATAGGGCTCAGTTATTGGAGTGCGATAATGAGTCAACCCAACCAAGAGAGAGCAACCGACAAGTCGATAATACCAGTGGTAGCAGTCATTGAAGCGGTGACAACAAACGTGGAGGGAATCAACATGCCATAAATGATAATCACTTCGGTGGTAATCATGGCCATGACAATAAGAGTGGACATTTCAAGAAGATGAGATTCAACAAGGATTGAAAGACGTCAGCACCAGCACCTATTGTTAAGGAAGGAGAACGACCACCGGTCGTATGTTACAAATGTGGAGGGGAAGGACACATAAGTCCAAACTGCACGATTCAGTCCAAAGCGTGTTATAATTATGGAAAAGAAGGTCACCTAGCCCAATTTTGTCGTGCACCAAAGTCAAGTCCAGCTGGGATGGAGGCATCAAAGGGTGTCCCAGATAAGATAAAAAATCCGGTAGTTCAAGGAGGCGTTTATGTCATAACCTCCCAAAAGCGAGGAATCCGAACGAGGTGATCACGGGTAAGCTAATCATAAACTCTAGCGAAGTTTATACTTTATTTGATACCGGTTCTACCCATTCCTTTATTTCTCCTACTTGCGCTCAACTTCTAAATTTGACTCCGGAGAAATTAGACATTGACTTATCTGTTGAAACTTCGTTGGGAGAAATCTCCATTACATCCACGATTTATAAGTCTTGTTTGATTCAAATCGATAACCGTACGTTATATATCGATCTTATTTCTTTGAAAATACTTACATTTGATGTGATTTTAGGGGTTGATTGGTTAACTATTCATCATGCTAAAATCAATTATTTTCGTAAGGTTGTTAGCTTTCATATTCCTAATCAACCTATTATGCGAATTCAAGTAACCAAACCACTAAAATCAATCACTGTCATATCAAGTCATAAAGCTATTCGTTTATTAAAAAATGGATGTCAAGCTTTCTTAGCCCATGTCACGGATTTAAATAAAGATACGTCAGATTTGAATGAGATTTCTATTGTTAATAAATTTCCTGGCGTATTCCCTGAAGAACTTCCTGGCCTACCCCTAGAGCGTGAAATTAAATTTTGTATCGCCCTTGAATCTAGTACAAAACCCATTTCTAAATCCCCATATCGAATTGCTCCTATTGAACTTTAGGAGTTAAAAACCCAACTACAGGAATTATTAGACACCGGTTTCATTCATCGTAGTACGTCTCCTTGGGGTGCTCCTGTTCTATTCATGAAGAAGAAAGATGGAAGTATGCGACTTTGTATTGATTATCGGGAGTTGAATCATGTCACCGTCAAAAATAGGTACCCGTTTCCTCGCATTGATGACCTGTTTGACCAGTTGCAAGGAGCCAAATTATTTTCAAAGATTTATCTTCGTTCTGGATATCATCAATTGAAGATTAAAATTAATGGCATTCCAAAGACTGCATTCAGAACTCGGTACGGGCATTATGAATTCCTAGTCATGTCTTTTGGATTAACTAATGCTCATGTTACCTTCATGGACATGATGAACCGAGTATTCAAGTTATATTTGGATCACTTTGTGATCGTCTTTATTGATGACATCCTCATATACTCCAAAACCCATGAAGACCATGAGCAACACTTGAGGCTGATACTTCAAAAGCTTCGTGAAAACAAGCTTTATGCCAAGTTGAAGAAATGTGAGTTCTGGCTTGAGGAAGTTGCATTCCTTGGGCACGTAATATCAAATCATGGAATATCTGTTGACCCGACAAAGATTATAGAAATTCAATGTTGGGAGTAACCTAAGTCAGTGACCGAAGTACGTAGCATTCTTAGCTTAGCTGGTTATTATCAAAGATTCGTAGAAGGGTTTTCTCGAATCGCTACTCCATTAACTCAGCTGACTCAAAAAGATACAAAATTCGGTTGGAGCGAGGAATGTGAAAAGAGTTTTCAAGAACTTCGAGGAGACTCATTTCAAAGACTTTTGTTACGACAATACCATCCAGCTCGGAGGATTTGTCATCTACGATGATGTTTCAGGCAAAGGGTTAGGATGTGTTCTCATGCAACATGGGAAAGTCATAGCCTATGCCTCTCGACAACTCAAAGAATATGAGAGGAATTATCCTACTCATGATCTTGAGTTAGCGTGATCATTTTTAAGCTTAAGATTTGGAGGCATTACTCATATGGAGAGAAGGTGGAGATTTATACGGATCATAAAAGCCTCAAATATTTCATCACTCAAAAGGAACTCAACATGCGACAACGACGATGGCTTGAGTTGTTGAAAGATTATGATCATACCATCCAATACCATCCCGGAAAAGCGAGCGTAGTAGGCGGCGCGTTGAGTAGAAGATCATATCTTGAATGCGAGTGCGATATTGTCAACGTAAAGGCCCATTTTGTATGACTTACAAAGGATGAGATAGAGTTAAAGACTCGAGGACCCATATGATGATGGCGAATATCTGAGTAGAACCGAGCTTTAATTGATAAAGTTAAAAGTTTGCTCAAGCTACTGAACTGGAGGTGTGATGCATATGAGGAAGAAAGTGCAAGAAGGTGCTATTCTGAAAGCAAGATTCAATGAAGAAGGAATACTTCGAGTTAACTCCAGACTTTGTGTTCCTAACGATTCTGACTTGAAGTATAAAATCATGATGGAGGCGCACAACACACCATTTGCAATCCATCCTGGGAGTACCAAAATGTATCGTGATCTTCGACATACATTTTGGTGGAGCAATATGAAGAGAGAGATAGCGGGGTTTATCTTAAGGTGTCTAACTTGTCAACTAGTCAAGGCGGAGCATCAAGTGCCAAAAGGTCCATTGCAACCACTTGAAATTCCAGAATGGAAGTGGGAGCACATTACCAGGGATTTTGTTACTGGTCTTCGCAAGGTTTCTCAGGGCATAGATGCGATTTGGGTCATTGTTGATAGATTGACCAAGTATGCTCATTTTTTATCGATACGAAAAACTTTTACACATGAACATCTTGCTAGTATATACATAAACAAGATCGTAAGATTGCATGGTATGCCAGTATCCATAGTTTCTTAACGGATTACCCAAGATTCACTTCAAGATTTTGGGTTAGTTTGTAAAAAGCCATGGGCACAGATTTCTGATTTAGTTCGGCATATCATCCTCAAACGGATGGGTAGTCAAAAAGGACTATTCAAACTCTTGAAGATTTATTAAGACTATGTGTCCTTGACTTCAAGGGAATTTGGGACAAGTTCTTACCATTGGTGGAGTTTTCCTACAACAACAGTTATCAAGCAAGTATTGGCATGGCTCTATTTGAGGCGTTGTATGGAAGAAAGTGTCGTTCTCTAGTATGTTAGGATGAGGTGGGTGAAGCAACGTTGTTGGGACCAAAGTTGGTACGTATGACTACGGAAAAGATTTAAATGATCCGACAACGTATAAAAACCTCACAAGATCAACAAAAGAGTTATGTTGATCTTCATCGAAAACATGGAATTCAATATTGGAGATCATGTGTTGTTACGTGTTGCTCCATGGAAAGGAGTTACGAGATTTGGAAAGAGAGAAAAGCTCAATCCTCAATTCATTGGCCCATTTATAATCCTCGAGCAGTAGGAATCGTGGCTATAGACTACTTTACCGCCAAGTATGTCTCGTGTTCATAATATTTTCCACATATCTATGTTACATAAATATGTGAAAGACCCAAATCACATTATTGAATTAGAACTAGACGTAGAGGAAGATTTAACGTATGAATAGTTACCTGTTAAAATCTTGGATAAGAAGGATCATATTCTACGCTCCAAGGTTATACCTCAAGTCAAAGTTTTGTGGAAAACCACGATGTGGAAGAAATGACCTGGGAGTTAGAATCTGATATGAAGTCAAGATATCCTCAACTCTTCGATATACCAGGTACGTACCCTAATTTCGAGGATGAAATTTCATAAGAAGGGGAGGTTGTAAGACCCCAACTTTTATGAATAAAGATTAATTTCTCTCGAAATATATTTTTGAATATTATGGTGTGGATATAATATAATGTTATAGTTGTGGGTAATATTTACAAATTTTGCAAAGTAAGCAAGTGGTTATATAATATTCGATTGGTTGGGGAATATTCGTTTTAATAGGGAATATTCTTATGATGGCACAATCATTGGTGGACCCCACAACGGAAGTATTATCGTAATAAGAAAACGACAGAATTATCTTTTTATAAAAATAACAGCGGAAGTGTTACCGTTAAAACTGTTGAACTACCCGGTAGTAAAAATGCTGATGATACTGGCGTGGTTGCATAGTAGCACTGCGGTATTGGTTATTGATGCTTACGTGAGAAGTCACTCAGTTATACTCAATTATTGCTACAGTAATTGCTGCATCATATCTCTCATATTATTAATTCAATTATTGTCACAGTATCATCTGCATAATATGTTATATTATTAAATCAATAATTGAGACGACAAAGTTATTTATATTATTAAATTGCAATATTTACAATGTCTAGAAGTTTTGGTCACAATTGCGAAGGAGAGATCCTTATCGGAAGTTTGGTGAATATTGTGAGTTATAATATTAATGATGAATAAGTTTATTTTGATTAAAGATGAATTTGATAGTTCCATTGTGTTGGGATTATTAGTGTTAGTGGAAATCGACATCTATTCCGATGATAATTGATGTATGGGGGTTATATTGATAAATCGGGTAATTAATCGGATAAATGAGCAATTAATCGCTACTAATTCACATGTTTATATAACTATTTGTTCACATGTGTGTACTATTGAATCACATTCATGTACTATTAGGGGAGGTGGTGCACGATTAATAATTCTTGCATGACTAAGTTAAAAATGGAGGTATAGATGGAGGTACTATACTGTAATTCGTATTTTCACATGATTATAACTATTGATTCACATGATTGAACTATTGATTCACATTATTTACTATTAGGGGAGGTGGTGAAAGTTTTATAATACTTGCAGGACTAAATTAAAAATGAAAGAAAAGTTGGAGGTATTGTACTGGAATATTTCGAGCCCCAAAACGTTCAATTATCGAAACTATATTTTCCTATAAATAGAAGCTCATTCTTTCTTCATTTCTCACCAATTCACTAAAGCTATAGAGCAATTATTATAGAGAGAAATTATAAAGAGAAAGAAGAACAGAAGTCTGCTACCTCTCTACTCCAGTTTCCAGTTTCTTTCTAAGGTAAGGGGTATTATTTCTTTCGTATTCATGAAGAGAGCTTCTGTTATTCCATTCTTTATTATTATGTTGGAATAATCTGTCTATGCGAAGTATCGCATACATGGTGAAATTCTTCAGTTATTCCATTCTTTATTATTATGTTGGAATAACTTTTATCATCTCTGGCATCGCATGTACATGGTGAAATTCTTCTGTTATTCCATTCTTTATTATTATGTTGGAATAACTTTGTCTATCTGGCAATCCGCATACATGGTGAAATTCTTACATTATTCCATTCTTTATTATTACATTTGGAATATCCGATGCATGCGGATAACGCCGACCTAGTTCCATTCTTTACTATTATTCATTGGAATAACACATCTGTCAGTTTGTCTATCGCATGCATGTTGAATTCTTTGTTAATCAATTCTTTATTATTACATTGGAATATCACATGCGTAGATTACGCTTAGAACTCGGTTTCCATTATTTATTATTACATTGGAATAACTTTTACATCTTGATCTATCGCATGCGTGGTGAATTGTTTTGTTATTCCATTCTTTATTATTACATTGGAATATCACATGCATGTGATTACGCATGACTGGTTCCATTCTTTATTATTACATTGGAATAACTTTGTCTATGTGGATTATCACATGCATGGTGAATGATCCTTCGTATTCATTCCTTATTAAATTGTTAAAATAATGCATCTACGTGGATTACCGCATGGCGGGTGAAAATCCATTTGCATTTCATATATTCTATGATACTCATTTGGTTAAAGTTTTGGCTTCTATACTCCATGAAATTAGTTAGAATATCCTGGATATTTGCGCTTCATCTGGTATCTTTTCATGGAAATATTCTTCTAAGCATTCTTGAATTTTACTCCTGGCGCGATGATCATGTTGACAATTTGGACGTAATTGATTTCAAGATAAATTAACTTATAAATCTTTAAAATTTATTATTAAATTTATTTTATTGAATTATTATGTCATTGTCATCATCCTCATGCTTATATTGTGATGAAAGTCATCTTTGGCTTACGTGCATAGATGGACTTGGTATGATTATGACCAGGGATTATTCGGTATAATCATGACCTGTAATGTTATAAATGATGTGGTAAAAGTCCTCAGTAGCCTGTAGTGCATTGATGGACAATTTTTGGTATGATTGTTACCAGGGATTATTCGGTATAGTCATGACCATTGATGATTTAATGAATATCCTTGGCCCGTAGTGCAAGGATAACTCGATGATGTGATTTATTTATTAAGCTGAGTCTCAGCGATAAAAATTGATGAAAACATTTTAAATCATAGAAGATAGTAGATATCATGCTCTACTTGACTCTTCTAATGGATTGCTTATTACTATTGCGATTAAACTTGATATCTATTGTATTTTATCAGTTTAACATTGTTGAAGACTAATGATAATTTATTCTGCATTATCTTAGTCATAATATATCTTACTGGGCTAGTTGAGCTCACCCTTTCTTTCATTGTTCTCATCAGGAAATGAGAACGTAGCCGAGACTAGTCGGAGAACGGAGTGACGGTCCAGATGATAGCATTAGTAGTCCTCATTATTCTGTTAAATAGTGTGACAATAAATGTAATGAAGACTCTATTGACTGTGGATATTGTCTAGATGACAATATTCTTATTAAAACTCTTAGATTATGTTTTGTCGTATTTCACACGACTGTTGTATAATTAAGTTGTATTTGAATTTTGTACCATGTATTTGGCGACTCAAGATGGGTGATGTATACCTATTTTGGGGGCGTCACAATAATCATGCCATAAAACAATTCATCTTTGCACCCATGGCCGAAGAGAATCCATGACCATAATAATACCAAAAACTGTCCATCAATGCACTACGGGCCAATGAGGACTTTTATCACATCATTTGTAACATTACGGTCATGATTATACCGAATAATTCCTAGTCATAATCTTACCAAGTCTATCTATGCACTACGGGCAAAAGATGACTTTCATAACAATACAAGCATGAGGATGATGACAATGACATAATAATTCAATAAAACAAGTTCAAGGATAAATTTTAAAGATTTATAATTTAATTTATCCAGAATTCAATAACGTTCAAATTGTCAACATGATACTGCTTTGTGGAGTAAAATTCAAAAATAATATTGTACCAAAAATGATTTGGACCAAAACCGAATCAATTTTTTTATCATGAATAGTACCCGGGTGAATAGTACTCGAGTGAATAGTAACTCATGAATAGTACTTCATGAATAGTAACCTGTGAATAGTACTCCAGCATAAAAAAAGTTAAAACTTATCAAGAATGCTCAGAATAATATTTCCATGAAAAAATACTGGATGAAGCGCAAATATCAAGGATATTCTACTAATTTCATGGAGTATAGAAGCTAAAACTTTAACAAAACGAGTATAGAATGAAGATCAAAACATGGATACAATCAATGATAGTAACCATAATAGACATTTGGGACGAAAAAGAGAAAATTTTATTTTTCGGTGAATAGTGCCGTATTTGTGAATAGTGTCGTATACGTAAATAGTAATCCTGACACAAAAAGGTATAAATTCCACAATAAAACTCATATCAATAATTCGGCATAATGTTATTGAAGAAAATAATATCATTTAAGAAGAAAATAACATCCCTTACCTCAAAATAACAGTAGTTCTGATCGGAATATCGGATGTAAAGCCGAAGGAAACTTGCACTGAATAGCAACTCTCAAAGTATCTAAATGCTCACAAAAATACGCTCGATAATATAAAGAGAAAGAAAACTTATTTCTGGTGTGATTTTCAATTCTAACTTAAGCGCCTATTTATAGGAAAATGCTAGAACGCCATAGGAGACTAAATAATAAAATATTATTATTATTATTTCTACGCATGCATGCTTTGAATAAAAATTCAGCCACCACAAGTGGGGCCCACCAGAAATCAGCCATCTTCCCCAACAACCAAAAGTGGGGCCCACCCATAATTTAAATAAAAATATTTTAATTTCCAAAACTTCAACAATTCATAATAAATAGCCCTTTTATCAGAAAAAATACAAATTTTATGGCCATTCCGCACGAAATCGAATTCTCTACAACTTTGTAGAAGAAACTTTTTCCAAATTCCAAACAGAAAATATCCAAAATCTACAAACGGACGATTTTCAATACCTCTTAAAATTCATAACAAATCATACGTTAATTTTTAACGGTTCCAAATTTGTGGACATATACTCAACTTATATATGCATAACATATCCAAAAATCACAACGATCCAACGGTCGGAACAAAATTATAACTCATGCAATAGAGCTTTAAGAACACCGATTTGATTTTTTTAATACCTCTAATCTGACAAAATACTGATAAAATACCTCAACATTAATTCTTTCAATTATAACCACATAAAGTAAATATTTTTTTATCTATCATTTACGTCCACATAAAATAAATATTTCCTTATCATATAAATTAATAATTAATTATTCACAAATAATATTACATAATCACAATAATGACAACCAGACCGTTCCTAGGAAAGTGGGGGCTTTTCGATAAAAATTTCTCCTTACTGGCGCACAATTAGGTGACCAAACCTCTCCTTGACAGAACTTTCTAGATATTGCCAATAATGATATCTAATAATATTATTCAAATAATATGAATTATTGATTTGATAATGGGAAATACTGTGCAGTGACAATTATTGAAACAACAATAATATAAAATATCAACGCAGTAATTATTAAATCCATAAAATAAAATATTGAACAGTAATTACTGTAACAATTATTGAGTAAAACTGAGTGACTTCTCACATAAGCACCAATAATCAATACCGTGTGCTACTATGCAACCACGCATATTACTGTACTTTTACTACCGGGTAGTTCAACAATTAACGATAAAATTTCCGCCGTTATTTTCATAAAAAGATATTTCTGTCGTTTTCTCATTCCGACAATAATTCCGTTGTGGGGTCCACAAATGATTGTGCCGTCGTACGGATATTCCCCGACAAAAAGAATATTCCCCGACCAATCGAATATTTTATAACCACTTGTTTACTTTTTAAAATTTTTAAATATTACCCACAACTATAACATTATCTCAAATCCACACCATAACATAAAAAAAATATTTCGAGAAAATTAAATATTTATTCATAAAATTTGGGGTCTCACATTTAAACTCTGATAAATATGTAAATTAAGTTTGGTATTTATATTATTGTTATTATTATTCGTATTATTCCGCTCATAGAAAAGGTATCGTGAAGCACCGAGTTCAGGTTTCAAGTACCTGAATTTGGGTGTGTCACAAGTTGGTATCAGAGCTTTAGGGTTAGAAACCTTAGGTGGGATAGACATTAGGCTATAACCTTAGAACAGAGGGAAAACGTTGAAATATAAATAACTCATATAGAGTTTAAAAGGAGATGAATTGAATAAATTCATCGTCAAACAAACTAAAAGACAACTTATATAAAATTATTATTTGTTGTGTGTATATATTATACGCTAATCAGAATAATTTATGTGTGTAGATGTCTGGTGGAAAAGGCTTGTTATATGCTTATAGCATGAAGAAGGAACAAATCCATACACCCGAGCTAATATCAAAGCCAATAGCTGAAATAGATGCTCACAATGAAAACAACTCGGAGGAGGTAGTTATCGTGGAAAACGTAGTACCAGATCCGGAAATGGTGGAACTGACAGATAGTGATTCGGACACTAAAGTTGAAGCTGATCAAGCATCAACGGAGGTGCAGAATCTGAGGAACATTGTTTCTTCTCTGGAAAAGCTGTGGGAGATAGAAAAGTTACTAAATAGTCAATTGCGAAAAGCCTTAATAGAAACAATGGAAGAACAAGATAAGCTTAAAATCCAAATTGATCAGATGGGAGCCACAAGCAACAAATCGTGTGCAGCTCCGAGTAAGAAGGGGAAAAGAAAGATAAAAAAACCACGACTTAGGAAAATTCGATAAGAAGAAATAGAAAAATATATGTTACATTTGCGGCTATGAGGGATAAACCACTCTTTATTGTCCTGACTATAAACCAGGTGCATATTTTATTTGTGGATTGGAAGGTCATCAGGCGAAAGGTTGTCCAAGAAAAAGGCGTAGTGAATAGATAGTATATGTTCTGTTGTGTAGGTCTGTTTAATGTAATATCTATGAATAGTATGCCTGTGTAATGTAATATTCTAAAACTTTTGTACAAGTGGTGTAGAAAATCTCAACTTTTGTAGTCACAAAGGGATAGTTGATGTTTGAAGTAGTATGTGCTATGTTATGTAAAGTATTTTGAAATCGTTGAATGAATATGAATCTATGTTTGAGACAAGTTTAATATATTAAACTTATACGATAAGGTTTAGAATGTAAGTTAATAAAGAATAAATTATGTTTTATTTAATCAAATAATGCCGCCAAGACGACAAACTCGAAATCAAAGGGCAGAAGAATCTGTCAACAACGCTGAGGGACAACAATAAGCAGACCCGATAAGACACTTTGCAAACATGGTAGCACAGGCTATGCAACAAGGAATGTGAGCCGCAGGAAACCAAGCAGATAATCACTTGGCAAACTTTAAAGATTTCAAGGTAGTAGGACCACCCAAATTCAAAGGGACAACTGACCCTGTTGAAGCCCAAACTTGGGTTAAAGAAATTGAAAAGGCGTTTGTGATAGCTAGGGTAGATGAGGGGCAAAAGACAGCTTTTGCCACCTATATGATGAAAGGGGAGGCAAATTTTTGGGGGGAAGCAAATCAAGCTAGGGCGGGAGAAGGTGTAGTTACTTGGGCTAGGTTCAAAACTCTGTTTTTCAAAAACTATTTCTTGTCTAGTATGCAGGCTAAGATGGAGGTGAAATTTCTGGAGTTAAAATAGGACAATATGACGGTGTCAGAATACGCCGCAAAGTTTAATGAGTTGGCTAGGTTCACTCCGCATTAAGTTGATACAGAGGCTAGGAAAGCAAGAAGGTTTGAGCTGAGATTAAAACCCTGGCTCTATAACAAGGTGACGGTGTTGCAGATTCCTACATTTGCAGCACTCATTGAAAAGGCTATCATAGCCGAGGAGGGGAGTGAGGCCATGATCCTCTACAACAAGGAAAAGAAGAACAAAGGCAAGGTCGTAGGAACTGTGAAGGTGGAAACTAATAGTTGGAATAGGGGTGAAAAGAGGAAGGGGAACTATTTTGGAAATGTCCAGGAGAAACAGGAAGCTGTGAAGAAGCAGGTGGTGTCATATAAGAATCGTGGAAAGAACCATACTGGGGAATGTCTGAAGGGAAAGTTTGTATGCTATAAGTGCAGGAAGGAGGGCCATATCTCTCCCATCTGCCCTAATCCAAGGATGAACACTGGTTGTTTTATCTGCGGGTCAATGGAGCATAAGGTGAAAGATTGTCCGAAAAGGAGAATGAAGGCAGGGAGTGTGACGACTAGGAAAGGCAGCGGGACTCTGACGATTATGGGACCAATGTCATCAAGCAAGCCAACAAAATCAACCGCGAGAGTTTTCAACATGACGGTCCAGGATACCATGGAAGCTGGTGATGGAACTCCAGGTATTATTCATATAAATTTTATTTTCTTATACATGATTTTCCTATTTATAGTAAAGTATTTTATAAAGAAATTTTGAAGGAGGAATTTGAGTTCTATTAGGAATCAAATTTTCTTTTAATCAGATAGACAAGCTTTATGTTGAATAGTTAAAGATCAGTTCGATCAATTATGATCGAGATCTACTTGCAATGATTGTGTATGCTATGTACCCTTGTATGTATAAGTTTTAAAACGGTGATTCCGGGGACAGAATCTTTATAAGGGAGGGTGAATGTAATAACCCGATATTTTCTATATAAATAAATCAGAAATTTTGTGTATAATTGCTATTTATTTATTTATTAAAATAAATGTGGGGAATATGTATAAGTCAATGCGTATGTATTTATGTGATAAATAAAAATATATTTATTACATGAATAATTATTTTAGAATTAATGATCATTATAAATTATAATCTTATAATAAATTATATTGATAATAAAATATTTTTCAATTATTTTCCACGAAAATATGATTATTATATTATTTAAATAATATATGAAATGATTATTAGAAGTATTATAATAAATATATTTATTATATGAATTTGTTCGATTATTGAGTTAATTATTTTAACTTAATTAATAATGTTATATATGCAAGATAAATCGATATGGAATCCAAACCCTAATTTTGGATTTTTGGCTAAGGAATGGGAATAAAAATATAATATTATTATTTTTTAATGTTATAAATATGTACTGTATGTGTGTAATGTTAATGTGTGGAACAGGTTTAATGTAACATGACAAAACCCTAATATTACTAGGATAAACCCTATTTTAAAACTCAAACCAGAGTTTACGATTGATAAGAAATTGTGTTAAGGTAATTAATAACAAGTGTTAGAATTATAATTGTTAATTAGGGAAACCCTAATTTTTGAAAATCCTAATTAGTAATTAGAAACCCTAATTACAAAACTAGAAACCCTAATTTGCTAAATAGGAACCTTAATCGCTAATTAAGCAAGCTTAATGTTAATTAGTGAATATTTAAATCTAATTTCAAGTTTAATATAATTAGAAACCTAATCTAATTAAGGAAACCCTAATTACAAATTTTAAGAAACAACCTTAATTAGAAAATTCTACAAAATTTTTGTGCTAAACCTTAGGGTTAAACACTAAGGGTCAAACCCTAAGGGTTAGCCAATATGATAAGAATGCTCTTAAAATCACAAGCCTAATGACCAAAATGCCCTTTTTCAATTCTTTAATATGTTGCTTGCAAATCTTGGCAAAATATTGAGTAGGTAACCAACTAAGATCAGCCATGTGATTGATATAGATAAAAGTTATCCATTTATATCAACCATATCATTTCATTCAAGTCATATATATAGATTAAAGAGAGAGAAAACCCCATTTTCAAGCACATTTATTCACCAACACTTTACCAAGACCCCCTCTCTCGAACCTAAGAAATATAGTAGTATATCAGTTCCCAAATCAAGCCTCGCGAAATCCACTAATAGATCAGAAGCCTAGAATCCAAATTATTCAAAGTGAGGTATAAAGCTAATCCTAGAATCTGATCTTTGATCTGTTGTTAGATGTTAATTTTTAGTGTTAAAATATGTGGTTTATAGTGTAAATATATGATCTGGGTTGCTAGATGTTAGATCCATAACATCTAGAGGCTCGGATTTGAAGCTTTCAAAAATCTGGAAAAAAAAAATTTGTCTGACAACCAAATGTCAGGTCATGTAGATCTCTTTCTGTTTATGGTTTTTTGTGTTTTGAAGGTTGATACATGTAGTATGTCATGAGATTTGTGTTCTGGAACTCATAGCAGGACCAGATCTTGCATAGATTATTAGATATTGCTGGTCAAAGGTCGTTGACCGACTATGACTGGACAAATCTGGGCAGCGCATATCATACCCAGATCGTGGTTGACAAGTTTTTATGGCTCCAGATCTGACAGTGTTTTGATGTTTTGTTATGGTTCTTGAATCTAAGTTGTAGTATGTTATGTGTACGTACTATGGGTACATGCTTTTAGATCCCATAAATCATAAATATATTTAACACAGTGGAAGGTCAAACCAGTCCACTCGTTCACGAAATCTGTTTTTTGGAACTTCCAGAAAACTTAAGAACACTACTTTTGTCAGGTTTTGACCGAGCATTAGCTGCTTGATTTGTTATTGTTATGACGATGTTATGTAATAGATCTGTACACCTACATGTTGTCTACAATCTGGGACTTTTAAATCACTAAACTATTACATGAACCACAAGTTGTTGAAGCCCAAATATGAACAGTCGAACTGTTCTTCATTTCTGGGCAAACTCAGAAAAGAAGAACAGCTCTGACAGCCACTTTAGATTCCCAAATCTCCTTTGTTATGTATTGTATGATCACGATTGTTGTTGTATCGTATAGTATTACATTAATTCTACAAACAGTGATCAATGGATAGACCAGAAACATCATGATCTGATCAACAATCTTGGTCAAAGTAAGCCACTCGAAAATCGGCGTAATAATGTTCGGGTTTTGCTTGAACATTTAAGAACAATTTATAAGCGACGGTTACATGCTCATTATAAAGCGATCTTTTACAACGCTTTATTTCTAAAATTAATTATTTTATTTAATAATTAGAGAAAATTAGTTTTTAATTATTAAAAATACAAATTAAATTATTAAAAATTATTTTAAAGTCCTAAAAATTAGTTTTAATAATTTTAATATATTTCATAAATATTTAATATTTTTGAAATATTAAAGGTATTTAATTTATTTAATTATTATATTAACTAAATTATTTTAAAATGATTTTAATACTTAAAAATTATTTAAAATTATATTATGATATAAGAAAATATCTTAAGTTATTTTAATAACTTTTAATATTTTGTGATAATTAATAAATTAATATTAATGATAATTAAGTTATTTAATAAATGCATTAAATAAATTTATTAAAAATGATTTTATTATATAAAAAATCATTGTAAATAATAATAAGGTATTTAAAAATATTTTACGTAATAAAATATAACTTTCAATATTTAAAGGTAAATTTCATTAATAATGATATTAGAATTATTTAATAATGATATTAGAATTATTTAATAATTATACTAATTAATTTAGTTTAAAAATAATTTTAATATTATAAAAATCATTTTAAATGAAAATAAAGTGTTTAAAGATATTTTAAGTTATAAAATATAACTTTTAATATTTAAAGGATAATTTCATTAATAATTTAATATTAATGATATTAATTTAATATTAATGATATTAAATTTATTTAATAATTTTATTAAATAAATAGTTTTAGAATGGTTTTATTAATTTAAAAATCATTTAAAAGGATATAAATGAATTAAAAATATTTTAAGTTATAATTAATGACTTTTAATATTTTGATAAATAGTACTTTAATATTTAAATATTAATGGTAATTATTTAAAATGATTATAGATGTTTTAAAAATTATTTAAGGGTAATATTAATACTTTAAAAATATGTTAAGTTATTATAAATAACTTTGATATTTTAGCAATGGTTTCATTAATAGTTTAATATTAATTAAATTTTAATGATAATAAAATTTATTAATATTTAAATCATTTAATAATGAATCCGGTGTTTGAAAAATCATGATAATTAATTAAAAATTATTATAAGTTATTTAAAAATAATATCATTGATATTTACAGTTATTGAATTACAGGATAGTCTTAGACTCGATAATTACCCTATAAAGCCGTCGGTACACCGACGTGTTTCAGAAATTGATCTGGACTTAGATAATTTGATTAGATACGTGTTTGTTTGTGATACAATGACTGTTAAACATGTGTGACAATGTGATTAGGTTATGTGCTGACTGTAATAAGCAGTATTATGTGTTATGATATGTTATTCTAATCAGTAACATGATCTTATTACTGATAGGTTGCTATATAAAAGATAAAACTAAGTTGCATAACTATAAGCAGCAGACCATGCAAGTATCCTACATTTTCATTTACTTTATGCAATGGACATAAGTAAGAAAGTTTTATAATTATATTATTATTGTGGCAGATTATTAACCCTATTGTTATATATATTATATCCGATCATTATTTATCAACATAGTATTATATTATAATTTAAATAATTATTCTGTTCGTTAATTTCTATATATGGTTATTATCGACGTCGAGATTTTTATTTGTCCCTTTTCGTTACTTGTTCTTTAGTGTTCTCATGTTATGTGAGATTTGTTTGAAAAAACAAGTGAAAAAGGTCTGACATGTGTAATGTCGACGATTTTACTGTAAGAGTCTCCAGTTGATATTTTTAACTGGTTGCACCAAAGCAACCGAGAAAATTTTTGCACATTGATCCAGTGATGTAACACTGCTAAACGGGTCTGTGAAACCGACATTCATTTCGGTTTGGGGGCTTGATTATGCAGAGGGAAGGTGTTAGGCACCCTCCGACATCCGTATTGCCATGGTGACCGCCACTTTTGAAGAAACTATTATATGAATGTGTGTGTGTGTGTGTGTGGATCAATGTGCAATTTATTTGGAAGTAGTGCGAGGCCTCGTTCACACCTATATACAAAGGGTTTGAATTTATAGAAAAATTCAGTTTTAAACAGGATATAGCAATGAAGTTTTGTAAAAGAGGTTTTTCAAACCCTGTGCTCAATAGTAATTAAGACCTTTTCATACTTCCATTTTATTATTAAATGTTCGGCTTGTTTGCTTTTATTTTTGAGATGCGAGGCATCTTTGAGAAAATAAGATACAGCAATGCCGAACTCCTCATGGGCATGATAGCCATCTAAGGAAATTCAGACACCGTAAATAATGTACAAGCTGCTTACAACTGAAAATGTCCATCACGGAATCAAATCTAGATTCGATGAGATCAATCTATGATCACATGATTCCTAGGCTCACATGATGCCGCAGTTTATATGAAAACCAGTAAGCAGTTATATATATATATATATAATTTATAAATATATATATACGGACATTATCAACCACCACGAAGCACCTCCATGGGGGATCAAAAATGTAAATATATAAAAGCGATATATGGACATGATCAACCACCACGAAGCACCTCCATGGGGGATCAGAAATGTAAATAAAGCTGTAAAAGATGATCAATCGCCACGAAGTAAACTCCAGGCGGGACTAAATGTAAAGAAAGCAGTAAAGACGATCAACCGCCACGAAGTAAACTCCAGGCGGGACTAAATATAAATAAAGCAGTAAAAGGCCTCAAAGTAAACTTCAGGCCTGACAGAAATGTAAATATATATATATATATAAGTGATAAACGCACAGGATGTTTCTTAATCTGGGCTCGATTTATCATTTCAAATGATTTGTCCTATATATATATATATATATATATATATATATATATATATATATATATAAAAAGTAGTAAACGCATGGGATATAAAATCGAGCTCATCGAACAAAGTTCGACATGACGATTAAATATATATATATATATATATATATATATATATATATATATATATATAAGCGAGAAACGCTCCGGATATAAAATTGGGCTCATCGATGTAGTCCCACAATAGTTTATATATAAGTGTATATATATATATATATATATATATATATATATGCAAATAAACGCTCGAACATAAGTTCAGGCTCAATCGAGGCATAACTCGATAATATTAGTCCATATATAAATATATACATATATAAGTATATATATACAGACAGAAATGAAAACCACAGACCGAAGTCCGGGCATATGCACACAACACGACTCTCAATATGAAGAATAGTGTGTGCAAAGATGAAGAGAAAGGCTTTATAGAGCGTGAGAAGGCATACAGTGGGCTGCCAAGGTAGGCTTCTATGACTCTAGATGGATAAACACTCAGCTCCCGCTGGTAAAATATAGCTATATGTGTAAGACCCCAACTTATTATAAATAAAATTGAATTTTCTCTATTTATTATCTTAAAATAATAAGGTGATAATTTGATATAATACTTTGGTTATGGGTGAAATGTGAAAATTTTGCAAAATAAACAAGTGGTTATAAAATATTCATTATTGTTGGGGAATATTCGTTTGGTCGTGGAATATTTTTGTTATCGGGGAATATTCGTACGACGGCGCAGCCATTTGTTGGCCCCATAATGGAATAACTGCCGGATGAAGAAAATGACATGTTTGAGTTTTTATAAATAACGGTGTAGTTGTTACCATTAACACTGTTGAAATACCCGGTGGTTAAAATACAGTAATACGCATGGTTTCACAGTAGCACACGGTATTACACAATATTTTTGAATTATTGATTCTTACGTAAGAAGGCACTACTCAATAATTGTTACAGTAATTACTGTTCAATATTTTATATTATTGATTCAATAATTGTTGCGTTGATATTTTATATTATCGTTGTTTCAATAATTGTCAGTGCACAGTATTTCCCATTATCAGATCAATAATTCATATTATTTGAATAATATTATTAGATAGCATTATTGGCAATGTCTAGAAAGTTCTGTCAAGGAGAGGTTTGGTCACCTAATTGCGCGCCAGTAAGGAGAAATCCTTATCGGAAAGCCCCCTCTTTCTTTGGAAATGTCTAGTTTTCATTATTGTGATTCTGTAATATTATTTGTAAATAATTAATTATTAATTTATATAATAAGGAAATATTTATTTTTATGTGGATATAATTGAAGGATTTAATGTCGAGGTATTTTATCAGTTTTTTTGTCGGAATGGAGGTATTAAAAATCAAATCAGTGTAGCATTTGATTTTGGCCCGTGAAAACCAGGATTTCAGGCTATTTCGCTCAATTGTGTAGCATTTTTATTCCTCATTTGGCCTTTTCAGCTTGTGAAACCTCCTTTGCAACTCGAAATGGATCAATTCATAGGTGTGGGCCCCATATAGGGGTGCTGCAGGTACACTTGCAGTAGCCGTAGGTGGACCTAAGACCAACTGTGGGTATAAAAGGCATGAGGGTTGCTTTCATAAATCACTTTCAAGTTGCGCCGCGAAGGAAATCTGAGAGCTCTTCTTCAGACCCTCTTGAGTTGAGGCGACGACTTTTTCGACATTCTCGCCCACCGTACAAGTGTTCTTCACTGTCCTGGTAACATATGCATGTATTCTTTTCCAGTTTCTATCCGTTGGAAAATGACTTGTCACATGAAATGCATTTAAACACATAGTAATGAATATGCATGCTGATATAACTTGATAAAAAATATTCAACATAGTAAATGTTAGTATTAAACCATGCTAAACATAATGAGATGAAAAAAATTTGACTTTTGAAACAGTCAAATTGGCACCTTTTATTGTCATTTGTTATCCTATTTGAGGACAAATGAGTAAAGGTAGAAAAGTAAAATAATCCTGGTAATTAGACTACACTTACAGATTTTTTACTGTGATGTATTAATGCATGTAGGATGTATATGACTGTGGATAGGTGTGCTACTGAATGGCCACCTAGTCATGCCTATCTGCATGTGGATAGTTCCATTTACAAAGGGGGCTATGGCAAAACTTTTCCAAAACATAGGCATTGGGTAGTCATGCATTTTTAACTCTACTATAGACGTATGTTAAAATAATGCATGCATGCATGTAGTCATGAAAATGCATTTTGAACAAGCTCCAGGTTAAACATTACCACACCCTTTCTGAGGTGATTTGGAAACTTGTTATCTAGATATTATGGATCCGGATCGGTAGAGTAGTTCTCTGAGAACCACCTCGGTGTACGGAGGAGGGCTTACGAAGTGCCTCGACCCAGATTACATTAGGCGACCTCGTCGTTTGGTGGAGGCAGTGATACGTCCTATCCGGGTTGAAGTGCCAGACGTAGAGGACGAGGAGGAGGATGTAACGGTTGAGGTTCCTGCTCCTGCTGCATGTGCTCCCCGTAGGGATTTGCCAGGTATTCAAGTGGCGAACCCAGAGCTTCTGGGTGACTTAAGTCAACATCCTTCAGTCTACCTGCACGCAAACGAGGTATAAAGTTAGATCTTAATCTTCCTTATTTCCTATTGATGAGGAGTGAAGGGTTCTGATGTTGATCTACATTTGATGTAGGTTCCCGACTTTACACAACCTCGAGGGAATTAGTTTAGCATCCACTCTATGTATCAGGCTTTGCATGATGACTATAGAACGATTGTACATGGCTGGGGATTCGGGATGTTCTTTTCTATTCTTCCCTGTCGTTGTCCCTGGGATTATCTCAAGGCATTGTCTGAGCACTGGTTTCACCATACTCAGTCACTCCATTTGCTGTACTGTGAGGTGATGATGACACCGATGGATTGGTGGTTTATCACAGGTATGGAGTTTGGAGGGGATCCAGTGCCTTGTACGGCGGATATCACCCCTACTGCCGTCAGATCCTTGCTAGAAGTTCCGACGGAGGTGCTCAAGGGTAGGATTGTGCGTACAGGTCCTTTAAGCATAGATGTTATTAGCGGGCTATTGAGTGAGCCTATACACGATGATGTGAGAGTCAGGGATCACATTCTTCGGCAATTGATCTTGATGATCATTAGGGGTTGCTTCATAGCAGATAACTCTTCTACGGTGTCTTTCACTTTAATCAACGCCAATCGACACGTGGACCGTATAGGAGATTATGATTGGGGTTCCTACACCTTCGCCTATTTCCTCAAGGGAATGTGCATGCGATCGCAAGGCTTGACCGAGGCTTGGTTAGGATTCTACCCATTTCTACTGATGAGTATTTCTCTTGTCTTTTCCCATGTACAGGTTAAGAGCGTTGATTGACAGCAGATGTTTGCCTTTGTGTTGGTAGTTTTGGGCCTATGAGAGACTTCAATGTCTACGTCCTATAAGTGTGTTAGGTTTAGACACCTATCCACGAGGACGGAGATGGCATCATTCCATACTGGTGGAGGTCCCTGTTGTTGAGGGTTTCACTCATTACCGCCTGCAGCTGGAGTTGTTGACAGCGGATGTCATCACATGGGTTCCCTACTCTGGGGAGCATTTGAGCATTGGATTTGAGGATGGGTACCCGACTGGTGTTGAGAATGTGATTTTCACCCGTAGGATTCCTCTCTTTACAGATGGAGGATGGGAGATCTTATTTAGGAGAGCGTGCTATCAGGAGCACCACATAAGAGATTCGCATGCCGATCTTGCCTCCTGCTAGGCGTTATTGGCTTGTTTTGCAGTCACCCGTCATTGATATCCCATTGTTGGGGGTTGACGGTTTCACATTATTAGAGGGTCCCTGCACTCAAGAGATGTTCCAGCATTGGTGATTCCATCGCACCATTGGAGCCCAGACTCACGCCACTCAGTTCATGGGGGATATGATTCCAGGATCCGTGATGATAACAGATTGGCTAGCCTGTGTCAGAGATCCAACTCATATAACACAGATTGACAATTTGACCCGGCAGTTGGACCGGGCATATTTCTTTATCCTGCATTTGGGCAGAGATCCTTCAAAGGCAGACACTTATGATCCTTCCAGCTCTGGCGCTGGCCCCTCAGGTGACCCATATGGTTTTTCTGGTGCAGATCCTCCCTTGTATAGGCCTGACATCCCTGTAGATAGAGATCCAGTGACTCAGGAGGAGTTACATCAAGTAGACAGGATTGACGATGTAGATATCAATACCATTGACTTCTTCTGATGTATATTCTCGTTATCTCTTTTGATAGGCCTCTGTTAGACATTGGGTAGCTTTACCCCATTCTCGCTATATCTTTTGATAGGCCTCTATTAGATGTAGGGCAATTTTGCCCCCATTTTCCTGTATTTTAGCTGTACAGAGATGTATTAGATGATGATATACTTAGTAATATACATACAGTTTTCCATTCCCTATATCATATTGCCATCTATTGTATCATGCATATTATTATGTTTTGCATATGTATGTATGTCTAGAGATATTCAGAATTGACCCCTGGATAGTCTTATGACACGGCCCGTACAGATGTCTTCTTCGAAAGTTAGCCGTATTTATCATACCCCACCATTTTTGGTGGCATCGGGTATGCGAACATGGTATGATAGCATGTCGCCATCAGACAGGGTAACTATATATCATTTGTTGCAGCATACTATGACCCTGCTGATGTTTCAAATTCCCACAGGATTCGTGGAGGGCATGCTGGAGCACTAGGTATCGGAGAGGCATGTTTTCTGATTTGTGACCCAAGAGTTGACTCTTACTTTGGAGGAGTATGCACGTTTGACGATGCTGCCATTAGATAGACCTTGCGTGCATATGGTGATTGGAGACATAAGTAGGCAGTTCATGACCCTCACTGGCTTGAGGCGTAGAGTGGTGCAGGATGAGCTCACATCTGGCCACGTTATATCCCAGCATTTTCTGTCTAACAGATTTGGCTCAGAGGATAGTTATTCACGACATTCCGGGGATTTCACCACACTGGAGGATCATTGGCGTTTGGCTAGAGTGGATGTACTATTATTGTGCGTACTGTCATATGTCTACATGCCACGATACATGGATGAGTTGGACATTGGCGTCATTATGGAAGTGAAAGCACTCAGGGAGGGTCACACCATCGTCTGGAGATGATCATCGCGAGAGACTCGAGGCCGACTACATCTTCTTGCATTTATCCGTGATGAGTGTTTATAAGCGACTCGATCGTGATGTATGCGTGTGGTTTATGTCACACTTGAGACCGGTTGACACTTTCAGATGGGATGGGTATTGTTTCACCATGATATAGCCATGTCGTACTCCTTTCAGCCTACGGAGTGTACAGATGCTGCATCTTGGTCAACTTTCCTAGCAGGGATTGGAGATCCATTCGCTATATTGTCGTGTACAGGGCTTAGTTCACCCTACAGCTTCATTACTCATTCTCCGGGCATGGATTATCTTCCTCTAGCTGGTTTGAGAGGCATGATTACTTACCACCCATTAGGCATCGATTCAGTGCTTTGCTTCTCACCACTTATCAGCAGAGGACAGATCCAAGTTGTATGCATGTTGGGATCAACATGAGCTAGTTTAGTTTTTTGTCAGCTATCCGGGTTGTTCTACAGAGTATTCCGCATGGATGGAGACAGAGACTGCATCGGTTGCGGTAGTATCCACAATGCAGGGGACTAATTCTGACGATGAGGAGCCTATGGAGGAGGCTGATATACCCATCGAGGAGGATTTGACTACTGGGTTGCCAGCATTTGTGATGGATTCTCCTACTACGAGTGCTACTGTCATTCAGCATTCAGCCCAGTATTTAGAGCAAAGTCTATATCTGATGACATATGAGAGAGATCAAGCTATGGCCTCAATGTTGACACCTCTTGATAGGAGAGACGCTGCTCTGTTAGAGAGAGATGAGGCTAGATCAGCCAGAGAGGCATTGATTGTGGAGCGGGATGCTGCCCTATCTGCTCGGGATGTGGCCGTCATAGACAGTACTTCAGTGAGATCCCATACGACTCGTATTCTTGCCGATATGAGTGCATATATTGATGAGCATCATGCCACCATACAGTTAGCCTCGGATCTGCTAGCTCGTGTAGATACCATTAGGTAGGAGCTTGCAGCATTACCTCCTTCTTCAGAGAGGGATGCTATGTTAGATCTTATAGTTCGCATACACACAGATCTATAAATAGACTTGTATTTTCCTGCATAGACTAGCTTAGCCATTTTGTCATGTACAGCACATATTGTATATATCAAACAATATTATATATGGTAGAGAAATATCTTTTGATTTACTTCCCTTTTAGTTGTGCCTTGATACTTGCTTGATATTTGCCTGCTTCCTCAGGGCTTTGTGATCTTGATGCATTCTGAACTCATCCTTGATATGTGGACATTGAGCCATCGCAGGATCTTTCAGAATGCACCATTGATCTGTATGTATCCCTACCATCTTTGGTGTCTTGGGATTGGTTTCTGTATGAAAACGTGGAGAGGAGTGTGGCTTTTCCTCTCTGAGATTGACCGCACCATAGATGGTCGCCAGTACTTCTATTTGTGAGAAGCCTAGTTAATTCCATCTCTTATGGATTGATGTTGCTCTTTGGGAAACAACCACAGCTTAGATGGTCACCGAATCTCCTATTGGTGGGGAGAGGTTGGGTAATTCCATCCCTTTGGTCTGAAGCCAATGAAATGTGTTGGATTGAAGGTTGATCTCGATCTTGATGTGATAAGTATTTTTGTTACGGTAGGGGTTAGGCCAGAACCATAAATGGCTGCCTACGTACTTCTATTGAAGAGGAGATCAGGTCTGCGTAGTTCGAACCTAGTGTAAGAGGTTCAACGCTGAATATGAAAGGCAGATGGGTGTAGAAGCTTTATTGATGAAGAAGGGTGTAGAAGTGTTTTTGTTGTTTTTGTTTTTGTAGAGAAAGGGCAGAAATGTTTTTGTTGTTTTTTGTTTATTGCGACCGGGCCATATAGAATATGGTTGCCTACGTACTCCCGTGTATCAGGGAGATCAGGTCAACGTAGTTCACCCCTCAGGATGAATTACAGCCGAAGAGAAGTATGAATCCCATGTGCAGGCTATACTGCGAGGAGAAGAAAGTTTGATCCCATGATTGAGACAAACTACAGGTGTGGAAAAAGTTTGATCCCGTCTTCAAGACAAACTGCAAGCGTAGAAAAGTTTAATCCAGTCTTCAGGATAAACTACAGGTGTGAAAGGTTCAATCCCATCTTCAGGATAACCGAAATTGTGTGAAAGGTTTGAAATGAGGTGAAACCAGGATGCTGGTTTGAAGTGTATGTTTTGCTGAGGGGCAGAAGAGTATGTATAAAGGGTTAGAAAACCAAAATGACTGGTGATTTCATGATAAAAAAGCAGGATGTTTGCTTGATGGTAACCTTATACATAGTACCGTTTCACGGTGTCTGAGTTGATAAGCTGTGGAAATTCATCGCCATCCATTTCCTGTAGTCTGAGAGCGCCTCTTGTCAATACCTCCTTGACAACAAACGAGCCTTCCCAGTTAGGAGCAAATTTTCCCTTAGATTGATCTTAGTTGTCAGTGATCTTCTTCAAAACCAAGTCATGTTGTTTGAATTGCCGTATTCAGACTTTCCTATTGTAGGATTTGGCGATCCTTTGCTGATATAACTGACCATGGAAGATAGCCACGGTTCGCCTTTCGTCTATTAGAGACAATTGGTGATACCTGTCTTGTACCCATTGGTCTTCATCTAACTGAGCATCCATTAACACTCTGAGAGATTCCATTTTCACCTCTATGGGGAGCACTACTTCCATCCCATAGGCTAATGAGTAGGGTGTTGCCCCAGTGGAAGTACGCATTGAAGTTATATAGGCTAATAAAGTCAGAGGCAAGAGGTCAGGCCATCCTTTGTGATTGGCTATCATTTTTTGCATGATCTTCTTGATGTTTTTATTAGCCGCTTTAATAGCACCATTCATCTTTGGATGGTAGATGACGGAGTTAAGGTGTTTGATGTGGAATTTACTGTATAACTCCTCCATTATTTTGTTGTTGAGGTTCTTAGCATAGTCTGACACAATGACCTCTGGCCATATCGACAGACGATTTTGTTTCTGATGAAAGCAATGATGACTTCTTTGGTAACCCTGGGGAAGGAGGCTGCTTTTACCCATTTGGTGAAGTAGTCGATCATGGTGAATATGAATCGATGTCCATTACTGGCTTTGGGCTCGATGGGCTCGATCACGTCCATTCCCCACATTGAGAAGGGTCATGGGGAACTCATATTGTGGAGTTCCCTTGGAGGGGCGTGGATAACATTCCCATGAATTTGGCATTGATATCACCTCTTGATGTGATCATCACAGTCAGCTTTGAGCGTAAGCCAATAATGCCATGTTCTGAGGATTTTCTTGACAAGTAGGGGTCCGCTCATGTGTGGGCCACATACTCCACCATGGACCTCATCCATGAGCCTCTGAGCTTGGTCTTTGTCCAGACATCTGAGGAGAACTAATCATGCATCTCTTTTGTAGAGTGCATCTCCGCTCAGGTAGAATTTCATAGCAAGTCGATGGATCCGCCTCTTTTCAGTCAGGCTATCCTCAGCGGGTGTAGATCCATCTTGCAGATACTCTTTGATATGTTAATACCAAGGGTTTTGGATGGGAGGTAACTCATCTGATACTTCTCCAACATAGTTCCTATAAGTTGGGGCCTTTTGCAGGGCAAATGTGATGCTGGGCATGTTTTCCTTGTCAGGTATGTGAATCAAGGAGGCCAACGTTGCTAGTGCATCCACAAAATCATTCCTATTATGAGGAATGTAAAGAAAGGAGATTTCTTCGAACTTCAAAGCCATCTGTAAAACTTGTCGATGGTAAGGCAGCAAATGTAGTTCCTTGGTTTGATAGATTCCTATGGATTGTTTGATTACCAATTCGGAATCCCCAAAGGCGATTAACGCTTTGATGCCCATTGAGCGGGCAAGTTTTAGCCCATGATCTGACCTTCATACTCAGTTGTGTTGTTGGTGTGTGACAAACTACAATTTGATGAATGACGGATCTGCTCCCCCGTCTGGGATACTAGAACTGCTCCAGCTCTAGCACCTTCTGTGTTAACAGCTTCATCGAAATACATTTTCCATGTGTGGCATGCATCATACTGATGGTGTTGCTGAACTGCCATTACCCCTTCATCGGGGAAATATATTTCCAAGGGTTTATAATCCCCTGCAGGTGCGGCGGCTAGTTGATCCGCAATTCCTTGACCTTTGATAAACTTTTGTGTCACGTAGACGATGTCAAATTATTGTAGGATCAACTGCCATCTGGACAGTTGACAATTTAGTATGGGCTTACTGAACACATACTTGAGAGGATCAATGCGGGATATGAGATAGGTTGTGTGACCATGGAGGTAATGATGTAACCTCATGGAAACCCATTCTAAAGCACAACAAGTCTTCTCAATTAGAGTGTACTTTTGTTCACTGCTGCTGAATCTTTTACTGAGGTATTAGATAGCTCGTTCTTGGCCTTTATCGTCTTTTTTCCCTAGCATGCAGCCCATGGCATTGTCATTAATGGACAGGTACATGAATAGGGGAACATCATCCCTGGGTGGCACCAAAATAGAAGCTTTAACCATCTGCTCTTTGATTGCAAGGAAGGCTTTCTAACACTCATCGTTCCATTTCATGGAGAAGTTCTTCCTTAACAATTTGAAGATGGGCTCACAGGTTGTTGTGAGTTGAGAAATAAATCTGCTAATGAAGTTGATTCTTCCCAAAAATCTTCGTATTTCCTTCTCTGTCTGAGGAATGGGCATTTCCTTGATGGCTTGGATTTTGGTGGGATCTAGCTCAATCCCTTTGTGGTTGACTAGGAACCCTAGCAACTTACCTGATTTAACGCCAAAGGAGCACTTGGCTGGATTCAACTTCAAGTTATACTTACGCAACCTATTGAAGAGCTTTTTGAGATGGTCTAAGTAGTCTTCCTCCCTTCGGGACTTGACAATGATGTCATCCACGTAGATCTCTATCTCTTTGTGCATTAAATCATGGAAGAGAGCCATCATAGCTCGCTAGTAGGTTACCCCGGTATTGATGAGGCCAAATGACAACCGTCTGTAGCAGAAAATTCCCCAAGGCGTGATGAAAGCAGTTTTCTCACGGTCTTCCTCAGCAACCATAATTTGATGATACCCCGCGAAGCAATCAGCAAAGGAGTACATGTCGTATTGAGCAGTATTGTCAATAAGAATGTGGATAAAGGGCACATGAAAGCTATCTTTAAGGCAAGCTTTGTTCAGATCCCTTTAATCCACGCAAACTTGCACCTTTCCTCCTGGTTTAGGCATGGGAACAATGTTGGATATCCATTCCGGATATGTAGACACCATGATAATGTCAGCTTGAAATTTTTTCACAATTTCTTCTTTCACCTTTAAACTCCTTTCGGGTTTCAATCTGCTTTGAGCTTTTTTTGCTGACCCGGCTTAAATCCCTCCTTAATGGGAAGGCGATGAAGGACAATGTCGATGGACAAACCCACCATGTCTTCGTGAGACCATGCAAACACATCCACGGAATTGGGTTAATAAGCATGACCATTTCATTCCGTTGGTTTGGGGTTAGAGTGCGAACCAATCTGGATTAGCTTAGGGCTTTCTAAGGTTCCAAGATTGAAAGAAGTGGTTTGATCAAGGTTGGGTTTAGGTTTGTCTGTGACCCATTCCTTAATCTCCTGAGGTGTCTCAATGTCCTCTTGGATTTCCATCAAGTCTGAGTCCAACTTTTCATCAAAGTTCTGATCCTTGTGGAGAAAAGGCACTTCATCAACAAAATACAGAGCACATCTAAATTCAGAGTCCTGAAACAAAATATGCTTTCACTTAATATATGAAATTGTTTAATCATACACAAGTGTTAGCATGTACTGATAAAATAACTGCTAATATTGTATAGAAAAGTAAGCAATTAAAGTTATCTACAGGGAAGAGGGATTTATGCCCATTTTACCCTCGTCGACTAATGCATGGAGTCTTTTGCTCCAATTATCGAGGTAAAGTCTGATGGATTTGTATGATGGAGGAAATTTGTCGTCGTCCTCCTTTTCTCGAATGATAACCATAACATCTGGGCAATCATCGTCTAGGGTGTATCTGTTTGTATGCTCATCATAGACAATGATGCGTATGCCTGACATCATCAAGGCGATGTCATGTTTAAGTTTCCGTTCCCTTTCTTCCACTTTGGGATCAAGAATCAGGACCTCTTTTGCTTTGAATGGTACTGGTTTGGAAAAGCAATAGCCATAACCATAACATGGGGCACCTTCTAGGAGACCGTGTCATTTCATGAGGTGCAGGTGGAGAAAATTGTCGTGCGACGGAAGCTTGAGGAACCTGCTTGTGGTTATGAGGATTCCTATGACTGGAATTGGCAGAATAGCCTAGTCCGGATGTCCCAGTTTGACTGGACACTTGAATAGGGTGCTTAATACCCTGTTGATTTTTACCAAGCCCTTGTCCAGGCTGATAACCCAATGACATCATTTCTTGAGTGGCCGATATAACCTCGGTAGAAATCTTGGGTACGGGAAATGGTGCTCCAATAGGATGGTATTGCTTGTTACTCACTTCCAAAGTATGAAAACTGGCTGGCTCAACTTCTGAATTGAAGCTGATGATTGGGAGATCTCTTTGTTCAGGACATTCCAGCTCAACATTGATAGTGACTAGGCTATTGTTGACAATGTATTTGAGTTGTTGATGTAGTGTAGAAGGAATGGCTCCAGCCATGTGGATCCATGGTCTCCCCAATAGCAGGTTGTATCCTGAATCTATCTTGAGGACGTGGAAGGATACGTTGAATGTATTTGGACCAATCTCAATTGGTAGCTCAATCTCTTTGACAAAATTTCATCGGGATCCATCAAAAGCTTTAATAACCGTATGGTTGCTTCGGATCCATTTGAGATTGACGTTCATCCTCACCAAGGTGGCATAAGGACAGATATTTAGAGACGAACCTCCATCTATGAAAACTCCAGCTAACATATATCTTGAGGACAAAACTGTGATGTGCAATGGCTTACAATGACCGGTCCCTTCGGGAGGTATGTCATCATCAGTGAAGGATATCACATTGTTGTTGAAAATGTGATCAACCATATGTTGAAATTTTTCTACAACCATTGATTTTGGCAAGTAGGCTTCTTCCAAAACCTTTAATAAGATCTTCATGTGATCTTCGGAAGAGAATACCAAGTCCAGTATTGATATCTGATGTGGAGCTTCTATTAAGCTTAGAACCACCTTGGCTTTATTATAACCCATAGTGCGGAGGAATTTTTCAATTTTCTCCATGGAAATATTCCCCTTTGTTTTGAAGGTGGGCTTCATAACCCGCTGAGGAAGATACAGTGGATTTTCCTTCGACACTGTAGCAGTAGTATGAGATGTGGATCCTTCAGCTTCCCCATAATTCCATGGGACTTTGTGTAAGCTGACAACAGGATATTGTGGTCTGAAGGGTAAAGAAATTGGCTCTAGTGCAGCCACTTTCAAAGGATTATCAGCTCCTTTGAGTTGAATTGCTTGTATGGGAAATTGTTTGACAGTTCTATCATCCTCAGCGGATATAACTGCTACTGATCCCTTCCATTTGGTAGGACATGTATTCACACTCTCGAGTAAAGACGGTGTCATCGTCGTCTCGCAAATTGTAGGACACACCGCTACCAATTAGATTACGAATAAGGTGGTGAGTGCCCAACGCGTTCTTACGTGTTGTGTGATGCGCAAGAATGTGAATGATATTGACAAACTCCATCAGAGTTGAACCATCTTGAACGGGGATTGATTGGAGGTAGAAGGGAGGTAATTCTTCCTTCGTTAATTAGCATCTAAAATATCTGCTCTATAGGTTGGCCTAGGTATGTAAATTCCCTTTGATTGGCAAAATTCCGATGGTCTTTAGCATTTGATCTCTTTGCAACCTTATCCTCCATAGCTTTGCTTTCTGAAGGTGATGGTGGAGCATTCATAACAAAAGGAAGGAGATAGGCATGCTCCTGGCTGACTAACTGGCCTGTGACTTGATGCTGATGAGTCACCAGTTCTGCCAATTGCTCAATTTGCTTACAAAGAGCTTTCATCTTTCATTTTATAGCAAATTTGAACTCTGCATAATCCCATCTGTTAACACCATCTTTGATGGTCTGGGATGATTCACCGTTAAAACTGGAATTCTGTCCAGTGCTCCAACTAATCATGTTGACATCTTCTTCTTTGTGTTGAGGAAGAGGGTTGTCTTGAACATGGGGTTGATCTGGTTTGGTAACCACGATCTCATCGTTGTCTATCAAAACTTGGATCTTATGTTTCAAGGCCTAACAATCTTGAGTATCGTGTCCAGGTGCTCCAACATGATAAGCACACTTCCGAGTAGCATTAAAACCCCTCCCATTAGGGTTGGCTGGTGGAAGAAGATGTGTGATTTTCTTCTGAGTAGTCAGAAGAGAAAGAATATTCTCAAGCGAATCCCCTAAGGGTGTGAACGTTCGAGGGCGCTTTGCATCTCCACCTTTAGGCAATGGAGGGTTTGAAGACTGTGCTTGAAAAGGGGAGTAATTTCTCCTCTGTATAGGCATGTTCTAATTACCTTTTTGACCTTGTAGTATCAAGGAAACATCCTCCTCTTTCTTTTTATGGACCCTCCTGGGGTTGTTTCCATAAGATACGGAATGGATGTGCTTGACAACTCCTTTAAGAGCGGCTAGGTCTTGAATCTTACCTGACTTCAATCCTATCTATGCCATCTCTCTGTGTTTGATCATTTCAGAGAATGGTTTGCCAATACCAGCTAAAACTCTTTCATAAAAAGAAGCTTCTTGTATGTCTATGAAATTCATGACCATTTCTGACTCTGTCATGAAAGGAATAACTTGAGCAGCAAGGCACCTCCACCTTTGAGCATACTCTCTGAAAGACTCATTAGACTGTTTCTTGACCTTGGTAATCTGGTATCGGTCAGGGGCCATCTGAGATTGAAAACTGTATTGAGTGAGGAAGGTGTGAGCTAGCTCTTCCTAGCTATGGATCTTCAACACAACCACTGCTTTCTATACCTATGGTTTCAGTCCTATTGAGTGAGGAAGGCGTGAGCTAGCTCTTCCCAGCTATGGATCTTCAACACAGCCACTGCTTTCTATACCCATGGTTTCAGTCCTAATTCGAACCTCCTTGCCTTCCTGGCCTCCGTGTCAACTTGATGTGAAGCGAATCGGGCTAACTCGTTAAATTTCGCTGCGTACTCTATGACAGACATACTACCTTGCTTCAGTTCCAGAAACTTAACTTCCATATCATGTTGGGTATTCTCCGAGAAGTAATTCTCGAGGAATAGCTCCTTAAATCTAACTCAAGGAATAACTCCTTCGTCTGCTCGGCCCCTGTTGGCTTTCCACCAATAGTTAGCTTCGCCTTTCATCATGAAAGTGGCAAAACTCGTCTTTTGTTCTTCGGCCACACGTGCTACCTCAAATATCTTCTCCATCTCTTCTATCCATGTTTGGGCTTCAATTGGGTCTAGGGTTCCTCGGAACTCCAGTGGTCCTACCAATTTAAAGTCTTTAAAGCTAACCAAGTGTTGTCATATATTCGCCTATGCTTTCTTTGGTGAAATCAATTTACATTGCCTTCAATTAACGAGTTAACGAAGTTCTGCATTGGATCGACATTTGCCCCTCCACCATTGTTAACGGATCCTTCCTCCCTCTAATTCTACTGAATTCTCCTAGGCGGCATGATCTGAGGAAAGGAAGAAAATTATTAGGCTTTATGTGATATGCTATCCATGTTAGCATTAAGAAGTTTAATATGTCTATCAATCATTTTTGATTTAAATAAACAACTTCATTATCACAATAAAACTCGATGGATTTCCTCAACCCATCACTTACATACTCTACTTGAGTTTTCTAATAAGGTTATAACCTAGGTTTCGTATTCCTAACATTTATAACCTACAGCTTTGATACCAACATGTGACGCCCCCGAATCTGGGTCCTCTGACCCCGGTTCGGTTATCACGATAAAATACAAACATCCACCTCTAAACAACATATGATAACTAAAATGCGAAATATAATAAACGTACGTCGTTCTTTCAAAAGGTGTTACTAATCCCAAGATACGATAACCTTAATATCATCTTACAAACATACCCTAAAATAATCATTAGGGTTCATATTACATAATAGTAATTTAAACTAAGCGCAAGGTAAATTCTGTTCCTTGCCACAATTCTACATCTTTCTTTTACCCATGTCCTTCCCTGAGGTCTCGAGCATAACTGCAATATATTCATGATATAGCAAGGATGAGCAACAAGTTTAAACACAACAATAAGGATATATCATGATGAATGGAAAAATATCTGGCAATGAATTCAACAATATGAATATCTGAAGGATTCAACAATATGAATATCATAAGCAAATGTAATTATTGCTTTTAGAATAACTGCTAGTCAAGTAGACTTTGAACTATAACACTCCAATGGAATCAATAGCTAATTGACCCTTTGGTTACTGGCTACAGAATAAAAACTTGAGGGGATCAGCCTCACGTACCCTATGTATATGCATAACATTTAAATCTTCTCTGTGTATCTTATATTAGATACCTAGTACTCCCCTATCATAGAAAGGGGTGTTCTTTATGTCTAAGAATCCTTACCCTCAATAGGTTTGGATAGCTTTTATAATACTTCATACTTTGTACGTCGAACACAAGGTTCGGACTCTATCTCACACAGTTCAAGAATTATTTGAACTTTAAATGATGTACAAGTCCAAGACTGTACGAACTCAAGTGCACTAAGTGCGAATATCAATAATATCGATGTGGAATAATTGTAAGGTAATTAAACCACTTAATAGCATGCTTGGAAATAAGATTCAAGCTTAAATGAATAACTTTTAATTCAACAATAACCTACTCAATACAATATGAGAAGGATAAGAAACTTTCACAACAAACAAAGTTGTGTAAGTTAGGAAACATTGCAACACAATAAAATAGTGCTCAGATACTTGCTCAATATAAATTTGAGTAAGGTTGGGGAAACTTGCTCAATAAAAGTAGGGTTCAAGGAACTTGCACAATCAAAGAGTGAAGTTCAAAGAAACTTGGTCAACCAAATAATGAAGTTCGGAAACTTGCTCAATATAAATTTGAGATGAAGATAGAGTGGGCTTGCTAGCTTTCTTTTGTTTTCACGTGAAAGAAAAGAATGGGCTCTTATTATGGGACAAAGCAATTTCCAGCACTTGCAAAACATGTAATGCGAAAATTGGCCCATACCTTATATACACATAATATAAACTTTGGTTATAAATTTATGTATGCAAAATTCATTTCACATAACATAGGTTATAATGATTTAAAGGCATACAATATATTTCCTAATTACAAGGTATCAAGTAGTGCACATACATATAATTCATGTACATTTTCAATTACCATGACTGTTATTATCATAATAACTTAATGAAATCATTATTAATTTAACAATTGATATTATTATATGTCAATGGGATATACATGAATGTTTACCCACACACTTCATATCATATACAATATTATTATGCAACTCACATGAATGCAAATAACTCTTACTATATAGTACTATATATATAATATAGACATATTAATGTGCCACCTTGTACTATATAAAATATATAGTTAACTACCATATAATAAAGGTTTACTATATTGCACAAATTAATCAAGTACACATATAATCATTTTATAAATTATTAATCTTTTACACATTAATTATTATTTATTCATAATAATTATTAATTAACATATTATCAATTAATTACTCATAATTGCAATTAATCAATATGTTCAACTCTTGCCACCATATTCAAATAATTTGAATATTTAATTATTAATAACCCTATCAATTCCTTGATATTAAATTCTTAGGGTTAGTCCACTAATTTAAATAAACTATTAGTGACTCCCTTTAATCATTTCATAAATTCACATAACCACATAAGGTTTAAATAGACTCACAAAACTAACTCATTAAAATTAAATCACATATTTAATTAATAAGGAGTTTCAAATTTGTGGACGTTACATAGTGTAGCTTTGGTGTTCTTGAGGCTCAAGAACATTCATACGCCAGTTTTGAGTGACCATGTTTGACCCTTAATAAATCAGTGTGTAATGTGTTTCTGGGCTAGCTAATGATCAAATGATGTAGTATATATGTAATAGTACAAGTTTATAATAATTTCTGGACCAAAACATAACACATGAGCAAGATCTAAGGACCAGAACATGCTGTCAGAGCTGTTCATCATGTTTATGGGCTGCCTAGAATCATAAGGTCATGGTCGGTCAACGCTTTCGTTGACCTTATATCTAGCAATCTGTTTATGTTTTAGGTAATTTAGACGCCGGGCTTTGTAGAGTAATTAGCAAGGTACATGAATCAAGCACTTAGAAGGTTTAAAAATCTCAAAGCTGCAAGATCTGTGTTCCTAAAGAATTTGTCAGACCACTGTCTTAACTTTCAACGGTCAACGGTCAACGGTCAACGGTCAACGGTCAACGACTTTTGACCGATTACTATGATCAATCTGTTGCTTTCTAAGGTTTGCAAATGCTCTGAACTTGTAGTTTACATGTCATACTATAATATAAATACCATTACGCATCTTAAAAGCTTGTCAGAAACGAGATCAAAGTCGGTCAAAGTCACTGACAGAACACATTCTTCAGTTTTTTGGGTTTCCCATAAAACTAATTTCGTGTTCGGTCAACGAACTTTGACTTAGAATAACTTTTGATATACACATTCAATAATCATGAATCCACTTTCAAAATACTAACAACATTATAGACAACAACTTAAAACCTTTAAAACACCAAAACAATAAACAGGAAGAGATCTAGGAGACCTGACATTCGTTGTCAGACAACAACAAAATATTTTCCAGATTTTAAAAAACATTAAATCGATGTAAGACCCCAACTTATTATTAATGAAATTTAATTTTCTCTATTTATTATTTTGAAATAGTAAGGGTTGATTTGATTAATGTGGATAGTTAGGGGTAAAATACATAAATATTTCAAAATAAGCAAGTGGTTATAAAATATTCATTGTTGTTGTAGGAGAATATTAGTTTGGTGGATGGAATATTAAATACTTATCGGGAATATTAAATGCGACGGTGCGACCATGTGTGGGCCCCATAACGAAAGCGATTGGATAAAGAAAGCGACAAATATAAGTTGTTTAAAAATAACGGCGTAGTTATTCTGAATTAATCTTTGTTAAAATACTCGGTGGTTTAAAACCACGGTAGCACGGTATTGCACCAATTATTGATTCTTACGTGAAGAAGCCTTTACTCGATAATGGTTACGATAATTCTTTGTTCGATATTTTATTGAGTTAATAATTCTTTGCGTTGATATTTTATATTCTTTGTTGTTTGATAATTGTCATTACACGATATTTTTCATTATCGAAGCAATAATTCATATTATCTGAATAATATTATTAGATAACATTATTGGCAATGTCTAGAAAGTTACATCTAAGGAGAGGTTTGGTCACCTAATTGCGGCATGATGAAGAAGAAATTCTTATTGGAAAGCCCCTCTTTCTGAGGAGCTGCACGGTTGTCGATATTGTGATTACATAATATTATTTGTGAATAATTAATTATTGATTCATATGATGAGGAAAATATTGATTTTATGTGGATATAGATGGAGAAAAATTTTAATGTGACAATTGTTGAAAATTGAAATTTTATCTTTTTACGATAAAATAATTCATTTAAATATATTATTATATTTTAATAATATAATAATGGTGATATTTTTACAACGAATGTGGGATATATGAGTATCTGAGGAGGAAGAGTATTTTTGTTTGCAATAAATGTTTAAAACATGTTAAACATGTCGGTGGACCCCATTTATTGGTTGAAATTTGATTATAGCACAATAAAATCGCTTGGTTTGTGGATTTTGGTCAATTTACGATTGGAATTTGGAAAAACTTTCTTACGCAAAGTTGTAGAAATTGAATTTCCTATAAAAACTTGAGAGATTCGAATTTTTACGATAAAAGGGCTATTTATTATGAATTATTGAAGTTACGAAGCTCAAAAATAATTGATTTTGGAAGTTTAAAATAATTTAAATTAGAAAAACGTTTTTGATATGTTTGGTGGGCTTGGTTGGTTGTTGAAATGAGCTGATTTCAGTTTATAAGAATGTGTGTAGAAATTTTTTATATATATTAATATTATATTAAATTTTACGCTTTGGTTGTTCTAGCGATTTCCTATAAATAGGGTCTTAGGTTAGAATTGAAAATCACACGAAACTGAAGTTTTCTCTCTCTATATTATCGGCGTATTCTTGTGAGTATTTTGAGTATAATTTGAGTATTGCTATTGATTGCAAGTTCAAGTCATAGCTTTATATCAGGTGTTTATTTAAATCTTGATCTTTTCGAGGTAAGGGATATTATTATTTTTTAAGTAATGATATTATTTCTTCAATATCATTATGCTTAAATATTGATCTGAAGTTTTTATCAAATTTGGAACTTTTGGTGTTGAGATTCTTATTCACGTATCTGGCCTTTATTCACGTATCTGATCTTATTCACGAATCTGGCACTATTCATTGAAAAATGAAAATTTTCTTTTTCGTTCAAAATATCTATTACGGATACTAGCTTTGATTGTATCCATGTTTTGATCATTCTTGAATTTTACACCACTATGATTATTTTGAGGTATTTTTTGGGCGTGGATAAAACCAAATCTGAATCCTCAAATCCTTAATCCTTGTCATTTTGTTTCACTTTGGATTCGTTTCTTTAAAAATATTTTCATCATCTTCTTGACCTTAAATGATGATGTTATGGAATATCTTTGGCTTTGTAGTGCAAAGATGAATGATTTCGAAGAATATCTTTGGCCGTAGTGCAAAGATGAGCAGTGTTTAGATGAACATGACCAAATCGATGAATATCTTTGGCTGTGGTGCAAAGATGAATATTTGATTCGGATGTATATTGATTGATGTTACGGGGATAAAAGATGAGCGGTGAACTTTTAAATTCATACATAGAAGATAGTAGTTTGCATTCTCTACTTAACTCTTCTAATGAATTATTATTTCATTGCGAATATTGATTTAAAATTTGTTGTCTATTGTATTCTATTAGATTTTTCCTGTTGAAGACTAACGATAATTTGTTGTATATTATCTTAGTCATAATATTCTTTCTTGAGCTAGTTGAGCTCACCCTTTTCCTTTTTTGTTCCATTTTTCTCGGGAGGCGAGAATATAAGCGAAATCTGAGTCGGGGTATGGAATGAAGGTTCTAGAGAGAGTTGTTTAGTAGTCCTCACCATTTTGTAAAATAATGTATCATAAATGTGATGAGGATTTATTTGAGTATAGATATTGTCTAGAAGATAATATTTGTATTTAAACTCACAGTTTCTTGTTGTAATAATAAAGTTGTAGTTGTTTACGTACCATGTATTGACAACTTCGAGAATGGGTGATGTATACCTATTTTGGGCGTCGCGGTTGGTATCGAGAGCTTAGGGATATGATCTCTGGCGGAGATCGGGGAATAGAACTAGGAGGAGAGAGCGAATAAATCCTTAAGCTAGTGTGTCCTACTAAGCTTATTTGTTAGTTGGTCGATATATAGGGATATTATGTGATATATTGATTTCCTTAATTAACCCTTTTTTATGATGGTATTTGAGAATGTCGTGAGAATATTAACAATGGAAATGAGGCCAGTGGAGCCTGTACTACTCACCAGCGAGGAGAACGTGCAACGAGGTAGCAATGTTCCTCCTGTGAACAACACCATTGAAGCGAGATGATGAGCGAGGGGATGTTTAGAAGTTTTTGCGATTCATGCAAAATCGAACGAGGAGACTTCGTGTTCAAAATCTGAGGAGGAAATGATAGCAATTCACGGGTTGTCACGGACCCAAGCGATTCGAAGTTGGGACCACGAAATTTAAGGAAAGCGGATCCGATCATGGCGGAAACATGGGTCAAGCAAATTACCAAGATATTCGATGTCTTGGGATGCGGAGGAACGAAGAAGTTCCATTCGCCACCTTTATGTTAGTGGCGAAGCGGACTCTTTGGTGGGAGTCTGCATGAAGTGTACCCATCCAGTACTTTTCGGCATGTCACGGGAAGCGTTTGAAACTATTTAATGACAAATACTTTCACGAAAGTGTTAAATCGTATGAAGGAAGTGGAGTTCATCGATTAGAGCAAAACAACATGGCGGTGTCTCGATGCGAGGCAAAGTTTGCGAGTTATCCGAGGTTTGCACCTCATTTGGTGGAGAATGAGGAGCGTGTAGCGGCGGATGTTTCTTAGAGGTTTGAAACCCGTCGTCGATATCTCATTTCTCATAAATTTTCTCTCTATTCCGGATGTTGTAAATGGGGCTCAATTATTAGAAGCGAGATAACGAGTACGGTCAACCGAGGACCACAACCGAGGATCGTACGAGATAGCGATCAGCAGAATAATGATAACCCGGCGGAGAAAAGCAGAGACGGACAAAAATGGTAACCACTCGGTGGTAATCATAGCCATGAAAATAGAAGAAGCGAGTCGGGAGGAGATTTTAAAAAAGGAGATTTAACAACGACCATGTGAAGGCGGCGGTCTTGGCGGACAGCTGGTTCTAAGGGAGGAAACGACCACCGGTCGTATATTCTACAAATCTGGAAAAGAGGACATATCGGTCAAACTGCCCTGACGATTCAAGGTATGCTATAATTGTGGAAAGGAAGGACATATCGCTCGAGATTATGCGATGGCGAAACCTAGTTCAATGAGGGCGGTGACTCGAAAAGACATCCCGAGAAAAATCAAAGTCAGCGATTAGGGAAGAAGCGTTTGTTGTATGGTGGTCATAATCGAGGAACCCAAGCGAGGTGATCACGGGTAAGCTATTTATAAATTCTTGCGAAGTTTATACCTTACTTGATCTGGGTGCTACCCATTCATTTATCTCTCTGCGCGTGTGCTCAGCGTTTAAACTTGACTCAGGAGAAATTAGACTTTGACCTATCTGTGGAAACTCAGATTGGGAAAAACTTTCATCACATCCATTTTATAAATCTTGTTTGATTCAAGTTGGCACCATTACCTTACACATTGACCTTATCTCTTTAAAGATACTTGCTTTTGATGTGATTTTAGGGATTGATTGGTTAACTACTCATCATACCAAAATTGATTGTTTTAAATAAGGTTGTTAGTTTTCATATTCCTAACCAACTTTGTTATGCAGATTCAAGCAACTAAACCATTAAAATCAATCAACATCATCATATCTAATCATAAAGCTATTCGTTTATTGAAAATGGATGTCAAGCTTTCTTAGCCCATGTTATGGATTTGAATAAAGACACGTCAAATTTGAATAATATTCTGTTCTTATTGACTTTCTGGCGTATTTCTGAAGAACTTCCGGTCTACCCCGAGCGTGAAGTTGAATTCTTTATTGATCTTGAACTTTGTACAAAGCCCATTTCTAAAACCCCATATCGAATGGCTCTATTGAACTTGAGGAGTTAAAGGTTCAACTCTGAGGAATTGTTGGACATCGGTTTCATTCGTCTAGTACATCTCCTTGGGGTGCTCTGTTTTATTAAGTAAAGAAGAAAGGCGGGAGTATGCGACTTTAATATTGACTATCGGGAATTGAACCATGTCACCATCAAGAATAGGTATCCTCTACCTCGTATTGATGACTTGTTTGACCCGATTCTGAGGGCACAATTCTTTTCAAAAATCGATCTTAGATTACGGATATCATCGGTGAAGATTAGAATTGAGGATATTCAAAGCGCCTTTAGAACTTCGATGCGGGCATTATGAATTCTTAGTCATGTCTTTCGGACTAACTAATGCTCTGCGACTTCATGGATATGATGAGCCAAGTATTCAAGGAATATTTGGATCGGTTTGTTGTTGTCTTTATTGATGACATCCTTATATATTCCAAAAGTCGTGAAGATCATGAGCACCATTTGAAATTTGGTACTCCAAAGACTTATGAAAACAAACTATATGCCAAATTGAAGAAATGCGAGTTACGGCGAGGAAGTAGCATTCCTTGGCGCGTGGTGTCGAAACATGGAGTATCAAGTGGACCCGCAAAGATTGAAGCAATCTGAAGTTAGGAAGCAACCGGAAATTCGGTGGCCAAAATGCGTAGCTTTTGGGCTTAGTTGGTTATTATCGGAGATTCGTGGAAGGGTTTTCTCGAATCGCTACTCCATTAACTTCATTAACTTTCGAAAGGATACAAAATTCGTTTGGAGCGAAGAATCTGAGAAAAGTTTCCAAGAGCTTAAGAGGAGATTTATTTGACACTGTTCTAACAATACCATCTGGTTCGGATGGATTTGTTATCTCTGACGATGCTTGAGGCAAAGGGTTAGGATGTGTTCTCATGCAGCGTGGGAAAGTCATAGCCTATGCCTCGCGACAACTTAAAAGTATGAGAGGAATTATCCTACTCATGATCTAGAGTTAGCGTGATCGTTTTCGCTTAAAGATATGGAGCACTATCTATATGGGGAGAAAGTGGAGATATATTCGGACCATAAAAAGCCTTAAATATTTCTTCACTCAAAAAGAACTCAACATCTGCGGCGTGACGTTGGCTCGAGCTATTGAAGACTACGACCACACTATTCATACCATCACGGTAAAAGCGAGCGTGGTAGTAGTAGCGTTGAGTAGAAGATCATATCACGAGAATGAGTGCGATGATGTCAAGTATCGCGTAGAGCCAACTTTAATAGAAAAAGTTAAGGTTGCTCGAGCCATGGGCCGGAGGTGATCGCGTGAAGAAGAAAGTACAAGAAGGAGCTATTAGGGCGAGAATTGATGAAGAAGGAATACTTGAGTCCACTCTGACTTTGTGTTCCTAACGACTCGATTTGAAGTACAAGATTATGATGGAGGCACCTGATACACCATTTGCAATCCATCACGGAAGTACTAAAATGTATCGTGATCTTGACATACATTTTGGTGGAACAATATGAAGAGAGATTGCAAAGTTTATCTCGATGTGTTTAACTTGTCGGCGTGTAAAGGCGGAGCATCTAGTACCTAAGGGTCCGTTGCAACCACTTGAGATTCGAAATGGAAGTAAGAGAACACATTACCATGGATTTAGATTCTGGGTCTTCCTACGGTTTCTCAAGGCATCAATGCTATTTGGGTTATTGTTGATAGATTAACCAAGTCTGCTCATTTCTTGCCGTCACGGAGACTTATTCCTTGAGCGTCTTGCTAGTATATATATGAATGAGATTGTGAGGTTGCATGGCATGCTGTATCCATAGTTTGGATCGTGACCCAAGATTCACTTCAAGATTTTGGGTTAGCTTGCAAAAAGCTATGGCACGCAGTTTGCGATTTAGTTGACATACCATCCCCAAGCAGACGGACAATCGAGAGAGGACTATTCAAACTCTTGAAGATTTATTAAGACTACATGTCCTGACTTCAAGGGCGGTTGGGATAAGTATTTACCATTGGTGGAATTCTCCTACTGACAACAGTTATCGAGCAAGTATAGGTGTAGCTCCATTGAAGCATTATATGGGCGAAAATGTCGTTCTCTAATATGTTGGGATGAGGTGGGTGAAGCAACATTGTTGGGACCCGAGTTAAATGCGTATGACCACCGAAAAGATCCAAATGATTAAACAGCGTATACAAAGCGGCACAAGATCGACAAAAGAGTTATCACGGATCTTCATCGAAAGGGCGTGGAATTTAGTGTAGGGGATCATGTATTATTGCGAGTTGCTCCATGGAAGGGAGTTACAAGATTTGGGAAGAGAGAAAGCTCGATCCACGATTTATTGGTCCATTTCAAATTCTTGACCGAATAGGAAATGTAGCCTATAGACTCGCGTTACCTCAAAGTATGTCTCGTGTTCATAATGTGTTTCACATATTTGTACTTAAATAAATATGTGAAAGACCAACCCATGTTATAGAGTTAGAACCGGACGAAATAGCCAGAAGACTTAGCGTATGAGGAGGTACCTATTAAGATCTTGGATAGGAAGGAGCATGTCCTACTGCGAAAAGGTCATACCACAAGTTAAAGTTACGTGGAGGAATCATGTTATAGAGGAAATGACACAGGAATTGGAAAGCGAAAATGAAAGCGAGGTATCCTCACCTTTTGAAACACACCGAACGTCGTCGATTTCGAGGACGAAATTTCATAAGGAGGGAGGTTGTAAGACCCCAACTTATTATTAATGAAATTTAATTTTCTCTATTTATTATTTTGAAATAGTAAGGGTTGATTTGATTAATGTGGATAGTTAGGGGTAAAATCATAAATATTTCAAAATAAGCAAGTGGTTATAAAATATTCATTGTTGTTGGGAGAATATTAGTTTGGTGGTGGAATATTAAATACTTATCGGGGAATATTAAATGCGCAATGCGCAGACAACCATGTGGGCCCATGTTGAGCGATTGGATGAAAAAAAAGCGACAAATATAAGTTGTTTAAAAATAACGGCGTAGTTATTCTGAGTTATCTTGTTAAAATACTAAATTGGTTAAAACACGGTAGCACTTTGCGGTATTGCACCAATTATTGATTCTTACGTGAAGGCACTTTCGATAATGGTTCTGATAATTCTTTATTCGATATTTTATTGAGTTAATAATTCTTTGCGTTGATATTTTATATTCTTTGTTGTTTGATAATTGTCATTACGTATTTTTCATTATCGAAGCAATAATTCATATTATCTGAATAATATTATTAGATAACATTATTGGCAATGTCTAGAAAGTTACATCTAAGGAGAGGTTTGGTCACCTAATTGCGGCGCAGATGAAGAAGAAATTCTTATTGGAAAGCCCCTCTTTCTGAGGCTGCACGGTTGTCGATATTGTGATTACGTAATATTATTTGTGAATAATTAATTATTGATTCATATGATGAGAAAATATTGATTTTATGTGGATATAGATGGAGAAAAATTTTAATGTGACAATTGTTGAAAATTGAAATTTTATCTTTTACGATAAAATAATTCATTTAAATATATTATTATATTTTAATAATATAATAATGGTGATATTTTTACAACGAATGTGGGATATATGAGTATCTGAGGAGGAAGAGTATTTTTGTTGCAATAAATGTTTAAAACATGTTAAACATGTCGGTGGACCCCATTTATTGGTGAAATTTGATTATAACTTTGTAAAATCGCTTGGTGTGGATTTTGGTCAATTTCTGATTGGAATTTGGAAAAACTTTCTTACGCAAAGTTGTAGAAAATTGAATTTCCTATAAAAACTTGAGAGATTCAATTTTTCGATAAAAGGGCTATTTATTATGAATTATTGAAGTTACGAAGCTCAAAAAATAATTGATTTTGGAAGTTTAAAATAATTTAAATTAGAAAAACATTTTTGATATGTTTGGTGGGCTTGGTTGGTTGTTGAAATGAGCTGATTTCAGTTTATAAGAATGTGTGTAGAAAATTTTTTATATATTAATATTATATTAAATTTTACTAACTTTGGTGTTCTAGCAATTTCTATAAATAGGGTGCTTAGGTTAGAATTGAAAATCACACGAAATGAAGTTTTCTCTCTCTATATTATCGGCGTATTCTTGTGAGTATTTTGAGTATAATTTGAGTATTGCTATTAATTGCAAGTTCAAGTCATAGCTTTATATCAGGTGTTTAATTTAGAAATCTTGATCTTTTCGAGGTAAGGGATATTATTATTTTTTTAATAATGATATTATTTCTTCAATATCATTATCTTTGAAATATTGATCTGAAGTTTTATCAAATTTGGAACTTTTGGTGTCGGAGTTACTTATTCACGTGTATCTGCCCTTATTCACGTATCTGATCTTATTCACGAATACGGCACTATTCATTGAAAAATGAAAATTTTTCTTTTAGTTCAAAATATCTATTACGGATACTAGCTTTGATTGTATCCATGTTTTGATCATTCTTGAATTTTACACCACTATGATTATTTTGAGGTATTTTTTTTGGCGTGGATAAAACCAAAATACGAATCCTTAATCCTTAATCCTTGTCATTTTGTTTCCTTTGGATTCATTTCTTTAAAAATATTTTTCATCATCTTGACCTTAAATGATGATGTTATGGAATATCTTTGGCACATGGTGCAAAGATGAATGATTTCTGAAGAATATCTTTGGCCCGTAGTGCAAAGATGAGCAGTGTTTAGATGAACATGACCAATGATGAATATCTTTGGCACATAGGTGCAAAGATGAATATTTGATTCGGATGTATATTGATTGATGTTACGAGGATAAAAGATGAGCGGTGAACTTTTAAATTCATACATAGAAGATAGTAGTTTGCATTCTCTACTTAACTCTTCTAATGAATTATTATTTCATTGCGAATATTGATTTAAAATTTGTTGTCTATTGTATTCTATTAGATTTTTCCTGTTGAAGACTAACGATAATTTGTTGTATATTATCTTAGTCATAATATTCTTTCTTGAGCTAGTTGAGCTCACCCTTTTCCTTTTTGTTCCATTTTTCTCGGGAGGCGAGAATATAGCGAGTGCAAGTCGGGTATGGAATGAAGGTTCTAGAGAGAGTTGTTTAGTAGTCCTCACCATTTTTGTAAAATAATGTATCAATAAATGTGATGAGGATTTATTTGAGTATAGATATTGTCTAGAAGATAATATTTGTATTTAAACTCACAGTTTTACTGTTGTAATAATAAAGTTGTAGTTGTTTCTGTACCATGTATTGACAACTCAGAATGGGTGATGTATACCTATTTTGGGGGCGTCACAATACACAAAATGTTTTAACACACAATCATAACAATTAACATGGTAGCAAAGATCAGATTTCATTTAGGGTTTTATACCTTTCTAAAGCTATGCTTGAATCTGGCTTTCTAATTTTATATAGATGAACTAGGGACTTGCTTTGGGGACTGAAATACTAAAGGTTTTTGTAGGTTTAGAGAGAGAGAGAGCTTTGGTGAAGTGTATGAGCATAAATGGTCTAAATTTATGACTTTTCTCCCTCTAATTCTATATATAACTTGAATATAATGCAATGGCTGATGAATGTGGCTTGTTTGCTGATTATTTAGAGCACATGGGGTTGGTAGAGTAGTTCACCAACTCCAAATATGGAAAGATTTGCAAGCAACTTATAAAAATGTGACAAAGGGTATTTTGGTCATTAGGCTTGTGATTTAATAGCAAATTAGAGTTTCTAATTTAGAAATTAGGTTTTTCCTAATTATTATAAAAATGCATAATACCTGTCATTAGACACATTATGTGACGCCCCCAAAACAGGTATACATCACCCATCTTGAGTCGCCAGATACATGGTACATAAATTCAAAATATAACTTAATTATATAATTGTCGTGTACAATACGACAAAACATAGCTGAGAGTTTAAACAAGAATATTGTCTTCTAGACAATATCCACTCTCAAAGGAGTCCTCATTACATTTATTATTACACTATTTAATAGAATAGTGAGGACTACTAATGCTATCATCTGGACCATCACTCCATTCCCCGACTTGTCCCATCTATATTCTCATTTCCTGAAGAGAACAATGAAAGAAAGGGTGAGCTCAACTAGCCCAGTAAGAAATATTATGACTAAGATAATGCTGAATAAATTATACTTAGCCTTCAACAATGTTAAACTGATAAAATACAATAGACATCAAGTTTAACTGCAGCGGAATAAGCAATCCATTAGAAGAGTCAAGTTGAGCATGATATCTACTATCTTCTATGATTTAAAATGTTTTCATCAATTTTTATCGCTAAAACTAAGCTTAATAAATAAAGCACATCATCGAGTCATCCCTGCACTACGGGCCAAGGATATTCATTAAATCATTAATGGTCATGACTATACCAAATAATCCCTGGTCATAATCATACCAAAAACTGTCCATCAATGCACTACAGCCCACTGAGGACTTTTACCACATCATTTATAACATTACAGGTCATCATTATACCGAATGATTCCTGGTCATAATCATACCAACTCCATCTATGCACGTAAGCCAAATATGACTTTCATCACAATATAAGCATGAGGATGATGACAATGATATAAGCATTAATCAAACAAAAACAAGGATAAATATTAAAGACTTTAAATTTATCCAAATATTATCAATCACTTAATAAACTCATAACCTAATATTATTAATATTATAACAATATTTTAATCACTTCTTAAACTTATAAACAATTTATTTCAATTATTTACACTTTACCAAATAATGCATTTAATCATTCAAAAATGCCATACTCATAAGATTTCATCACCAATGATCAAATCCCTCATCAAAAATCTACATATATCCTATATAGGATTCCCAAGACATAAAATCCTATTTTTCCAATTTTGTTACTTCACATAACATATTTAATTCATTTACTCATAACTAGTTCATTTTTATGAAAATTACCAAATCAGTCTAAAAAATATTTCTTTTCTGGGATTTAGCATAATATAGTCCCATATTGAACATATATTTTTCTCAGAATTTTTAAAATTCATTTACTATTTTTCATATGGCTAAAACTGCCGAATATTTAGACATTTATCATAAATTGTACTTTTGTCCAAAAATTCCGAAATTTACAGGATATACTTTTGTTATATACATGTACTCCCAATAAAAATTTCACCAATTTTGGAGTTAACCACAAGGAGTTATAAGGGTTTACTTTTACAATAGTCTTTTCCTATAAAATTCATAACTCCTAATCTATACATCAAAAAATCGCCATTTTTGGACACAATCTAGAAAACTCATCAAATTATCATTTTAAATTTTTCCAAAATTTTTAAGGGCCAGAAAAATTATGAAACTGCCCCTGAAAGAAACCCCTTTTGAATGAAAATACTATTCATATGAATACGAAGGATCATTCACCATGCATGCAGTAATCCACATGAGGCGAGTTATTCCAACGAATAATAAAGAATGGAATAACAGGAGAATTCACTATGTATGCGATAAACCGCATGCATACGGAGTTATTCTCAGCGAATAATAAATAATGGAACCAGTGTCACGCGTAAGCGCATGCATGAAATATTCTAACGTAATAATAAAGAAGCTGCATTGGTGTCATGCGTAAACACACAGACGAGATGTTCCAATAGAATAATAAATAATAGAACCAGGTCAGGCGAAATTCGCACCGACAGGATATTCCAACAGAATAATAAAGAATGGAATAACAACAGATTCACCAAGCATGCGATGAATCGCATGACGAAGTTATTCCAACAACATAATAATTAATGGAATCGGTCGTCAAAGTGTCGCATGTGCGATAGGATATTCAACGAAATGATAAAGAATGGAATAACAAAAGAATTTCACCATGTATGCAGTACTTCGCATAGACAGGTTATTCCAACATAATAATAAGGAATAGAATAACATAAGAATTTCACCATGTATGCAGTACTTCGCATATACAGGTTATTTCAACAAAATAATAAGGAATGGAATAACAGAAGTTCTCTTCATGAATACGAAAGAAATAATACCCCTTACGAGTACAACAAATAATATCCCTTACCTTATAAAGAAGCGTACTCCGACGGGTAGGGCGGGGATATACTTGAAGAAAACTTGCACTACGCTCAAAGCTTTCTTAAGCTCTAAAGAAATACGCTCAAGATTATAGAAGAGAATTATCTGAATTTCTGGTGTGATTTCAATTCTAACTAAGCATTCTATTTATAGGAAAATAGAAAGGATACTATGCAATAAAATATAATATAATATAATATAATATATATATATATTATTTAAAATCTAATAAAACAAATAACTTTATAAAAGTATTCTATTTTATATAAAAAGATTTTACTATCTGAAACACTATACAGAACACTTATGCAAAACCACTATGCATAATAAAATATAATATATTCTAATTATTGTCTAATAAAACAAATAACTTTATAAAAGTATTTTATTTTATATAAAAATATTTTACTATACAAAATACTATGCAGTGCACTCACGCAAAACACTATGCATAATAAAATATAATATATTCTAATTATTGTCTAATAAAACAAATAACTTTATAAAAGTATTACATTTTTATATAAAAAGATTTTACTATTCAAAATACTATGCATAATAAAATATATTATATTCTAATTATTGTCTAATAAAACAAATAACTTTATAAAAGTATTATGTTTTATATAAAAAACTTTTCTGTTTTATTACATTAATAATACTAATAAAACAAAATTTATATATATATATATAAACTTCCGTGATTTCATAAAAAGGCACCTCAATATATTTAACAACATTTATCATCATTATTATAATTCATAATATTAATCGACCAGGTCGTTCCCAAGAAAGAGAGGGCTTTCCAATAAGGATTTTTCCCTATTGGCGCGCAATTAGGTGATCAAACCTCTTCTTGGCAGAACTTCTAGACATCGTTAATATTGCAAATAATAATATTAATAACTTTGTTATCTCAATTATTGATTTAATAATATATAAAATATCGACAATAATTGAATCAAATAACGTGAGATCTTATGCAACAATTCTTTGTAGTAATAATTGAACAAAACCGAGTGTCTTCTCACATAAGCATCAATAATCAATACTGGTGCTACTTATGCAACCACGCCAGATTCTTGTAGTTTTAACACCGGGTGTTTCAATGTTAATGGTACAACTTCCGCCGTTATTTTTATAAAAATATTTTTGTCATTTTCTCGATCAAATGATAATTCCGTTGTGGGGTCCACCAATGATTGTGTCGTCGTCATAATGCGAATATTTCTGTTAAAATGAATATTCCCCGACCAATCGAATATTATATAACAACTTGCGTACTTTGCAAAATTTATAAATACTACCCACAACTATAATATTATCTCAAATCCACACCATAATATTCAAAAAAAAATATTTCGAGAAAATTAAATCTTTATTTGTAAAATTTGGGGTTTTACACATTATCAAAGTATCACGACTACATAACGACTTAACAAATTCTTAAAGTCGTAATCGACCTTCAAATTAGGGTTTCCAAATATTAATTAGGGTTTCTCTAATTAACATTAAATTCAATAATACGCAACATAAATCATATAACACAATCACTTAACAAATAATTTTAAAGTCTTAATTGACTTTCGAACTAGGGTTTATCAACATATTGCTAGGGTTCTCTACTGGTATACCATAACTGACCAACCATTATCAGTCCACACATATACAGTACATATTTATAACACTGAAATAAAAATAATATTATATTATTATTCTCATTCCTTGATCAAAATCCAAAATTAAGGTTTGAATTTCATATCTAATTTATCTTGTATATATAGTATTATTAATTAAGTTAAAATAATTAACTTAATAATCAGTACTAAAATTCATATAATAAAATAATTATTATGATAATTCTAATAATCATTCTATATATTATTAAATAATATAATAATCATATTTTCATAGAAAATAAATAAAAATATTATTATTACCAATTTAATTATAAAAATATAATTTGAAATTATTCATGTAATAAATAAATTTTATTTATCACATATATACATATACTTTACCTTTCATGTATTCCCACCTTTAAAATAAAAAAAATTTATACGCAAAATTTTTGATTTAATTATATAGAAAATATCGGGTTGTTACATTCACCCTCCCTTATAAAGATTTCGTCCCCAGAATCACTGTTTTAAAACTTATACCTATAAGGGTACATAGCATACATAGTCATTGTAAGTAAATCTCGATCAAATTCGATCGAACTGATCTTTAACTATTCAACGTAAAGCTTGTCTATCTAATTAAACGGAAATTTGATTTCTAAAAGAACTCAAATTCCTCCTTCAAAATTTCTTTATAAAATAATTTATTGTATATAAGGAAATCATATATACGAAAATAAAAGTTATACGAATAATACCTGGAGTTCCCTCACCAGCTGACACGGTATCCTGGACCATCATATTGAAGACTCTTGCGGTTGATTTTGTCGGCTTGCTTGATGAAGTTGGTCCTATGATCGCCAGAGTCCCACTGCCTTTCCCCGTGTTCACGCTTCCTACCTCCATTCTCCTTTTTGGACAGTCTTTCACCTTATGTTCTTTCGATCCGTACAGAAAACACCCACTATTCATTCTTAGATTGGGGCAGTTGGGAGAGATATGGCCCTCCTTCCCGCACTTGTAGTGTGACGCCCCCAAAATAGGTATACATCACCCATCTTGAGTCGCCAAATACATGGTACAAAATTCAAATACAACTTAATTATACAACAGTCGTGTAAAATACGACAAAACATAATCTAAGAGTTTTAATAAGAATATTATCATCTAGACAATATCCACACTCAATGGAGTCCTCATTATATTTATTGTCACACTATTTAACAAAATAGTGAGGACTACTAATGCTATCATCTGGACCGTCACTCCGTTCTCTGACTAGTCCCGACTACGTTCTCATTTCACTGAAAGAACGGTGAAAGAAAGGGTGAGCTTAACTAGCCCAAAGAAGAAATATTATGACTAAGATAATGCAGAATAAATTATCATTAGTCTTCAACAATGTTAAACTGATAAAATACAATAGACATCAAGTTTTACTGCAGCGGAATAAGCAATCCATTAGAAGAGTCAAGTAGAGCATGATATCTAATCTTCTATGTTTTAAAATGTTTTCATCAATTTTTATTGTTGAGACTCAACATAATAAATAAACCACATCATCGAATCATCCCTACACTACGGGCCAAGGATATTCATTAAATCATCAATGGTCATGACTATACCGAATAATCCCTAGTCATAATCATACCAAAAATTGTCCATCATTGCACTACAGGCCACTTAGGACTTTTACCACATCATTTATAACATTATATGTCATGATTATACCGAATGATCCCTGGTCATAATCATACCAAGTCCATCTATGCACGTAAGCCAAAGATGACTTTCATCACAATATAAGCATGAGGATGATGACAATGATATAAACATTAATCAAACGAAAACAAGGATAAATATTAAAGACTTTAAATTTATCCAAATATTATCAATCACTTAATAAACTCATCATCTAATATTATTAATATTATAACAATATTTTAATCACTTCTTAAACTTATAAATAATTTATTTCAATTATTTACACTTTACCAAATAATGCATTTAATCATTCAAAAATGCCATACTCATAAGATTTCATCACCAATGATCAAATCCCTCATCAAAATTCTGCATATACCCTATATAGGATTCTCAAGTCATAAAATCCTATTTTCCAATTTTGCTACTTCACATAACATATTTAATTCATTTACTCATAACTAGTTCATTTTTATGAAAAATACCAAATCAGTCCCAAAAATATTTCTTTTCTGGGATTTAGTAGAATATAGTCCTATATTGAACATATATTTTCTTCAGAATTTTTAAAATTCATTTACTATTTTTCATATGGCCAAAACTGCCGAATATTTAGACATTTATCATAAATTATACTTTTGTCTAAAAATTCTGAAATTTACAGGGTATACTCCTGTTATATACATGTACTCCCAATAAATATTTCACAAATTTTGGAGTTAACCACAAAGAGTTATAAGGGTTTACTTTTAAAATAGTCTTTTCCCATAAAATCCATAACTCTTAATCTATACATCAAAAAATCGCCATTTTTGGACGCAATCTAGAAAACTCATCAAATTATCATTTCAAATTTTTTTAGAATTTTTGAGGGTCAGAAATATTATGAAACTACCCCTGGCTAAAATCCCTTTTGAATGAAAATACTATTCATATGAATACAAAAGATCATTCACCATGCATGCGGTAATCCACATACACAGGTTATTCCAAAAGAATATTAAAGAATGGAATAACAGCAGAATTCACCATGCATGCGATAGACCGCACAGACAGGTTATTCTCAACAGAATAATAAAGAATGGAACCAGGTCATGCGTAAACCATATAGACAGGATATTCCAACAGAAGAATAAAGAATGGAACCAGGTCATGTGTAAACCGCACAGACAGGATATTCCAACAGAATAATAAAGAATGGAACCAGGTCATGCGTAAACCGCACAGACAGGATATTCCAACAGAATAATAAAGAATGGAACCAAGTCATGCGTAAACCGCACAGATAGGATATTCTAACAAAATAATAAAGAATGGACTAACAACAGAATTCACCAGGCATGCGATAGACCACACAGGCAGGTTATTCCAACAGAATAATAAAGAATGGAACCGTGCTAAGCGTAATCCGCTAAAACGCGAGGATATTCAATGAATAATAAAGAATGGAATAACAGAAGAATTTCACCATATATGCGGTACTTCGCATAGACGGGTTATTCCAACATAATAATAAAGAATGGAATAACAGAAGCTCTATTCATAAATACGAAAGAAATAATACCCCTTATCTTAGAAGAAACTAGATATTGGAATAGTGAGGTAGCAGACTTCTCTTCTTCTTTCTCTCTATAATTTCTCTCTATAATAATTGCTCTAAAAAGCTTTAGTGAATTGGTGAGAAATGAAGGAAGAATGAGCTTATTTATAGGAAAATATAGTTTCGATAATTGCACATTTTAGAATTCAAAATATTACAATCAATACCTCCACTTTTCTTTTATTTTTAATTTAGTCCTGCAAGTATTATCAAACTTGCACCACCTCCCTAATAGTAAATAATGTGAATCAATAGTTCAATCATGTGAATCAATAGTTATAATCATGTGAAAATACGAATTACAGTATAGTACCTCCATTTTTAACTTAGTCATGTAAGTATTATCAATCTTGCACCAACTCTCCTAATAGTACAAGAATGTGATTCAATAGTACATACATGTGAACAAATAGTTATATAAGCATGTGAATTAGTGGCAATTAATTGCTCATTTATCCGATTAATTACCCGATTTATCAATATAACCCCCAGACATCAATTATCATCGGAATAGATGTCGATTTCCACTAACACTAATAATCCCAACATAATGGAACTATCAAATTCATCTTTAATCAACACAAACTTATTCATCATTAATATTATAACTCATAATATTTAACAACCAGGTCATTCCGATAAGGATTTCTCCTTATTGGCGTGCAATTAGATGACCAAACCTCTCCTTGACAGAACTTCTAGACATTGTAAATATTGTAATTTAATAATATGAATAACTTTGTCATCTCAATTATTGATATAATAATATATAAAATATTATATAGATGATACTGTGACAATAATCGAATCAATAATGTGAGAGATATGATGCAACAAATACTGTAGCAATAATTGAGTATAACTGAGTGACTTCTTACGTAAGCATCAATAATCAATACAGTGCTACTACTACTATGCGACCAGCGTACTTCGTACTTTTACTACCGGATAGTTCAACAGTTTTAACGGTAATACTTTTGCCATTATTTTTATAAAATGATAATTCTGTCGTTTTCTAACTACGACAATACTTCTGTTGTGGGGTCCACCAATGATTGTGCCGTCGTACGGATATTCCCCGACCAAACAAATATTTTATAATAACTTGCATACTTTGCAAAATTTATAAATATTACCCATAACTATAACATTATATAAAATCCACACCATAATATTCAAAAAAAATATTTCGATAAATTTAAATCTTTATTCATAAAATTTAGGGTCTCACATGTAGCACACAAATTTTCCTTCCAGACACTCGCCCGAGTGTTTCTTTCCACAATCCCTACACTGAACAGCCTGTTTCTTCACAATTTCCTGTTTCATCTGAACATTCCCAAAATTGCTACCTTTTCTCTTTTCACTCCCACTTCTACTATTTGTTTCCACCTTCCCAGCTCCCTCAACCTTAGCTTTGTTCTTCTTCTCCTTGTTATAGAGGCTCATGGCCTCACTCCTTTCCTCAACTATAATAGCTTTTTCCATGAGTGCTACAAAAGTGTTTATCTACAGCACTGCCACCTTGTTGTAGAGCTAGGATTTTAATCCCAGTTCAAACCTCCTCGCCTTCCTAGCCTCCGTATCAACTTGATGCGGAGCGAGCTTAGCCAACTCATTAAACTTTGTGGCATACTCCGCAATAGTCATGTTCTCCTGCTTTAATTCCAAAAACTTAACCTCCATTCTAGCCTGCATACTAGACGAGAAATAGTTCTCGAAAAACAAAGTTTTAAACCTAGCCCAAGTTACTACACCTTCTCCTGCCCTCTCTTGATTTGTTTCCCACCAAAAATTTGCCTCCCCCTTCATCATGAAGGTGACAAAAGCTATCTTTTGCCCCTCAGCTACCCTAGCTATCACAAACGCTATTTCTATTTCCTTAACCCAAGTTTGGGCTTCTATAGGGTTAGTTGTACCTCTAAATTCAGGTGGTCCTACAACCTTAAAATCATTGAAGTTTGCCAAGCGATTGTCTGGCTGATTTCCCGCGGCTGGCATTCCCTATTACATAGCCTAAGCTACCATGTTTACAAAGTATTTCATCGGGTCTGGTTATTGTCCTCCAGCATTGTTAACAGATTCTTCTGCCCTATGATTTTGAGTTTGACGTCTTGGCGGCATTATCTGATTAAATAAGACCATAAATTATTCTTTACATTCTGAACATTATTATATAAGTTTCACGTATCAAACTTATTTCATTAATCAAACATAGATTCATATTCATTCAACTATTTCATAATACTTTACATAACATAACACATACTGATATCCCTTTGTGACCACAAGAGTTGGGATTTACGGCTTTGACTCATACAAAAGTTGGGAATATTACATTACACAAACATACTTATCACATAAATTACATCAAATACACCTACTCAACCGAACCTATACTACTTATTTACTACGCCTTTTTCTTGATCTTGGACAACCTTTCGCCTGATGACCTTCTATCCCACAAATAATATAGACACCTTGCTTTGGATTAGGACAATGAGGAGAGAAATGTCCCTCATGTGCGCAATTGTAGCAAACATTTTCCCCTTTCCTGCATACACCTTCATGTTTCTTATCACAATTTGTACACTTTTCTATTTGGTTAAAGTTCCCTTGGTTGTTTTATTTGGCTCCCATTTGATCAATTTGGATTTTAAGCTTATCTTGTTCTTCCATTGTTTCTATTAATGCTTTTTGTAGTTGAGTATTTAATAGCTTTTCTATTTCCCACAACTTTTCCAAAGAAGAAACCTTGTTCCTCAGATTCTGCACCTTCGTTGATGCTTGATCAGCTCCAACTTCAGTGTCTGAATCACTATCTGTTAGTTCCACCATTTCTAGATCTAGTACTACGTTTTCCACAATAACCACCTCATCGAGGTTGCTTTCACTTTGAGCCTCTATTTTAGCTATTGGTTTTGATATTGGCTCATTCTTTACGATCCAAGGGTATCCTAATTCTTTTCCACCTGACATCTACACACATAAATTATCCTGATTAGCATATAGTATATACACATAGCAAATAATAATTTTATATAAGTTATCTTTTATTTTATTTGACGATGAATTTATTCAATTCATCTCCTTTTTAAACTCTATATAAGTTATTTGTATTTTCAACGTTTCCCTCTGTCCTAAGGTTATAGCCTAAGGTCTATCCCACTTAAGGTTTTTAACCCTAAAGCTCTAATACCAACTTGTGACTTTCATGGTGCTTCTAACCATAGCACCTCACGCGGTGGTACCTATCGACTTACCACCGACAAAGTTCTCAAGTCCCCTACGGAGAGTCCGCTTCTTTTCAGCATTCCACACAAGGAAGTCACCAGCGAGAGGTGTTGCCTCTTTTTTTAGTTTTAACAAAAGAGCTCTAACTCATGCAAGCATACATGTGTCAACAAGCAATACAGAGTAAGTCGAGTATCGATCCACGAAGAAAGTTGTCTAAATTAAACTACTATGCATCAACTAAATCACTATTTTTATATGCTTAAACTAATGCTTATAATTGTGAATTACTCTAAAGTAAATAATAACTAAAATAAGAATACTAATGTAATAAATCAAATCTGAAAATAATGGGATCCTAACTTCATTTAATAGGTCATCTAACCACCACCATCATGCAAGATTGTTCACGTATCACATAAATGTAGCCAAGAGCACTAATGTAGACATAACCATTTTTCAATGTATTATGACCTACTTACATAACATCGCAATAGACACCCTATAATCATCAATAAAACCAATCTCACTATATTTCTATGTGAGATTGCAGCAATATTGAATTTAAGCACAAGCTCTTATTTAACTCATACGGTGAAACAGTATATGTCTATCTGATTCACAAAATACAAAGCTAAGCAAAACAGCCCCATATACGCATGTTATCATGATTACAATCCATACTTGCATGTTATTTTTCAATTCCATACAAGCACCTAAAACGAATGGTGATCAATCATTCATACATGCAAATCAACCATGATAAAAATTCCTTATGATTCGCAAAACAGTCCAGCAATCAGGCCATAAGTTAGACTACGTATTAAACTCCGTTAGAATCCCATAATGGAGTTTAGTTCATGACTGAACCAAAAGCCATTATGGGATCAAAACTACACATGGAAAATAAATAATTAATCGAAAGAGAGTAGATAGAATCGATCAAACCCAATTGTTGATTACAATCCTAACGTAATGTTCAAATCCTCACTCAAATCCAGCAACATAAAAATAGTTCATCCACAATGATTGATATCCAAAGAAGAAGTAGAAAATAATGAGTTTATGCTTGTTTCATCAATGGAATTCTCTCACAGTGTAAACCTTAGTTCTATTATGAAAAACACGTAAAAAACTGATGATAGTCGCGCCTGGTGCCAACCATAATTGTTTTAACCAACCCAAACTCTTACAATTTAAAAATTAAAATAAAATTAATTAGCAGCTGCAGATGTCGTGTCTTGGTAGCCTTGAGTTCCCTTTAATATTAGTCGGCGTGGTAGCGCGTGTGTTTAAAGTCGAAATCGGGTTCGGGTGATCGTGCGGCATGTGTGTTGAAACTCAATATAGCCGCAGGTGTGTGGCTTCCTTCGGCTTTGAATTCTCATGTTACTGCTGCACTACTTCGCTTCGCCTGTTATTATCTACTTGATTCTTTGACATGCCACTCTTCCTTCATCCATCCTCAGTTGCATATCTCCATTTATTCCTTGCGTTATGCTTCCATTAGCCTCATGACATCTACCATCGCCAAGCTATGCCATTTCTTGCACTTTTACACCAAAGGAGTTCTTAGTACATGCAATACAAAATATCATGAAATGGAACTAAAAACACACTAAAATGTACTTGAGATGGTCATAGTTCTCGTGAATTGCTATCCAATAAGTAGGTGTAAAACCCTCTTATCAAATACCCCCAAACTTGAACTATTGCTTGCCCTCAAGCAATGCATACACATAAAACACTGAAAATGCAACTACATGTTATGCAACTAAATCCTGATGCAAACTAGTCTCACATTGTTCCAGCTATAACAGAATTTCAGTCCAAAATGCCTCAGTGAATTATCCAGATTCGAGAATACAAATTCAAACCAAACTATAGGCATAATATCATACACTCAAATAATTCATAAATGCTGTAAAGATGCTCTGTGTGTGTGTTGTGTTCACCAAAACATTATTTAAGCAAAGAATACACATGCTAAATTGCTCAAAAATAGAAAATTACAGTCTAAATCAAGACTCATGTATACTTATGCAACAAAGACTGTTCCAACACATCAAAACAAACTAAAGTTCAACAATGGGCTTAACTACTTTATTGCTACTCACAAGGGCGATTTTCTCTCTTTCCCGCGGTGTTTATTGCTATTTTTCTTTTCTTTTCTTTTTTTCTTTTTTTCACATGACTGTGCAATGCCTCATTCCATTAGGCAAACACTGTTACCCCTTAGCGAGCTTTCAACCAACGACTCCTAGACCATGAAAGACCTTAGGGCGCTAGGGGTTAAGACACCCATACGGGCGTACTTACTCAAGTAGCTAGGGCCCCGAAATAAGACTAGCCACGTTACTGCTATTTGTTTTATATATATATATAGCATACCCATGTGTCCCCAAAGTTTGAATGTCAATGTTTTATACAGTCTAAGTCCCTCTTCCACATATTTCTCTTTTTAAAACCACATTTTCTATTAAGCAATGCAACACATCATTCTTATGCCTATAAGAAATTGTGAACACGGCAGTGCAAACCAAAAGTATCTAAACAGCATCATGAATTACATCGTGTAAAACATTATATCTAAGCTCAAGTTATCCAAAATATTCAATAATCCTTCAAAATTCACTTTCATCATCGGCTAGACAAAATTTCCATAAAGCTAGTACTTGTGAGACATGCACTACACATAAAATGCACCGAAACATATACTAACACAAGTAATAATGACTAAAAACCAAAAAAAAATCTGCAAATTTTATCTAACCATAAACATGCAAAATTTAAACTAAACATGAACATACTATATGAAACTACACTACTACCCCAATACCCCCAAACTTATAATATTCATTGCCCCAATGAATGAAGGTATAGGGTTAGAGAAAACTCCCCTAGTGCTCAGCTGCACCACTCTCTTCGGGTGGTGAATCTGGTGGTGGATATGGCACGGCTGTCTCGAATTGTGGCCACTCAAGCATGGTCCCTTGTTGTGAAAATGCCTCCGCCAATGACCTCGTCAGACCCGTAGCAAATGCAGCGAAGTTATCGTACATCGTATCGACCTTTCTCTCCAACCTTCGGAGCTGTCGATCCCAGTGGCAGCAGCTGCTTGAGTTGATGGGCCCGCCTCATCTGTCTGCGAGGGCTGCGGTGGTGGCTCTGGGAATGTGGGCTGGATAATGAAGCCTTTTCCTCACGGGTGTGGTGCACCTCCTGCCCAATCCTCAAATTTTGCAATGGTGGCGTGAGTGATATCTTGGCTCGGGATTTGCATTTGTTCATTATCCCAATGGCAGCCTTGATGGGCACACAAAATAGCCAAAACCGACGCGTGTGGAATACTTCCCCGCAGATACCTCAATATATGCTGATGAATCAGATTACCCACATCAATGTATTTGCCTGTGATTATTCCCCACAGAATGATTGCCCTCTCCGCTGTGATTTCATGCTGATGAGACGATGGAACAAGCTTGGCACATATGAACAAATTCCACGCCTTGGCATATCGATTCAAAGCTGTAGCTGGGAATATACGAGGCTGATTCGTGCCAGCTTTATAAGTCCACTTCGTGCCTGGCACGCACAACTCTATAATGACCATTTCCAAATCCGTTTCCAAATGTGCACCTTCTACCCAATTAGCAAACCCAGCCGGTGGTGTGTCAGTTAGCCTGAAGACTTCTCTGATTGTAGGTGGTCGGTAATCTATTTCAAATCCTCGAACCACAGATAGACCACTCATTGTGTCCTTAGCATTAGCATAGAATTCTCGAACTATACTCATCGGAATCGGCATAGGAGTGGCAGTTAATCCAAAAAATCCTCTTTCGCGAATCATATCCCATAGCTGACCATCTTGCCTCTCAGATTTGAAACCGCACTCCTTTACAAACGTCTTTGCCATAATTCTATAATACTCCATTTGGGCTGCCAAACTAAAAAATTTGGTGTGATCCACAACATCCTCCCCTTGACTGCTAGAGGAGGACGATGATGAAGAAGAACTCGAACATGCTCTTTTAGGACCCATTTGAAATTGATAGAGCAGATGAAGATTACTTTCTTGATACTGAGTGATAATCGGTCTGAATAACCCCCAAACTTGTTTCTGCACAACCCAATCTGAATCCTAGTTTATATCAGTGTATCTAATGGTCGTGGGTAGGAGGTAACTGATGCGTACGATATGGAGTGAGATGAATGGATGGAGACGTGGTGCTTCAATTTGTAACTATTGGGAGTGTAGGAATCGTGCGAGGTGTAGAGACCAAAGGAGCACAACTTCTGTTATTTCAACTGAGGAAGAGATGGGTCAGAACACGTTTTAAAAACTTAAAAAAAAAAATTCCACCTCCGTTGTCGCGCGCGGGCGCGCAATTGATCAATTGAAATTAGGCGGCGGCGTAGCGCTGGTGAATCTGTTAACTCGTGCGGGCATGCGGTAGGTATGCAGCTTCTATAGTATCAACCTTGCGCGGCCGCGCGACCCTGTATCCTAGACTTCCAGTTTTCTTTTCCACTACTGCTAAACAGTGATTCCTTCTGATCAATTCACCTGCATAAACACCAATTACTCATGTCACAATGTGAACTACGGAATAAGCATAAAGGACCAAATAAATGCTACCATATACTCAAACACAGTCCAATGCAAATTCAGCTACACACTCATTTATGCAAAACACACTAATCTATCACAATTAAAAATGAAGATGAACTAATAAAATCAAACGAAACTGCATAAATAAAGAGTAGAGATAGAAATAATGGGTTGCCTCCCATCAAGCGTTAAGTTATGGTCAATTAGCTTGACTGTCTTTGAATTTCATGTCGAAGAAAGAATTGAGGTGACTTTCTATCTGTCCACCTCGTCACCAAAGTAATGCTTCAATCGTTGTCCATTCACCTTAAAAGGCTTGTCCGGAAACCTATCATATACTTCTATTGCACCATGTGGGAAGACAGTCTTCACTGTAAATGGCCCTGACCATTTTGATTTCAGCTTCCCAGGAAAAAGTTTAAGTCTGGAGTTATAAAGCAAAACTCTTTGTCCCGGTTCAAATGTTTTCTCTATGATCTTTCGATCATGCCATTTCTTCACCTTCTCCTTGTACAGCTTCGAATTCTCATATGCCTATAATCGGAATTCATCCAACTCATTGAGTTGGAGTAGGCGTTTCTCCCCTGCAGCTTTTAAATCAAAATTGAGCTTCTAAATTGCCCAATATGCCTTATGCTCTAGCACCATAGGAAGGTGACAAGCTTTACCATACACGAGCTGAAAAGGTGGCATGCCTAACGGAGTTTTGTATGCAGTCCTATATGCCCACACAGCATCATCTAGCTTTAAAGACCAGTCCTTCCTCGTAGGATTCATAAATTTTTCAAGGATTCTTTTGACTTCTCGATTTGACACTTCCGCTTGGCCATTTTTTTATGGGTGATAAGCTATAGCAATACGATGGTTCACCCCATATTTGGCCAACAAAGCTGTAAACTGCCTGTTGCAGAAATGATTGCCTTCATCACTAATGATGGCCCTAGGAGTCCCAAACCTCGTGAAAATACTTCTGTGCAAAAACCTGAGGACTACCTTGGCATTATTTGTCGGAAGAGCTGCCACTTCGACCCACTTTGACACATAATCCACTGCGAGCAAGATGTAGAGATTTTCACAAGAAGAAGCAAAAGGGCCCATGAAGTCAATCCCCCACACATCAAAAATTTCAACTTCGAGGATCGTATTCAATGGCATTTCATTTCTTTTTGAGATGTTCCCAACTCTCTGACATCTATCACATCTCTGGACGAAACTGTAGGCATCCTTGAAAATTATTGGCTAGTAGAATCCTGCTTGTAGCACTCTAGCCGTTGTTCGCTCTCCACCATAGTGACCCCCATATACAGAGGAATGATAATCATGCAGAATCCCCTCGGTCTCACTATACGGGATACACCTTCTTATCATTTGATCAGCACACTGTTTAAATAAATAAGGCTCATCCCATATATACCATTTGACATCATGCAGAAATTTCTTCTTTTGATGACCCACCAAGTTAGAAGGTACCATCTTACTCACCAAATAGTTTACGTAGTCTGCAAACCATGGCACTTCCCCTTTCACCACAAACAACTGCTCATCTGGAAAGGATTCATTGATTACAACTTTGTCGTCTGCCTCCCTTTCCGGATTCTCTAGTCGAGATAAGTGGTCCGCCACTTGGTTTTCAGTGCCCTTTCTGTCCTTGATTTCCAAATCAAATTCCTGCAACAATAAAATCCATCTGATCAACCGAGGTTTGGCATCCTTCTTTGCCACTAAATGTCGAATTATCGCGTGATCCGTATACACTATCACATTTGTACCAATCAAATATGCTCGAAATTTATCAAAGGCATACACCACTGCTAATAACTCTTTCTCTGTGTTGGTGTAGTTTAGCTGTGCATCTGTAAGGGTCTTGCTGGCATAATAAATCACATGAAACATCTTCTCTTTCCTCTGCCCCAAAACAGCCCCTACGGCGTAATCACTAGCATCACACATTTGCTCAAATGGCAAATCCCAATCTGGTGCAGTAATCACTGGTGTTGAAGTTAGTTTCCCCTTTAAGTGCTCAAATACCGACACGCAAGCCTCATCAAAATTAAATTGTGCATCCTTCTCCAATAAACTGCATAGTGGTTTAGTTATCTTGGAGAAGTCCTTGATGAATCTGCTGTAGAAACCTGCATGTCCCAGAAAACTGTAAACACCTTTTACTGAAGTAGGGTGTGGCAAGTTCTCAATAGTTTCCAGCTTAGACCTATCCACCTCAAGTCCCTTCTTCGAAACCTTGTGCCCTAATATGATTCCTTCTTGTACCATGAAATGGCACTTTTCCCAATTCAGCACTAAGTTTATCTCAACACACCTCTTCAAAACCATTACCAAATTTTTAAGGCATAGATCAAAAGAGTCCCCGAAGACTGAGAAATCATCCATAAATACCTCCATATTCTGTTCCACCATGTCCAAAAATATAGCCATCATGCATCTCTAAAAGGTGGCTGGAGCATTGCACAACCCAAAAGACATCCTTCTGAAAGCAAAAGTATCGTATGGACATGTGAAGGTAGTCTTTTCCTAGTTTTCTGGAGCTATCATAATCTAATTGTAGCCCAAATATCCATCCATTAGGAAATAGTACTCATGACCTACTAATGTGTCCAACATCTGATCGATAAATGGTAGTGGAAAATGATCTTTCCTTGTAGCTTTGTTGAGCCTGTGGTAGTCCATGCAGACTCTCCACCCCGTCACTGTTCTTGTTGGAATTAACTTATTATTCTCATTATTCACTACGGTCATGCCACCCTTTTTCGGTACACACTGCAGTGGGCTCACCCATGAGCTGCCTGAAATCGGATAGATTATGTTTGCTTCCAGCCATTTAAGTACCTCTTTCTTGACCACTTCTTTCATTATCGAATTAAGTCGTCTTTGTTGCTTAACCGATGGCTTACTACCATCTTCCAGCAAGATCTTATGCATGCAAAATGAAGGGCTGATCCCTTTGATATCTATTATGGTCCATCCAATAGCTGATTTGAACTCTCTAAGCACTCGTAGCAGTTTTTCTTCCTGAAAAGATGTTAGTGCAGAAGAAATAATCACAGGTAGCTTTGAATCATTATTTTAAAATACGTACCTGAGATGATCTAGAAGTGGTTTTAATTTAAGTTCTAGAGGTGTCTCAAGAGATGGCTTTAATTTTTCCGATGTCTCTCCAGCTTTTGTCAATGGCTCGATAGGTGTTCTGAATTTTTTGAATTGTGGAGTGGTATCCAGATATTGCACAAGTTCATCAAATTCCTCATCTTCCAATTCTGAATTTTCAGCAATGACACTCCTCAATGGTTCATAATCCACCAAACTCTTAACTTCATCATTTAATACACGGTCCACAAAATCAACTCTAAAACATTCTTCTTCATCTGTTGGGAACTTCATTACCTTGAAGACATTAAAGGCGACCTCCTGATCATGTACGCGCATAGTGAGTTCCCCTTTCTGCATGTCTATCAAAGTCCTACCTGTGGCTAAGAATAGTCTCCCCAGTATGATTGGTATACTTTTATCTTCCTCGTAATCCAAAATGATGAAGTCAGCCGAAAAGATAAATTTTTCCACTTTCGCCAATATATCTTCAACAATTCCCCGTGGATACGTGATAGATCTGTCAGCTAGCTGCAAAGAAATGTTTGTCAGCCTTGGAGCCGACAATCCCAACTGATTGAATACTGACAAGGGCATCAGATTGATACTTGCCCCAAGATCACATAGACACTTATCAAAGTTCATCTTTCTGATCGTGCATGGAATTGTGAAACTGCCCGGATCTTTCAGCTTTAGAGGTAGTTTACACTGAAGCACTACACTACATTCCTCTGTCAAGGCTACTGTCTCAAACTCGTCTAATCTCCTCTTCTTTGACAATATACCCTTCATAAACTTTGTATAACTTGGCATCTGTTTCAATGCCTCCGCGAAAGGTATATTAATCTGCAGCTTCTTAAAAACCTCCAAGAACTTGCTGAACTGTTTATCTTCCCTCTGCTTATTCAATCTCCTCGGATACGGAACCGGAGGGTGAACTAATGGTACTGTACTCTTAAGCTTCTCAACTGAACCGACTTTATCTTTCTCTTCCTGCTGTAACTCAGAATTTTTCTTGGTTTCTTTCTGCTCAGACACAATTTCTTCCTCGCGTAGCCGCGCGTCCTCCCTTTGTAAACATGGCGCGGTCGAGCCATGCTCATTTTCTTCAATCTTTTTCCCAGGCCTTAATGTGATCGCTTGACACTGTTCCTTCCCGTCTCTTCTTGGATTTGCCTCTGTATTACTTGGCAATGAACCTTGGGCCCTGTTGTTAAGCATGCTCAACATTTGTCCCATTTGAGTCTCCAGATTTTTAATAGCCACTGCTTGGTTTTTGATCATAACCTCAGTGTGTGCCATGTACTTCAACATCATCTCCTCCATTTCTGATTTCTTTTCTTGCTGAGGTGCAGCTGGAGTGTGATGTTGTTGTTATTGAGAAAATTCTGGTGGAAAAGGTGGTCTTGGAGTAAACTGTTCTGTCTTACTTTGTTGTGATTGAAATGATTATTCTACCGAAACCGATCTTTGCTAATTTCCTTGATTATTTGACCAACTGAAGTTTGGATGATTGCGATTGTTGGAGTTGTATGTGTTCTGAAACTGTCCTCGGTCTTTCCTGTAATTGCTCACATACTGTACCGACTCCGAGCTGATAGCACATTGATCTGTCGAGTGTGACCCCGCATAATATTTCATATATGAAGGCAACTGATTTTGCTTTACTTTCTTCTAATGAATCTATTTTCTTCGTTATAGCTGCCATCTGTGCCGACAACTGAGTAATAGCATCCACTTCCAACAAACCTGCAACCTTGGGCTGTGGCATCCTAGCTGTAGGGTTCTGAAAATCATTTGCTGCCATTGTTTCAATAAGGTTATAGGCCTCATCATAACTTTTTTCCCATAACGCCCCTCCTGCAACTGCATCTACAATCGGCCTAGACTGCCATCCCAATCCATTATAGAATGTGTTGATCACCATCCAATCTGGCATACCATGGTGCGGACACTTCCTTAGCATTTCTTTATACCTCTCCTAGGCTTCGTATAATGATTCACCCTATTGTTGCTCAAACTGAGAGATAGTTGTCCTCATCTTCGCAGTCTTAGCCATTGGGAAAAACTTGGCTAAGAACTTCTGTGCTAGGTCCTCCCATGTAGTAATCGATCCTGAAGGCAAAGAATGAAGCCAACTTCTTACTTTACCCCTCAATGAGAACAGAAATAACCTAAGTCTGATAGCATCTTCCATCACCCCATTGTATCTGAATGTATCACAAATCTCAATAAAGCTCAACAGGTGTTCATTCGGGTCATCCGTAGCAGCACCCCCAAACTGTATCGAATTTTGCGCCATCTAAATAGTGCCCGGTTTTATCTCGAATGTATTAGCTGCTATTGATGGTCTGACTATGCTCGACTGAATTCCATTAATGTTCGGCATTGAGTAGTCTCTCAGAGCCCTGTGCTCCTCTCTTTGCTCTTCTCTTTGTCCTTCTGCTATATTAGATGTAGTACCCTCTAATTGTGCTTGCAAATTTCTCCGTACACTCGCTTTCCAACCTCTTCCGTTAATATTATCTTGTGCTAGTATCAATTCTGAGTTGGACGATCACGTGTGCATAAAAATTATACAAGTATATGAAACCAAAAAAAAAACAAAAATAGAAATGAGAAACGATTAGATTTGTCTAAATCATACAATATAGCTTAAAACTGATAATAATAATAAAAATTTATACGCCTTTCCCCGGCAACGGCGCCAAAAACTTGTTGCCTCTTTTTTTAGTTTTAACAAAAGAGCACTAACTCATGCAAGCATACATGTGTCAACAAGCAATATAGAGTAAGTCGAGTATCGATCCACGGAGAAAGTTGTCTAAATTAACTACTATGCATCAACTAAATCACTATTTTTATATGCTTAAACTAATGCTTATAATTGTGAATTACTCTAAATGAAAATAATAACTAAAATAAGAATACTAATGTAATAAATCAAATCTGGAAATAATGGCATCCTAACTTCATTTAATAGGTCATCTAACCACCACCATCATACAAGATTGTTCACGTATCACAGAAAAGTAGCCAAGAGCACTAATGTAGACAACCATTTTTTAATGTATTATAACCTACTTACATAACATCCAAATGCAATAGACACCCTATAATCATCAACAAAACTAATCTCACTATATTTCTATGTGAGATTGCAGCAATATTGAATTTAAGCACAAGCCCTTATTTAACTCATACGGTGAAACAATATATGTCTATCTGATTCACGAAATACAAAGCTAAGCAAAAAAATTATATATATCGCATGCTATCATGATTACAATCCATACTCACATGTTATTTTTCAATTCCATACAAGCACCTAAAACGAATGGTGATCAATCATTCATACATGCAAATCAACCATGATAGAAATTCCTTATGATACGCAAAACAGTCCAGCAATCAGGCCATAAGTTAGACTACGTATTAAACTCTGTTAGAATCCCATAATAGAGTTTAGTTCATGACTGAACCAAAAGCCATTATGGGATCAAAACTACACATGGAAAATAAACAATTAATCGAAAGAGAGTAGATAGAATCGATCAAACCCAATTGTTGATTACAATCCCAACGTAACGTTCAAATCCTCACTCAAATCTAGCAACATAAAAATAGTTCATCCACAGTGATTGATATCCAAAGAAGAAGTAGAAAATAATGAGTTTATGCTTGGTTCATCAATGGAATTCTCTCACAGTGTAAACCCTAGTTCTATTATGAAAAACACGTAAAAACTGATGATAGTCGCGTCTAGTGCCAACCATAATTATTTTAACCAACCCAAACTCTTACAATTTAAAAATTAAAATAAAATTAATTAGCAGGTGCAGATGTCGCGCACGGGCGCACGAGTTCCCTTTGTATTAAATCGCGGCGGCGTAGCGTGTTTAAAAATCTGGTCGATTCGGGTGATGCGATGGCGGTGCGCGTTTGAAACTTTATATATATACGCGACTTCTGCAGTTTGAATTCTCATGTTCTGCTGTTACTTCGACTTCTGTGTCACGCTACTGATTCTTTGATATGTCACTCTTCCTTTATCCATCCTCAGTTGCATATCTCCATTTGTTCCTTGCGTCATGCTTCCATTAGCCTCATGCCATCTACCATCGCTAAGCTATGTAATTTCTTGCACTTTTACACCAAAGGAGTTCTTAGTACATGTAATGCAAAATATCATGAAATACAACTAAAAACACACTAAAATGTACTTGAGATGGGCATAGTTCTCATGAATTGATATCCAATAAGTAGGTGTAAAACCCACTTATCAAGAGGCTCGGGGCTCTTTGCAAATTCATGCTTATAGCTCTGATACCAACTTGTGACGCCCCCAAATTCAGGTACTTGAAACCCGAACTTGGTGCTTCACGATACCATTTATATGAACGGAATAATATTAATAATAATAACAATAATATAAATACCAAACTTAATTTACATATATATCAGAGTCTAATCCCAAGTACACAACCTTTAAACATTCATTATAATACATGATAGATAATATATATCATCCTTATCTTAATAAAGTCAAACTATTATATAATATAACACCAACTTATTCTGCAACCTTCCTTTTCCCTTTGTTCTTAGTCGAGCCTTCTGGTTGTTCACAGTTAGTTGAAAACATTTAAATTAAGCAAGGATGAGCATTTGATTGCCCAACAAGTAATAACAACAATAAATTTTAGCTGAAAGGATTAAATGTTTTCTTTGAACGACACTTCTACAACGAATCAACAGTTGTGAAGTAAGATGAACCAATAATAAACAACATATCATTTCGATTTCAAAATTTTGAAACTACGTACTGACTATAAATGACGATCAGTCAACAGACTATGAACATTGTTTTCTATTTTCGAAAAGGTTAAACAGAACTTCATCTGTAAACTGTCATAACTTACAGGCACGGGGGTGATCAGCCCGTTATGCCCTGTATTGATCAATATTATATACAAGAATGATATTTTCGTCCAGCATATATATCCACCTTAGGCGCATAAAAGTTTCCCTGATTCGGGATGTTCATACTAGTCTAGAATCCGAACCAAAATAATTCGGTTGGACACAATAAAGTTCTATATATCTTGTGCAACAATATTTAAATCTGTGTCTAGCTGAATCAAATAGCATAGACGGCTTTTAAGTCAAGGTATACATACTGTAAACCAATAAATATGTACCAACATGTTATAAAATATAATGATTATCCAAGTGAGGACACTTGTATAACCATGCTTAGAAATTAACGAACAAAATATATATCTTGATCTATAATAACAGAATTAAAGAACTTGTACAACAGATTATAATCTAATAACTTACTTATACAGAATCATTGCATAAGTATATACAAGGTTAAGATATTTGAACAATTAAAAAAGAATAGTTCCAATATTTGCTTAATATCCATTGCATAAAGTAAATGCAAACATAGGATACTTGCATGGTCTGCTGCTTACAGTTATGCAACTTGGTTTTACCTTTTATATCAAGCCCTATCATTAATAAGATCATTTATTCGATTAGAATAATATATCATAACACATAGTACTACTATTTGTAGTCAGCACAATAACCTAATCACATTGTCACATAAGTTTAACAGTCATTGGATCACAAACAAACATGTATCACTATAAGAAATCACACATTTTATGACGAATTTTTTTGCCACGCACAAAATTTTGTCACAATTTGTTAATTAATAATTACGAAATTCATAATCGTCACTAAAACTTTTGTTTTTGTGACGACCTTTAATTTTGTTACTATTAATCATTTATATCGTCACTAATTTACACATTTGATGACGATTAAAAAAAATTCGTCACAAGTTATTTTGGAGGTAGAATTTCGCACCAAAATTCTGTAGGAAAACCTTTTAGTGATATTTTGTAATTATTGATGACAATATTTATTGTCACTAAATATTTTTTTTGATGACAACATAATAGTTTGTCATTAATTATTTATAAAATTTAGTGACAATGTGCTTTCGTCACTAATGTTCACATTCAGTGACGCTAAATACAAATTCATCACAATTTTATTTGGAGGCAAAATTATTTTTGGAGGGAAATTTTTTAAAGACGAAAAACTAATAATTTATGACAATTTGTATTGTCATAAATACCAATTTCATATGACGAGAAAATAGTTTGTCACTAATTAGATGAGTGGATAAGTGATAAAAATGGTTTGTCATAAATTCTTATATTTAGTGACAAAGTACGTCATATCGTCACAATCTTATTTGGAGGCAAAAATTTTCTGAAAAAATTTGGAGTGAAATTTTTTAAAGAAGAAAAAATAATAATTTATGACAATTTGTATTGTCATAAATACTAATTTTATATGACGAGATAATAGTTTGCCACTAATTAGATGAGTGGATAAGTGACAAAAATGGTTCGTCATAAATTCTTATATTTAGTGACAAAGTACGTAATATCGTCACAATTTTATTTGGAGGCAAAAAAATTTAAAAAATTTTGGAGGCAAATTTTTTAAAGACAAAAAATTAATAAATTATGACAATTTTTATTGTCACAAGTACCAATTTTATATGACGAGATAATAATGCGTCACTAATTAGATGAGTAGATAAGTGACAACACTGGTTCGTCATAAATTCTTTTATTTAGTGACAAAGTATGTAATGACGTCACATTTTTATATGGAGACCAAAATTTTCCTAAACAAACTTGTATTCAAACGACGTCACCGGTCTTTCTTTTATCATTGGTAGCCTCCATTTAGTCAAAAACTGACCAACCGCACCGATTAAGTCGCACTAACGGTTACGACGTCGACACTTCCTCTTTTATTAATTCCACTACAAAAAAATGGACATTTGGCAACGATTTATCGGGCAACGACTTATAAAGTCGTTGCCCAAAATGCATATTTAGCAACAAAATTTTTTATTCGTTTCAGTTTCTGAAAGGCTTTTATTTTTCGTAACGAAATTCATAGGTTGTTGCAAAATTTCGTTGCCAATTTATTAGTGGGAAAAAAATAATTTTTGCATATTTAATTTTTTTTTTTTTGATGTTATTTCTCCTCATCTTGGGCCAAAAATTATTTTTTTTGCTATATTTCGTATCCTAATATGGGCTACATTCATTGTCAATATTTTTTTTTTCGTTGCGTATTTTGTATACTTTTTTGCAACGACTAGTAAATTGTTGCCCAAAATTAAGATAAACTCAATAAGCATGTTTCAACCTTTTTTTTTTCAAAACGCATCATTTTTCATTTCAAAATTATTATTTATTTGGACGCAAACTTATACAGTGAAATGTTTCACTTCCTCTGTCTCAAAATAAGTGCAGTTTTAATTTTTTGGTCAGATTTATAATTTTTGAAATTAAAATTGAGCACATATAGATATATTTTCTAATTTTAAAAAATTAAAGTTTGTAGTAAATTGAATGTAATTTATAATGACCATAATCTCTCACTTATAATGTTTTTTTAAAAAGTAATTAATTTCTAAAATAATTCATATGATTTTTTTCTTGTAACTCATTTTTTACCTATATAAGTTTTGACAAGGGATGAGCAAAGAACCGAAATCGCCTTCGAAATCACACAAAAAATGGGTAAAGGCACCTTTATCCTATTGTGATCGTCGTGTTTTAAGCAATTAGTCACTGAAGTTTAAAAAATTCAATTGGCCCACTGAGTTTTTTAAAAATTGTTAATCAAGCCATTCCATCCAATTTTACTCACGGACGTTAAAAAATTGGACCAATTTTCCTACGTGGCTTTTGAAAAAAAATGAAACAAGCTATTTCCTACGTGGCAAGCCAGTCAGCCAAAATTCCTAATACTTACAAATTGAAAAAAAAATACCTTTGCCCCATTCTGTTCGTCGAGTTGTAAGCATTGAGCCACTGCACTTTAAAAAAATGCAATTGGTCCACTGTTATTTAAAAAAAATGCTTAATTGGGCCATTTCGTCAAATTTAATGGATGTCTCTTTATTTATTTCTTACATGACATTTAAAAAAAATTCAAGAAAATGACATGAAATCAAATAATCAGATACACGTGGATATAATATGCAAATACTAAAAATGAGGTAGAAAATATTTATAATATGTATAATATTAATAAAAATTAATATTATAATGTTTATAATATGTATGTTTTATTTTAAAAATAAAAATAAAAATACTTTTATGTTTTAAATGAGTCGAGCAACATCGAGTCGTGTAGTATCTAGCATAGCATAAAAATAGAACTAATATTATAAAAAATATATTTTTAGTAAATCATTTTAATTTTGTAACATGTTTTTTATATATCAATGAAATTAAAATTTTTATGTTTTTTAGTTTCATGTTTCTTTTTTTTAATAATATATCTCAAACTTAAATTTAAATACAAAAAATTACGATTAACTTATAGTGAATCGAGCAACATTAAATTGAATAATAATGAGTATTGAATAATAACATTAAATTAAATTGAATAATAATAAGTATAATAATGTGTTCAAAGAAATGCTATATATCTCTGGAAACCCACAACACTCTCAACAATCACAACCACAACCACCCCAGCAGTACGATTATTACAACAATGTCTATGAGCACCAAGAACAACATTTTTCACAACCCGAATCGGTTGGGCACATTAAATCGACCGGGATTTCGGAAGCCCCATTGCCGACGGGTGAGTCCGGTGGGACCGCCTGGTTAGGGCAGGGGCAGGGGCAGGTTCAGTTGCAGCATCATCAGAATGCGTATTACCCTCAACAAGCCGGGCCAGGTGGGGATTAATTGAATTCGGGTTTTTCGGGGATGAATCTGGCAGCTGCGGTGGCGGCACTTTCGCAGCTGACCTAATTTGCTGGGACAATGGGTTCCACAGAGAGGGCAATGGTGGAGTTGCAGGGGTATAGACCCATGATGGGTCGTGGAGTTCCGGGTCAATTTATGGGTCCAGGGACTATGCATTACGGTGGTCCATCGGTAGGTTGTTTTCTTTTTGTATTAGTCATTGTTCTCCCTTCATTTATTTGATAGGGTTTTGATTCAATTATTTTTTGCAGTTGTGCAATACAGTATCATTATTTTTTGGTTAAAATTGGCAATTGATACTCACTCTAATTTTTCAAGTAAAAGTTTTATTAACTATAGAAATCATGTTTATTTTAAAAAGGACTAACTGTTCAATCCCATGCTCTAAACTCGCAAACAAAGCCTTTGAGAATTTGGCAATTGGTGTACACTATATTAATTATCGAGTTCTAGTGTAATCTGGAGTGTTTTCCTCTGCATTTGAGAACATTCGTTTTGGAGAACAGTTAGCATCGATTTTCAACTGGCATGTACCTAAACAAACATAGCCTTATAGTGTTTCTTTTGTTATATATGGGAGACTTCTACCAAAGTTTCATCGCTAGGAAGATATAAGTGTAAACTACGAGTAAACAACAATTGTCCTAGTGCTGCTTTAATATTTCTCAAAAGAAAAAACTACTGACCTTCTGGAGCATGAGGACGATTATAATTATATAATTCGTGACCTAGTTTTCATATAGCTTCAACAACCATCCTTGGGGATTATGATTTAATATTTTGTGTCGCCCTATTTTTGGAGTCTGTCAATTTTTAGTAGTGCAGTTAAGGCGTTGCATGATTTCTTAGAGACAGTAACAGATACAGTAACTTGCAATTTTATGCTGATACTAAAATCACTATCAAGTGCTTCTTAAATTCTAAATAAGAAGATGTTGTATTGTTAATTGGTAATACGCGTGCTGGAATCATTACTCGGACAACTTAATTATCTTATTTGGAAGGTTGTTCGTAGTGTGTGTGTGTTGTCCATGATAATTAGTCTCAGTAGATAAAATTTTGGGGTGTTTAATCATATGTGATCATCCTTGTAGCTTTGTAATTCATTATCCATTTACTAGGATTCAATAGGATATTTTGCACTAAACCTTGTGGAGGTTGGATGAAGTAGAGGAAGTGATTTTTAATTATCAAAATAAAAAAATTTATGAAAAAATGTCTATTATGATGGCAGGGTAGTTGAATACGGTGCGGAAAATAATCTTTCATTTACATGTCAAATGTCACTTGCATCTCAGTTAACTTCTCATGAGCCATGTATTGGTCAGTGATGGACTTATGGAGTATATTTTAGTGGCCACCTAACATTTACTTTGACTTCTTTGACTGATACTTGAGTCGTTCATTTCTTTCATACTAGAAATTCACCTTTCACAATTCCAATTCCTGGTTTATGAAGATCTAGTTGTATGTGATAGACATTTTAATTGATGCAGACTTGAGAAAAAATTAATATTTAGTCAAATCTGAATTTAGCATTATTTTTAATACCCCACCAGGAATTGAATTTATGTGCACAGAGATTTGCGGCATTGACGCAACTAAATTTAGTGTATGTGCCATTTTATTTCAGTGACCTTGCATATATACTAGTGCTGAGTAGTTATATGAACTGCACTGTTATAATTGGTAATGTCAGTCCTTGTTCCTGCCTTGAAAATATTCTTTATTGTTGAAGATTATGAATTTGAAGTTGCAGCATTTGAACATGCATGCAAACTTTTTACAAAGTGGATCACAAATAACCAAGCTGCAGCATTACAAGACATGTCACTAAGGAACATGAATTAATAATGCTTTATATGCCCCTTTCTCCATAGCTGCCTTGCCTCTTTTTATATTTTTTTCGAACAAAAAGCATCGATTTAGAAATCAATTTCAAATAGAAATCAATTTCAATGGAGACACTGTATGATCAAATTCGTAGCAAAGCTCATTGTTTAGTGGCTGCAGTTGAAAAGTTTGAGCTTGCTGGAGCTTCTCCAATAGATTTAGCTGTTATGATAAAGAACCATTGTTCCAATAGTACTGCACTGGAAGGTAAAACAATCATATTGTTCAAATTTTTGCTGCATTTCCTTCTTATTTTTTTTGGGAAAAAATTATTTAAGATGCTTGACATCTCTGGCTATTTATTATGATTGCAGGCTTGGGATTCAATATTGATGAGATAGTACAAGCATGGAACGAAATGTATGAAGCAAAAAAGTGGCAAACTGGTGTTCCCTCTTTCTGACTAGAACCATTACTTCGTAGACGAGCTTCAAAGTTTTATCATGCCCTGGAGCATTCATGAGTGCTTCTGGTTGATTAATTTTTTTGAAGGAAAAAAAAGAAGGAAAAACCTCAACACTAACTGCTACAGTGCTCATGATCTGTGCTTCTTATCCAGTTTGGTAAGTAACATGCGTTGGTATTATTTCTCTCATTTTTCTTGTAAGCAATTTTTACTATGTTGAGAGTTAAGTTTAGATGCAATATTTTGATGCAACCTCTTCATAATAGAAGTAGTTGTCACGAATACGTCTTTGAATAATAATAAGCTAGAGCTTGCCACCAAGAAGCAGCCTTGCCTATAAATATTATTAGCTTGAAATGTAAATAAATGCTTAACATGAAGACGTAATTCGATGAAGCTATATGAGGTGAAAATACAACACAACTAAGCTTGTTCAAATATTGGTGGATGTAAATGTTCTAGAAATTATGTTTAATTTTAGGGAATTGTTATTTCCCACAAGGGAAATTTGAACGAGGATTGTTTGCAAGGTGAGGAAACTCACACAACTGTCTAGGTCTTGACTAGCAAACAAGAAATGTCTGGGTTATACATGGTTCAAAAGTACAGTAACAACCTCTATGCAGTCTAGTTTTTGTTGGTGTTAGACTAATTAGAGGATTTATACTGATGCAATAGTCAGAGCCTAGAGGGCTTTAAAGTATCTGTAAATATTTTAGATAAATGTTGAACAATAAGAACAACTCTATTACATATACTCTCCTTATATAGATATATCATGAACTTGACTAGCGGAATGTTTGTAAGTACTTTATCCCATACAAATATGCATAAATGTGTCGCTCACAATAAAAAGATGTATTGAACTTGCGTAGTAGCGGTTGATATAGCAAATTGTTGGTACCATTCTCTATCAGCTTTAGTTTTTAGAGCAATTGGTTACTTAATAGTAGATTGGTTATGCTATTAGGCAGTGGCTTGCTCATTCTTTATTGGTAACTTTGTTCTGCAATAACTAATTATATCATGGTCATCTGTGCAGGCCAATATCAATCTATTACCCGCCTCTTCTTCCGTAGTTTCTTCAACAATAGATTTTTTTGTTGCTCCTGGTCCAATGACAACCAAAGCAAATGAGCCATTTGCCTCGCAAATGAGCCATTGAAGCTTATAGCTGCTGTGTTCAACATTCTAAAGCTTCGAAAACAATTCATGATCAGCTTGTCGACGTTTAAAACTTCTGAACTTTCGTTATGGTCTTATTTAAAAAGTTGGATATTTTGTTTAGAATGTTATACTTGATAAATTATTGATGTTAAGTAGAATGGATGATACTTTGGATTCTAATTTTTTTATTTTGGTTAAATACGATGGAAAATGGAAATTTAGTTATTCTATTATTGGTGTATTTTATCATTACAATTATTTTGGTTAAATATTATTGGTGTAATCTTTTTTCTTATTTCTTGATCTATAATTTTGTATTTAGTTTTTCATTTAGTCACAACAACTAATTTTGTCACTATTAGTAACTCTTTTTGTGACGAGATGCATCGTCACCATGAGCATTTAATTAGTGACATTGAAAAATGTGTCCCAAAAAGTAGCTCTTTGGTGACAAGTTTGTAATATTATTTAAAATAAGAAATGACAATGACATAATTGTCATGTTAAATATATTATTAGGTGACGAATTATTCTGTCGTCATTTATTTATTTATTTTTGGTGACGATAAACACAATAACATGACGAAAAAATACTCATAAATATGACAATATTGTCGTCATTAAAGTTAGATGATTTAAATAAAGTAACATATTTTCGTCACTAAAACAATATCATTTAATGACGAAAAACGATTTTTGTCATTAAATGCACCAAGTTTTGATGACGAAACATAATATAGAGTGACGAAAGTTTCATTAAAATAGTGACGCTATTAACGTCACTAAAAGTAATTAATTATAGTGACAATGGTGTAGATCGTCACCATAAGTTAAAACATTTAGTGTCAAATAAACCAAATACCATGCTCATACGGTGACGGTCTCTGTGATGATTAACAATCGTCACCACATGTTTTAGTGACAAAAAATGAATTTTATGTGATAAATTTTAGCGTCATTTTTTGTGTAATTTCTTGTAGTGTATACAGACAATTTATATAAATTTAGATCAATTTCTAAAATATTTCGGTGTACCGGTGGCTTTATCAGATACTTATCGAGTCTAAAACTCTATACCGAAGTTCAATATAACTTAAACATCGGTCAAATTATTTTTAAATGACTTATAATAATTTTTAATTAATTATTATAATTTATCATGATTTTTCAAACACCGGAATCATTATTAAATGATTTAAATATTAAATAATTCTATTACCAATAATATTTAATTAATATTAAAATATTAAAGAAACCATTGCCAAAATATTAAAGTTATTTATAATAATTCAAAATACTTTTAAAGTATTAATATTACCCTTAAATGATTTTAAAATAATTAAAATCGTTTTTAAATAATTACCATTAATACTTAAATATTAATGCATTATTTATTAAAATATTAAAAGTCATTAATTATAACTTCAACTATTTTTAATTCATTTATATCCTTTCTAAATTATTTTTAAATAAATAAATCATTTTTAAATTATTTATTTAATATAATTAATAAATAAATCTAATATCATGAATATTAAATTATTAATGAAATTATCCTTCAAATATTAAAAGTTATATTTTATAACTTAAAATATTTTTAAAAACTTTATTTTCATTTAAAATAATTTTTATAATATTAAAATCATTTTAAACTAATTTATTTAATATATTTATTAAATAATTCTAATATCATTAATATGAAATAATTAATGAAATTTACCTTTAAATATTAGAAATTATATTTTATAACTTAAAATATTTTAAATACCTTATTATCATTTAAAATAATTTTAATATAATAAAATCTTTTTAATGAATTTATTTAATGCATTTATTAAATAAATTAAATATTAATAATATTCAAATAAATACTAATATTTATAAAAAATATACCAAATTATTAAAAGTTAATTTTTATAACTTAAATAATTTTTAAAACTATTTTTGGAATTTTTATAAATTAATTACTATTTTTAAATGATTTTTAGAAAATAAATGAAATTAAATTAAATAAACTGTCGTTATAGCCTGTAGTGACAGATAGTGTAGCCTTTGGTGTTCTTGAGGCTCAAGAACATTCATACGCCAGTTTCGAGTGACCATGTTTGACCCTTAATAAATCAGTATGTAATGTGTTTCTGGGCTAGCTAATGATCAAATTAATGTTGTAGTATATATGTAATAGTACAAGTTTATAACAATTTCTGGACCAAAACATAACACATGAGCAATATCTAAGGATCAAAACATGTTGTCAGAGCTGTTCATCATGTTTCTGGGCTGCCCAGAATCATAAGGTCATGGTCGGTCAATGCTTTTGTTGACCTTATATCTAGCAATCTATTCATGTATTAGGTAATTTAGACGTCGGGCTTTGTAGAGTAACTATCAAGGTACATGAATCAAGCACTTAGAAGGTTTACAAATCATCAAGCTGCAAGATCTGTGTTCCTAAAGAATTTGTCAGACCACTGTCTTAACTTTCTAGGCTACCCAGAAAGTAAAACACAACTTTCAACGACTTTTGATCGATTACTATGATCAATATGTTGCTTTCTAAGGTTTGCAAATGCTCTGAACTTGTAGTTTGCATGTTATACTATAATATAAATACCGTTACGCATCCTAAAAGCTTGTCAGAAACGAGATCAAAGCTGGTCAAAGTCACTGACAGAACACGTAAACCCAGAAAACTGATTTCGTGTTCGGTCAACGAACTTTAACTGAGAATAACTTTTGATATACACATTCAATAGTCATGAATCTACTTTCAGAATACTAACAACATTACAGAAAACAACTTCAAACCTTTAAAACACCAAAACAATAAAGATGAAGAGATCTAGGAGACCTGACATTCGTTGTCAGACAACAACAAAAATATTTTCCAAATTTTGAAAAACATTAAATTAGAGCCTATAGATGTTATGGATCTAACATCTATCAACCCAGATCATCAATATACACTATAAACAACATGTTTTAACACACAATCATAACATTTAACATGGCAGCCAAGATCAGATTTCATTTAGGGTTTTATACCTTTCTTAAGCTATGCTTGAATCTGGCTTTCTGATTTGATATAGATGAACTAGGGACTTGCTTTGGAGACTGAAATACTAAAGGTTTTCGTAGGTTTAGAGAGAGAGAGAGAGCTTTGGTGAAGTGTATGAGCACAAATGGTCTAAATTTATGGCCTTTCTCTCTAATTCTATATATAGCTTGAATACAATGCAATGGTTGATAAATATGGCTTGTTTGCTGATTATTTAAAGCACATGTGGTTGGTAGAGTAGTTCACCAACTCTAAATATGGCAAGATTTGCAAGCAACTTATAAAAATGTGACAAAGGGTATTTTGATCATTAGGATTGTGATTTTAATTGCAAAAATATAAATTGGCAAACCCTTAGGGTTTGACCCTTAGGGTTTCTTAGGGTTTGACCCTAAGGGGTCATACATTGATTTTTGTAAAATTTCTAATTAGGGCAAAAATAACAGATTTAGTTTCTAAAAATTTAAATTAGGGTTCCCTAATTAGATTAGGTTTCCTAAGCACAAATATATTGGAAATTAAATTAAAGATTTAATAATTAACATTAAGATTGCTTAGTTGGCGATTAGGGTTTACAATTAGCAAATTAGGGTTTCTAATTTAGAAATTTGTTTTTTCCTAATTATTATAAAAATGCATAATACCCGTCATTAGACACATTATCACAATATCACGACTACATAACGACTTAACAAATTCTTAAAGTCGTAATCGACCTTCAAATTATGGTTTCTAACAATTAGGGTTTCCAAATATTAATTAGGATTTCTCTAATTAACATTAAATTCAATAATACGCAACATAAATCCTATAACACAATCACTTAACAGATAATTTTAAAGTCTTAATTGACTTTCGAACTAGGGTTTATCAACATATTGCTAGGGTTTTCTACTGGTATACCATAACTGACCAACCATTATCAGTCTACACATATACAGTACATATTTATAGCACTGAAATAAAAATAATATTATATTATTATTCTCATTCCTTGATCAAAATTTAAAATTAGGGTTTGAATTCCATATCTGATTTATCTTGCATGTATATCATTATTAATTAAGTTAAAATAATTAACTTAATAATCTCTACTAAAATTCATATAATAAAATAATTATTATAATAATTCTAATAATCAATCCATATATTATTAAATAATATAATAATCATATTTTCATAGAAAATAAATAAAAATATTTTAGACCCCAACTTTTATGAATAAAGATGAATTTTCTATAATTATCATTTTTGAATATTATGGAATGAATTTGATATAATGTTATAGTTGTGGGTAATATTTATAAATTTTGCAAAATCATGAGTTGTTATATAATATTATTATTGGTGGGGATATTCGTTTTAACGAGGGAATATTAAATGCGACGACACAATCATTAGTGGACCCCAGCGAAATTATTGTCGGATTGAGAAAATGAAAAAATATTTTATAAAAATAACGGCGGAAGTTTTATAGTTAAGCTGTTGAAACACCCGGTGTTAAAAAAATGCGAATCTGGCGTGGTTGCATAGTAGCACACGGTATTGATTATTGATGCTTCGTGAGAAGTCACTTTCGGTTTTGTTCAATTATTGCTTGATAATTGTTGCATAGTATCTCACGTTAATTGATTCATTATTGTCGATATTTTATATATTATTAAATCAATAATTGAGATGACGAAGTTATTAATATTATTATTTGCAATATTAACGATGTCTAGAAGTTACGCCAAGGAGAGGTTTGGTCACTAATTGCGGCCTGATAGGAGAAATCCTTATTGGAAAGCCCCTCTTTCTTGAGAAACGACACAGTCGATTAATAGTGTGAATTATAATAATGATGATGAAGTTTTGTTTTATTAGTATTATTAATTAATAAAGCGAAAAACTTTTTATATAAAAGCAAATACTTTTATAAAGTTATTATTAGTTTTATTAGACTATAAATAGAATATATTATATATATATATTATGCATAGTGTTTTGCATAGTAAAATCTTTTTATATAAAAGCAGAATACTTTTATAAAGTTATTAGTTTTATTAGTATAAATAGAATATATTATATTTTATTATGCATAGTGTTTGCATAAGTGCACTGCATAGTATTTTGCATAGTAAATTTTTTTTATATAAAACATAATACTTTTATAAAGTTATTCATTTTATTAGATTATAAATAGAATATATTATATATTTTATTTAAAAGATTTTGTTTTATTAGAATATTTTATAGTAAATCAATTTAGATAGTCAATTTTAAAAAAAATAAATCAATACTGGACCATTCGAGAAATTAGTTACTATTCAGGTCCATTCTCCTATAAATAGAAGCTCATTCCTTCATTATTTCTTACGAATTCACTTTGAAACTCTAGAGAGAAGCTATAGAGAGAAAGAAGAAAAGTATTACTTTCTTCACTACTCCTATATCCGGTTTTTTTAAGGTAAGGGGTATTATTTCTTTCTTTATTCATGAAGAGAACTTACATTATTCCATTTTTTATTATTATTTGGAATAACTTTATATCTGTGATCTACCTATACTTGGTGAAATTCTTACATTATTCCATTCTTTATTATTATGTTGGAATAACTTTTATCTATCATGAAATTACCATTCTTTATTATGGTGAAATTCTTACATTATTCCATTCCATTATTTATTATTACATTGGAATATCATCACATGCATGCGTTTCGCATGACTGGTTATATTTATTTATATCATTTGAATATCATCATTACGTTATTTATTATTCTGTTGGTTCATTATTTATTATTACATTGGAATATCACATGCGTGCGTTTTGCGTGACTGAATTCCGTTTTTTATTATTACATTTGGAATAACTTTTATGCATCTTGATCTATCGCATGCACAGGTGATTTCTTTTGTTATTCCATTCTTTATTATACTCGGTTGGTTAAAGTTTTGACTTACATACTCCATGAAATTAGTGGAATATCCTTGATATTTAAGCTTCATCCGATATCTTTTCATGGAAATATTCTTACGAGCATTCTTGAATTTTACTCTACAAAAGAAGTATCGTGTTGACAATTTGGGCGTTATTAGTTCTGGATAAATTAATTCTTGAACTTGTTTTATTGAATTCTTATATCATTGTCATCATCCTCATATTTATATTATATTTGAAAGTCATCTATGGCACATAGTGCATAGATGGACTTGGTATGATTATGACCGAGGATTATTCGGTATAATCATGGCCAGTAATGTTACAAATGATGTGGTAAAAGTCCTCATTGGCCCGTAGTGCATTGATGGGCGAGTTGTTGGCATGATCATGACCATTGATGAATACACGAATATCCTTGGCTGCGTGGTGCATGGATAATTTGTGGTTGTGATACTAATGAATATCCTTGGTAGTAGTGCGAGGGATGATGTGGATTATTTATTAAAAATTTGAGTCCCAATGATAAAAGTGATGAAAAACCTTTTAAATCATAAAAGATAGTAGATTTTATTCTCTACTTGACTCTTTTAATGGATTGCTTGTTCATTGCGATTAAACTTGATGTTTGTTATATTGTATCGGTTTAACATTGTTGAAGGCTAATGATAATTTATTACGCATTATCTTAGTCATAATATTTCTTCTTGGGCTAGTTGAGCTCACCCTTTTACTTTCATTGTTCTCTTGAGGAAATGAGAGCGTGGCGAGGGACTACTAGTCGGGGAGCGGGTGATGGTCGAGATAATAGCATTAGTAGTCCTCACTATTACATTAAATAGTGTGATAATAAATGTAATGAGGACTCGATTGAGTGTGGATATTGTCTAGATGACAATATTTGTATTAAAACTCACATCATATGTTTTGTGTATATTACAACATTGTTGTATATATTAAGTTGTATTTGAATTTTTTGTACCATGTATTTGGCGACTCAAGATGGGTGATGTATACCTATTTTTGGGGGCGTCACAGTTGGTATCAAAGCTTAGGGATATGATCCCTGGCTGAGATGTGAGACAAGAACTAGGAGGAGAGACAGGGAATTCCTTTGCTAGTATGACCTACCTAAGTTTATTTGGTATTTAATTGGTGGGTCGAGTATAGGGATAATATGTGATATGTTAATTAACCCTTGTTTTGTGGCGATGTTTGAAAATGGCATCAAGAATGTTGAGAACATCAATGGAGCACGAGGAGGCGTTGAGTCTCCACGGATCGATAATCGAGGATAATGTGCATCGGAAGGCGGCGACAATCCTCGAGCCAAACAACAACCTTGACGGATGATGAGCGATGGAATGTTCGGAGGCTTTATCTGATTCATGCAACATCGAGCAAGAAGCGGCTCTGTCCAAAATGCGGTGGAAACACTTGGCAACTCTCGGACGGTCACCTGCTAAGCGATTCGAGGCTGGGACCACCAGAGTTTTTTGGAGAGCCAAAACACTTAAAGGCGGAGAGCGTGGATAAAGCGGATCTGCAAGATATTTGATGTCTTGGGATGCTCAGAGAAGCAAAAGGTTCCTTTGCCACCTTCATGTTGCGTGCGAGGCGATTCTTGGTGGGAATCGTAAAAAGCGTACTCGACTTTTGCTTGCCTTGAAGATGACTTGGGAGAAGTTCGAAAATTGTTCAATGACAAGTACTTTCCCAAAAGTATTCATCACATGAAAGAGGTAGAGTTCATCAAAATGGAGCAAAACAACATGGCCAGTGTCGCGATCTGAAGCCAAGTTTGCCGAGTTGTCGGTTTGCGTCCCATTTGGTTGATAATGAGGAGAGAATGGCCTGAATGTTTCTAAGAGGTTTGAAACTTAGAGATACGTCGATATCTTATCTCTCGTAAAGCGTGTTTGTATTTAGATGTTGTTAATAGGGCTCGATTATTGGAGCGCGATAATGAGTCAACCCAACCAAAAGAAGCGGTAAATGAAAAAATGATAATACGGTGATAGCGCGATCGTAAAAGCGAGCGGTGACAATAAGCGTGGAGGAATCAACATGCGAAAATGGTAACCACTTGGTGGTAATCATGGCCAAAAAATAAGAATGGACATTTCAAGAAGAGAGATTCAACAATGATGGAAAGAGCGTCGGCATGACACCGTTGTTAAGGAAGGAGAACGACCACCTATCGTATGCTTCAAATGTGGAGGGGAGGGACATCGGTCAAAGCTGCGATGCCGTCAAAAGCGTGTTATAATTGTGGAAGAAGAAGGTCACTAGCCCGATTTTGTCGTTCACCAAAACAAGTTCAGCTAGGATGGAGGCACCAAAGGGCGTCCCAAAAAAAGTCAAAGCCCGAGTGGTCTGAGGAGGCGTTTGTCGTGACCTCCCGAGAAAGCGAGAACGAGAGAGGTCATCATCACGGGTAAACTTATCATAAACTCTAGCGCAAGTTTATACCTTATTTGATCTGGGGTTCTACCCATTCTTTTATTTCTCTACTTGCGCTCAGCGTTTAAATTTGACTCAGGAGAAATTAGACTTTGACTTATCTGTTGAAACTCCATTGGGAGAAACCTTCATTACATCCATTGTTTATAAGTCTTGTTTGGTTCAAATCGGTACCCTCACATTACTGTCGATCTTATTTCATTGAAAATACTTGCATTTGATGTAATTCTAGGGATTGATTGGTTAACTACTCATCATCGCAAAAATTGATTATTTTAAATAAGGTTGTTAGCTTTCATATTCTAACCAACCTATTATGCGAATTCAAGCAACCAAACCATTAAAATCAATCACTTTATCATCTCAAGCCATAAAAAAGCTTTCAGTTTATTGAAAAATGGATGTCAAGCTTTCTTAGCTCATATCACGGATCTAAACAAAAATAAATCGTCGATTTTGAATGATATTTCTATTGTTAATGAATTTCTGGCGTATTCCACGAAGAACTTCTGGCCTACCCCGAGCGTGAAATTGAATTTTGTATCGACCTTGAACCCGGTACAAAAAAACCCATTTCAAAAGCATGTCGAATGGCTCTATTGAACTTGAGGAGTTAAAGACCCAATGCGAGGAATTGTTAGACATTGGCTTTCATTAATCTAGTACGTCTCCTTGGGGTGCTCTGTTACTATTCGTGAAGAAGAAAGATGGGAGTATGCGACTTTGTATTGATTATCGGGAGTTGAATCATGTCACCATCAAAAATAGATATCCATTGCCTCGTATTGATGACTGTTTGACCCGATTGCAAGGCGCCAAATTTTTTTCAAAGATTGATCTTAGTTAGGATATCACCCGATTGAAGATTAGAGCCGATGACATTCAAAGGCGGCTTTTCGAACTTCGATGCGGGCATTATGAATTCTAGTCATGTCTTTTGGATTGACTAATGCTCTCTTTTTGCTTCATGGATATGATGAGCCAGTATTCAGGAATATTTGGATCACTTTGTGGTCGTCTTTATTGATGACATCCTTATTTATTCAAAAGCCGTGAAGATCATGAAAGCAACACTTGAAATTTGATACTCCAAAAGCTTCGTGAATATAAGCTTTATGCGAGTTGAAGAAATGCGAGTTACGGCTTGAGAGTAGCATTCCTTGGCGCACGTGGTATCAAGTCATGGAATATCTGTTTGACCCGAATAAAGATTGAAGCTATTCAAAGTTGGGAGCAACCTAAATCGATGGCCAAAAATCGTAGCTTTCTCGGCTTAGTTTGGTTATTATCGGAGATTAAGTAGAAGGGTTTTCTCGAATCGCTACTCCATTAACTTCGGTGACTCGAAAAGATACAAAATTCGGTTGGAGCGAGGAATGTGAGAAGAGTTTTCAAGAACTTCGAGAGAGACTCATTTATTTTTTGTTACGACAATACCATCGGCTCGGAGGGATTTGTCATCTCTGATGATGATGCTTGAGCGAAAAGGGTTAGGATGTGTTCTCATGCAACATGGGAAAGTCATAGCCTATGCCTCTCGACAACTCAAAGAATATGAGAGGAATTATCCTACTCATGATCTAGAGTTGGCGGTTGTTATTTCTTCACTTAAAATTTGGAGGCATTACTTGTATGGGGAGAAAGTGGAGATCTTTACGGATCATAAAAAGCCTCAAATATTTCTTCACTCAAAAGGAACTCGACATGCGACAACGACGTTGGCTTGAAGCTGTTGAAAGATTATGATCATACCATCGATACCATCTGGAAAAAGCAAGCGTGGTAGTAGGCGGCGCGTTGAGTAGAAGATCATATGCGAATGCGAGTGCGATATTGTCAACGCAGAGGCCCATTTTGTATGACTTGCAAAGGATGGAGATAGAGATAAAGACTCCGGGGACCCATGTGATGATGGCGAATATCTGAGTAGAACCAGACTTTAATCGATAAAGTTAAAAGGCTGCTCGAAATACTGACGGACACAGGGTGATGCGTATGAGGAAGAAAGTCTGAAAGGTGCTTATCTTGGGAAGCAAGAATCGATGAAGAAGGAATACTTGAGTCGACTCCGGACTTTGTGTTCTAACGATCTTGATTTAAAGTATAAAATCATGATGGAGCGCACTGACACACCGTTTGCAATCCATCTTGGGAGTACCAAATGTATCGTGATCTTGACATACATTTTGGTGGGGCAATATGAAGAGAGAGATATAGCGTTGTTTATCTCGAGGTGTTTAACTTGTCAGCGAGTCGGCGGAGCATCAAGTACCAAAAGGTCCATTGCAACCACTTGAAATTCCGAATGGAAGTGGGAGCACATTACCATGGATTTAGTTCTTGGTCTTCCCAAGGTTTCTCAAGGCGTAGATGCGATTTGGGTCATTGTTGATAGATTGACCAAATCTGCTCATTTCTTACCAATCTGAAAACTTATACACTTGAGCGTCTTGCTCGTATGTACATAAACGAGATTGTAAGATTGCATGGTATGCCGGTATCCATAGTTTACGATCGAGACCCAAGATTCACTTCACGATTTTGGGTTAGTTTACAAAAAAAGCTATGGGCGCAGTTTACGATTTAGTTGGCATATCATCCTCGAGACGGACGATGAGACAATCGAGAGAGGACTATTCAAACTCTTGAAGATTTATTAAGACTACGTGTCCTTGACTTGAGGGAAGTTGGGACAAGTTCTTACCATTGGTGGAGTTTTCTTCAACAACGGTTATCAAACAAGTATTGGCATGGCTCCATTCGAGCGTTGTATGGAAGAAAGTGTCGTTCTCGATATCTTTGGGATGAGGTGGGTGAAGCAACGTTGTTGGGACCGGAGTTGATATGTATGACTACGAAAAATTGAAACGATCCGACAACGTATAAAAACCTCACAAGAAGATCGACAAAAGAGTTATCTTGATCTTCATCGAAAGGGCGTGGAATTCGATATTGGAGATCATGTGTTGTTACGTGTTGCTCCATGGAAAGGAGTTACGAGATTTGGAAAGAGAGGAAAGCTCGATCCTCGATTCATTGGCCCATTTTAATCCTCGATCGAGTAGGGATGCGTAGCTATAGACTTCGCTTTACTGCTTGAGTATGTCTCGTGTTCATAACGTTTTTCATATATCCATATTACGTAAATATGTGAAAGACCCGAACCACATTATTGAGTTAGAACCAGGATGAAATAGCGGAAGATTTAACGTATGAAGAGGTTCTGTTCAAATCTTGGATAAGAAGGAACATATTCTACGCTCGAGGTTATACCTCAAGTCGAAGTTTTATGGAGGAACCACGATGTTGAGGAAATGACACGGGAGTTAGAATCGAAATGAAATCAAGGTATCCTTACCTCTTGACATACCGTACGTACCCTAATTTGAGGGAAAAATTTCATAAGAAGGGGAGATTGTAAGACCCCAACTTTTATGAATAAAGATGAATTTTCTATAATTATCATTTTGAATATTATGGAATGAATTTGATATAATGTTATAGTTGTGGGTAATATTTATAAATTTTGCAAAATCTGTGAAGTTGTTATATAATATTAGATTGGTGGGGAATATTCATTTTAACGGGGAATATTAAATGCGACGACACAATCATTAGTGGACCCCACAACGAAATTATTGTCGGATTGAGAAAAAGACAAAAATATTTTTATGAAAATAACGGCGGAAGTTTTATCGTTAAAGCTTGTTGAAACACCGGTGTTAAAAAGCTGATGTCTGGCGTGGTTGCATAGTAGCACACGGTATTGATTATTGATGCTTACGTGAAAGTCACTCGGTTTTGTTCAATTATTGCTTGATAATTGTTGCATAGTATCTCACGTTAATTGATTCATTATTATTATCGATATTTTATATATTATTAAATCAATAATTGAGATGACGAGTTATTATTAATATTATTATTTGCAATATTAACGATGTCTAGAAGTTACGCGAGGAGAGGTTTGGTCACCTAATTAATGCGCGATAATAGGGAGAAATCCTTATTGGAAAGCCCCTCTTTCACAGGAGCGACACAGTGGATTAATATTGTGTGAATTATAATAATGATGATGAAGTTTTTTTATTAATATTATTAATGTAATAAAAGCGAAAAATTTTTATATAAAATGAATACTTTTATAAAAAATTATTAGTTTTTATTAGACTATAAATAGAATATATTATATTATATTATATATAGTGTTTTGCATAGTAAAATCTTTTTATATAAAATGAAATACTTTTATAAAGTTATTCATTTTATTAGACTATAAATAGAATATATTATATTTTATTATGCGTAGTGTTTGCATAGTATTACTGCGTAGTATTTGCATAGTAAAATTTTTTATATAAAAATATAATACTTTTATAAAGTTATTCATTTTATTAGATTATAAATAGAATATATTATATTTTATTTAAAAGATTTTGTTTTTATTAGAATATTTTATAGTAAATCAATATGGATATCAAATCAGTTTAAAGTAAATCAATCTGGATAGTTCAGAATTAGTTACTATTCAGTCCATTCTCCTATAAATAGAAGCTCATTCCTTCATTTTATTTCTTACGAATTCATTTGAAACTCTAGAGAGAAAACTATAGAGAGAAAGAAAGAAAAAGTATTACTGCTTACTTCTTTACTCTATATCCGGTTTGTTCTTTTAAGGTAAGGGTATTATTTCTTTCGTATTCATGAAGAGAACTTATTATTCCATTCTTTATTATTACATTGGAATAACTTTTGTATCTGTGATCTACCCCTATACTTGGTGAAATTCTTACATTATTCCATTCTTTATCATTATGTTGGAATAACACATGCATCTGAATCTGCCGCATCGTGGTGAAATTCTTACATTATTCCATTCTTTATTATTACATTGGAACATCACATACATGCATTTATTGCGCATTTGGAATATCACATGCAGTTCGTTATTTATTATTATTTGGAACATCACAGTCATATCGAATTTTTTGACACAGTTTCGTTATTTATTATTACATTGGAATATCACATACGTGCGTTTTTTACATGACTGGTTTAGATTATTTATTATTACATTGGAATAACACATGCATGCGATCTATCGCGTGCATGGTGATTTCTTTTGTTATTCCATTCTTTATTATACTCGGTTGGTTAAAGTTTTGACTTATACTCCATGAAATTAGTGGAATATCCTTGATATTTGCGCTTCATCGATATCTTTTCATGGAAATATTCTTACGAGCATTCTTGAATTTTACTCTACAAAAAAAGTATCATGTTGACAATTTGGGCGTTATTAGTTCTGGATAAATTAATTCTTGAACTTGTTTTATTGAATTCTTATATCATTGTCATCATCCTCATGTTTATATTATGTTGAAAGTCATATACGTGGCTTTGTGGTGCATAGATGGACTTGGTATGATTATGACCGAGGATTATTCGGTATAATCATGGTAGTAATGTTACAAATGATGTGGTAAAAGTCCTCGTTGGCGTAGTGCATTGATGGGCCGATTTGTTGGCATGATCATGACCATTGATGAATACTACGAATATCCTTGGTAAAGTAGTGTCATGGATAATTTGTGGTTGTGATACTAATGAATATCCTTGGTAGTAGTCTGAGGGATGATGTGGATTATTTATTAAAAGTGAGTCCCGGTGATAAAAGTGATGAAAAACCTTTTAAATCATAAAAGATAGTAGATTTTATTCTCTACTTGACTCTTTTAATGGATTGCTTGTTCATTGTGAGTTAAACTTGATGTTTGTTATATTGTATCGGTTTAACATTTGTTGAAGAAGGCTAATGATAATTTATTACGCATTATCTTAGTCATAATATTTCTTCTTTGAGCTAGTTGAGCTCACCCTTTTACTTTCATTGTTCTCTTGAGAAATGAGAATGTGGCGAGGGACTAGTCGGGGAGCGGAGTGATGGTCCGAGATAATAGCATTAGTAGTCCTCATTATTACATTAAATAGTGTGATAATAAATGTAATGAGGACTCGATTGAGTGTGGATATTATCTAGATGACAATATTTGTATTAAAACTCACGACATATTGTAAAATTTTTTATGTTGTATTTTTTTTTGTACCATTATTTGGTGACTCAAGATTGTTGTATAATTAAGTTGTTGATTTTCCAAACTACCTAATATCTCGTATGTTTTGGCGACTTCAAGATGGGTGATGTATACCTATGTTAGTTACTTAATGAGTATATATGCAAGAGTGAGCAAAACAAATGCCCAATTATAATAGCAATGAATAACAATAGTATAATAATAGCTAACGAATAAGCTCATCAGAGTTGAATAATACTCTGTCAATGATAATCAACAACTGATATCAACATACAAAATGTAACTGAGGGTCACAAGACCATGAACTATGCTCTAGGTTATCAAGTATTTCTACTTTAACCTTTAACAGTCTAAAAGACTATAATCATCATCTATGTCCTAGGCTAATAGGTGTTTTTACTGTAACCTTTAACAGTCTAAACGACTATGTGGACCATCATCTCGTACTCCAGGTGATCGGCCCATTGTACTATGTATTGCACAAACATTTTAACGCCATTGCGTAACTTTAAAATAATCCCCTTATATAGGGTTGTTCTTCTCAGTTTTTGGAGTACAAATCCGCACCAAAGAAAGTTTGGTTTGGATAAGCTTCAAGGGTAATTTAGGGTTTCACGACCATCAACTAAGGGATTAGTTGAATTAACAAGACTTAACAACACTACGAGTGATCAATAATAATTTAAGGTAAAATGTTTAAGAATCGTAAGCATGCTTTGAAATAACCAAAAGCATAAGCATTGAATAAAACAATAAACCTTGCTAGAATAATATTAAGCTAAGGTTATAATCTTATTAAATAAGAAATGGAATTACTGAACATGTATTAACTGATAACAAGCTGAAAACAAAACTTGCTCAACATGATACTAACTTGTGCAAAGTAATTGAAATAAGACAGTTCAATATTAGGAATTGGAATTCAAGAAAACGTATTCACTATACAAGAGTGGTTCTAAAGAAACTTGCTTAACTATAAACAAGTTAGAATAAATCAATAATGATTAGAATTCAAAAATTGTTTGAATAAAGTTAGGATTTTAGCTTGCTAAAATAAAATATAGGAACAAAGAACTTGCTCAATAAAGGTTTAGAGTAAGGAACTTGCCTCGTGCATAAAATATAAATTTACAACTCACGTTCACCTATATATAGTATTAAAATCACAATATCTATAGATAACCACATTCCAAAATAACACTCACTTCTAGTTAAACTTGTTATTTTAGTACAAGTTACTTTACCATATACATTTTAGAAATTATAAGTGTTAACTTCACAACACTTATTCCCTATTCATTAAGTGTCTTAAATCATAACATAAAACTTTCCTAACTTGCTAAATTTTTACAACGTTGAAATTACTAATGACACGGTACGATTTTGTTTTGACCTCTTCATTACATGTTTCTCACCTCAACACATCATTAGACTAGGTTACAATAGATGTTTAAATTCTACTGTAAATGTGAGACCTCACTATCTCGATCGAGGATATGGGCGTAGTCGCGCCCATACATGGAAGCTTGGGATCTACAATTGCGCCATTTCGCCTCGACACCAAATTGTAACACCCCGAAATCCGGTCTATCTTCACACCCAGATTCTGTACGTCATGGTCCTACTTCTTTCCAAACATATGTCATTGTATACTGAAATATAACAACATACATTCTCAATTCCCAGGTTCTAATACCTTATAACCTCGTTCATTACAAATAATGATAATTACATTATTCTATACATCTTACTCGAGTGAATTTCATCCGCCACCAAGGATACATAACGGTTCATTAAACTAATCTATAGTTCAATAAACTATTCTACATTACAAGTCTTCACTTGATCTTCACACTCATTCATTTAATGAAGAGCACTTCTTCTGGATATCGATCAGCTTGATCTTTATGGGATCCTTATGTTCTTCTACTCGTACGCTGAAAATGTTTTTCATTTAAAGCAAGTGTGAGCATTCAATTGCACAACAAGTCATAGCAGTTGAATAAACAACTTCAAGAGTTTAAACATTCCTTTAGAACTTCAATAACCGAACAAAGGTTATGAAGCAGCTTGAATAATAGGAATAATCTCGATTCCTATCATTTTAAAACATTAGTCACATTCACTTTGAAATACTTTCATTCTTCTACCATTTCCATACACATCATGTCTGGCTAGAATCAATAGCACAGACTTAACAATAATGGTTCATGTATAAACAGAACATTCTCTTATTGAACAGTTCAATCACAAAATAGTTCATCTCAAAGAAACACTAAAGTGTTCAAATTGTGGCACAAGGACTCATACGTTCTACCACCTTGTACAAATATCGCACATTCGCACATAGAGAGAACTTGTAATACCCGAGAATTTTCGTGTATTAATAAATAAATATGTTAATGAAAATAAGTATTTATTTGAATATGAACAGGTTCGTGTTAAGAAATGAGACGGCTCAATTATATTAAATAAATGAATAATTGAGAATATGTGGAGTTTGTGGTAAACTCATTGAAAGCCTTGTGTGGCATAGTGATGGGAAATACTAATAGCAATGTTAATTGGCGAAGAGATTATAAAATGAGCAATTAAGTAATATTAATTATCAATTGTTGTTATGGTATACTATTAGTTGTTAATTGATGTGTGGTATATTAATTATTTGATAATGAGGATTAATTAATGATTATTAATTGTTATATTATTTAATTGATAATGGTTATGGTAGAATATTAATTTCTTGGTAATTAATTGATAATAGGTGATTATTATATAGATAAGTAATGATTATGGAAATCCATAAATATATTAATCAATGATTAATTGATATTGGTGATAATTAATTAAGAAATGCATGATATAATTATTTCACATAAATGAATAAGTTAGTAATATAATAATATTACATAAACATTATATGCATATGAGCATATACAACCATACTATATGGTGCAAGATGTGACATTTATGTGGCTATATATATTAAGTCTTATAAAACTATATTGTATGGGCATTATGATTAAATATGTTGGAACTATATGTTATAAATACATTATCTATGTGACAATATGTATGTGGGTAGGTATTAAAATAATATACCATGAAACTATTAAAGTGTATCAAAGGTGATAAAATGTACATGCATTATATATGATATATATATATATATATATATATATATATATATATTACATTCCCATATTTCATCTACTACTTTGAAACATTAATTATTAAAGTGTGACATATACTTATAGTTAATGTATGGTTGATATAACATAAGAAGAAGGGTTGTGCATAAGTATAGTTTAAGTGTTGCTAGAGTGTTGAGCATTTAAATTGTCCCAAAATGAGTGTCCAATTGCCTCAAACCTCAGTCACGTGTAATAACAAAAAGGCTAGCCTATGTTCTTCATTTTCTTCCAAGCTTGCTAGGCAATGATCATAGTAGGGAGTGGTGGTTATGATGAGTTTCAACCACCATCCAACCACTCATTGTTAACCCTCATGCAATCCTTTAACACATGAGTTTGATTCAATGGGAAAATGCAATGTCTGGGTTTGTATTCTTCTATAAATAGCAGCTACACTTCTTCATTTCTTGTTGCTGAGAAGTTTTGTAGACTGATCATCTATAGTACTTGATATTTCTGGTTATCAGTTGAATATTGGTAACTCTAGTGAAAGTTCAATGGTCCTTAGTGATTGCTCAGTATAAATTGTTATTCAGTTGGATACCTTGATAGTCGTTGAATTCATATACATCTGTCGATTTATATTAAATTATCATTCCTTTTCAAAGAATTGTTGATATTTTTTATCCATGATATTATTCTGACACTTTGAACTATCCTAGAAATAACACTTCGATATTTTAAACCTTGTGATATTATATCCTACACCCTTGTTGTTTATTACTTGATGGGCAATTTGTGCTCATCCTTGCTTATTTAAAACCTTTCAGTTAAGGAGGAATAGGGTGGTGTCTCTGGAACAGACAAAGGCAAGGGCAAGGCTACTGACTAGCTTGTTCCTTTATGTTTAAAATCTATTATGTTGTACTAAGACTATGTTTAAGTTTAAGTAGGGTTATGTAATAAGTCTTTATTCGATTTTATTATGTAATCTATTAAGCACTGTAGGTTTCGAGACTTGGGGGAATAAGTATAATAAATCTTTGTATATTATTCTAAAATAGATTTTCCGTTGTGTATGCGTTATTTTAGTTATTATGGTGTTACCATGAGAACGTGATGAACCGAATTTGAGTGACCAATTGGAGGTCCAAATTTGGGGGCGTCACAGGTTGGTATCAAAGCCGTAGTTATAAACCTTAGGAGCGAGTGTCCTTAGATTATAACTTGGGAGAACTTAGAATTTAGGAAGGAGAGAAAACTTATGTAGAGTTTTCCTTGAGAGACTTAGCGTGTTATGAAATATAACTTCATTCTATACAATGAACTTATGTTTGTTTAACATTCTAATGGAGTTGTTGTTTGTGTTGTCTTATATTGGTGATTGTAGGATGACTGACATGGGAGGACCTAGCCGAGTAGTAGAGGAGGAGCCGCGTGATATCCACGTAGTATTTGAGACACCCTTGATAGCAGAGCCTATTTTGGTAGTAGCCCCTTTTGATGATGACGATGAGGAAGAGGTGGAGCCCGAGCCTGTGGAGGACTCCAACGAGGCTACTTTTGAGGATCAAATGTTAGGAGAGTATGAGGAGCAGATATTAGAGTTGGGATATAGAGTGGAGGAGCTAGAGGCGAAGGCTAGGGAGAGGGAGTTTGCATTCCAGAAGTTGAGGGACGAGGACCATCAGAGACAACTAGTAATGCAGGAGATGGAGGTGGAGATTGCTCACCGTAAGGAAGCAGGGATCCAGATGGGAGCTTTGTTTCACCGAGCGGTGGCAAGGAATGTTGAGGTGGTAGGAAAGCTAGAGGAATTAGAGCAGAAGGTTTTGAGTGAGAGGGTGGAGAAGGAGGCTCTCCGAACTCAGTTAGACATGGAGGTGATGGATAGGATTCACTTCGAGGAGAAGTAGGAGGAAGCCAATGATAGGGTAGATGATTTAGAGGATGAGGTGCGGTGCAAGAGGAGGAAGATGAACAAGATGGGCTATGGTCTTCGCACGGTCATGGAGAGATTGATCGATGGGGTACATCATTACCCAGCTGAGCAAGGACAGACCCGGCATACCATAAGTCGGGACATGGTGGTGCACATCACACAGAAGGAATATCAGAGCGTCGTTGAGCGTGGAATGTTAGATTGAGTCTAGAGGGAAAAACTTAGTAGTGTAGTATTTTTATTTATGTGTTATTAAAATGTTGTTGTAATCTCAGTCTTTTGTGTAAGATGTGAGATAGTGGTAAACCCCCAAAATTTCAGAAAAGTGTTAGAGGGGTAGTAAGATATTATGTCCCTGTCTTTTGTGATATTGGGGGATATGTGTTATAATTTATAGCAGTATGCTAGAAAAGAACATGTAATGTAACCCTTTGGCATATGAATATAAATGATCTTATTTTAGAAACGTGTTATAAACTTGTAGTTCTTTTCTATTGAGAAATGTCTAAGTATTATAACTAGATAATAAAATGAAAATTTTGTGATGCAGAAAATGCCACCCAGGCGTAAAATAACCATCCCCGAAGAGTCGAGTTAATGATGAGAGAGGTCAGAGATCGTCGATATGTAGATCGGTAGATTTATTGGGAGAAGCTCGAGGGAAGAAACGAACCTGTACCACCCATTCCCCAAGCCGTCCCTCAGAATAACCTTCAAAGATTTTAAGAGTGTAGGACCCCAAGTTCACGGGAACCACTGACCGATAGTTGCGCAAACCTGGATCAAGGAGATCGAGAAGGCCTTCACTACAGCTCGCGTGGGTGAAGACCAGAAGACAGTATTTGCCACATACACGATGAGGGGAGAAGCAAACTATTGGTGGGAAACTAATCAGCAGAGAGCGGGGGAAGGAACGATATCATGGGAGCGGTTTACGACACTATTCTTCAAGAACTATTTCCCAAAGAGTATGAAGAGTAGGATGGAAGTAAAATTCCTAGAATTAAAACAAGGTGATATGACGGTGGCGCAGTACGCAGCTAAGTTCAATGAACTAGTGCGGTTTGTAGAACACCAGGTTGTGGATGAGGAGAGGAAGGAGAGACGTTTTGAACAAGGGTTAAAACCGTGGTTGTACAATAAGGTGTCGGTATTCCAGATTGATTCCTTTACGACATTGTTGGAGAAGGCAATCATTGCGGAAGGTGGCAGTGAGGCCTTAAGTCTGTATCATAAGGAGAAGAAGAATAAGAATGCTGGTAGTGAGCATCGTGGAGGAAGCAGCAGCAGAGGGAGTAACTACGGAAAGAGGAAATGGGAAAACAACAACAGAAGCAACAATCAAGGTGGGAATCACCAAGGAAACTTCAAGAAGAGGACCGAAGTTTGCAACAAATGTGGAAGGAGCCATCAGGGAGAATGCTGGAAGAGGAAAAGCACTTACTATAATTGCGGCCAAGAGGGGCACATATCGCTAAATTGCCTGAAGAAAATCAGAGGATGTTTTGCTTGTGGATCAACAGAGCACCAGATAAAAGATTGCCCGAAGAAAGGAAGCGGAGGAGCTGGCGGAAGCTAAGGGGGAGGAAGTAAGTTGATGATTGGTGGACCTGCGCAACCCAACTGATCGAACCCTCGAACCTTTAACATGACCGTCCAAGATGCCGTAGCTGCAAAGGACGTGGTGTCAGGTATAATCCCAATCAATAATATAAATGCTTATGTATTATTTGATTCGGGTACCACTTGTTCGTTTGTATCTGAAGAATTTACTAGTAAACTTAGTACACCCCGAGAACATTTAGAAGATCCTTTGAACATAGAAGTTGGGAATAAGTAAATAATCCTTGTAGAATACGTCTATCAAAGTTGTCGCGCAAACGTTAGAGAACATGAACTGAGCGTAGACTTGATTCCTATTAGACTAGGAGAATTTGACGTATCTGGGATGGATTGGTTATATGACCATGCGTGCAGAATGGTTGTCGTCGTAACAAATGTGTGAACCTTCAGACTTCGAGTAAGTCTAAGGTAGTGTTTTAAGGTAGATCATCGCTTAAGCAATCGTGTTGCGTTACAATGATGCAGGCGAAGAAATTATTAAAGAAAGGATGTGTAGGTTATTTAGCTTACGTTGTGGATACTCGAAAAAAGGGAGTAGAGATTAAAGACATACCCGTAGTGAGTGAATTTCAGGATGTGTTTCCGGACGATCTGCCTGGCCTTCCCCCAGATAGAGAAATCGAATTCGTGATAGATTTAGCACCGGGAATGGCACCGATTTCGAAAGCTCCATATCGGATGGCGCCAGTAAAAATGAAGGAATTGATGATACAACTTCAAGAGTTATTGGATAAAGGTTACATTCGACCGAGTGTGTCTCCTTGGGGAGCACCGTTGTTATTCGTTAAGAAAAAAGGGATCGATGAGACTTTGTATTGATTATCACGAATTAAACAGAGTAACGATCAAGAATAGATATCCGCTATCGAGAATAGACGACTTATTTGATCAATTGAAGGGAGCGAAGTGTTTCTCGAAGATCGACCTGTGGACGGGATATCACCAACTAAAAGTACGGGATGAGGACATACCAAAGACTGCATTTAAAACCCGTTATGGACATTATGAGTTTTTGGTAATGTCATTCGGTTTAACTAATGCTCCGACAACATTCATGGACTTGATGAATCGAGTTTTCAAGCCATATTTGGATAAATTCGTAGTAGTTTTCATCGACGATATTTTAATATATTCGAAGACGGAGGAAGAACACGCCGAACATCTGAAGATTGTTTTGGAGGCACTACGAAAGGAGAAGATGTATGCGAAATTTTCTAAGTGCGAATTTTGGATGAAGAAGGTTCAATTCTTAGGCCACATGGTGGATAAGAATGGAATCTCAGTAGACCAATAAAAGGTCGAAGCGGTATGTAATTGGGAACAACCAAGAACTCCGACGGAGGTGAGAAGTTTCTTAGGGTTAGCTGGGTTCTATCGAAGATTCATCCAAGATTTTTCTAAGATAGCAACCCCGTTGACTAATTTGACGAGGAAGACGGTGAAATTTGTATGGACCGACAAATGCGAAAAGAGCTTTCAAGAGTTGAAGAAGAGATTAAGCGAGGCGCCTATATTATCATTACCAAATGATACGGGAGGATTTGTGGTGTACAGTGATGCATCGCATAAAGGACTTGGTTGTGTGCTTATGCAACACGGCAAGGTCATTGCGTATGCATCACGACAATTAAAGGATTACGAAAAATGATACCCTACTCATGACCTAGAGTTAGAGACCGTAGTTTTTGCGTTAAAGATATGGAGACACTATTTGTACAGAGAGAAATGTGAGATATACACGGACCACAAAAGTCTGAAATATATCTTCATGCAGAAGGAGTTGAATATGCGTCAGAGGGGGTGGTTAGAATTAATCAAGGATTATGACTGTGAAATTTTGTATCACCCAGGGAAGGCAAACGTAGTTGCCGACGCTCTGAGCAGGAAAGGAAGGGAGAAATTATTTCAACTGACGACTCAGGAAGAGTTAATAAGAGATATGGAGAAATTAGAAATAGAAGTGAGGGGACCCGAGGGGTCTGCAGAAAAGTTATTTGTAATAGAAGCTTGTCCGACATTGTTGGATAGAGTAAAGGAAGCCCAGGAGAAAGATGGAGAGTGTGAGAAAATCAGAAGAAGGATCATGGAAAAAGAGGAAGAAAAATTTCGAGTAGATAAAGATGGTATCTTAAGATTCAAAGGGAGAGTATGGGTACCGGCAGTGGTCGAGATAAGAGAGGAGATTTTGCACGAGGCTCATAATACGACGTATTCCATTCATCCGGGAGGCATAAAGATGTACCAGGACTTGAAGCAAAATTTTTGGTGGCCAAATCTGAAGCGGGAAATTGCAAAGTACGTTAGTAGATGTCTTACGTGTCAACGTAAAGCGAGCATCGGTAAATGAGTGGTTTACTACTACCATTGGAAATACCGGAGTGGAAATGGGAGCATATTACGATAGATTTCGTGGTAGGACTTCCATCACTGCACGAAAGGTTTGGATGCCATTTGGGTCATCGTGGATCGATTCTGAAAGACCGCACATTTTCTAAATATCAAGATCCGCTCTGATTTAAATCAATTAAGCGATGTCATGACGTAAAGGAAATTGTTTCACGACATGGAGTGCCAGTATCGATTGTTTCTGACCGAGACCCGCGTTTCACGTTAAAATTCTAGAAAAGCTTGCAAGAGAGGATGGGAACACAAACGCTAGAGGACATGCTTAGGACTTGTGTGATGGACTTTAAGGGAAATTTGGATGACCACTTACCCTTAGTCGAATTTTCATATAATAGTTACCATGCTAGTATCGGCATGCCACCGTATGAAGCTCTTTATGGAAGGAAGTACAGAACGCCTTTATGTTGGGATGAAGTCGGAGAATGACGAATACTCGGACTATAGTTAGTACAATAGACTGCAGATGTGGTGAAAGTGATAAGGGCGGACTTGTGGCGACTCAAGATCGCTGTGAAAAAGAATGCAGCATTTGCATCGGCAAGACCGAGATTTTGAAGTCGGCAGTTTTGTATTCTTGAAGGTATCTCCATGGAAGGGAAAAATCCGTTTCAACAAGAAAAGAAAATTGAGTCCAAGATTCATAGGACTGTTCGAGATACTAAAGCGAGTGGGCAAAGTAGGAACATTCCTTTAGAACTTCAATAACCTAACAAAGGTTATGAAGCAGCTTGAATAATAGGAATAATCTCGATTCCTATCATTTTAAAACATTAGTCACATTCACTTTGAAATACTTTCATTCTTCTACCTTTTCCATACACATCATATGCGGCTAGAATCAATAGCAGACTTAACAATAACAGTTCATGTATAAGCAGAACATTCTCTTATTGAAACGTTTCAATCACGAGCAGTTCATCTCGAAAAAATACTAAAGTGTTCAAATTGTGGCACAAGGACTCATACGTTCTACCACCTTGTACAAATATCGTACATTACATACATAGAGAGAACTTGTAATGCAAGAGAATTTTTGTGTATTAATAAATAAATATGTTAATGGAAATAAGTATTTATTTGAATATGAAACAGAGTTAAATGTTAAGAAATGAGACAGCTCAATTATATTAAATAAATGAATAATTGAGAATATGTGGAGTTTGTGGTAAACTCATTTAGAAAGCCTTGTGTGGCATAGTAGATGGGAAATACTAATAGCAATGTTAATCGTGAAGAGATTATAAAATGAGCAATTAAGTAATATTAATTATCAATTGTTGTTATGGTATACTATTAGTTGTTAATTGATGTGTGGTATATTAATTATTTGATAATGAGGATTAATTAATGATTATTAATTGTTATATTATTTAATTGATAATGGTTATGGTGGAATATTAATTTCTTGGTAATTAATTGATAATAGGTGATTATTATATAGATAAGTAATGATTATGGAAATCCATAAATATATTGATCGATGATTAATTGATATTGGTGATAATTAATTATGGAAATGCATGATATAATTATTTCACATAAATGAGTAAGTTATAATATAATATTACATAATAAGATTATGTGCATATGAGCATATCTACAACCATACTATATGGTGCGATTAGTGACATTTATGTGGCTATATATATTAAGTCTTATAAAACTATATTGTATGGGCATTATGATTAAATATGTTGGAACTATATGTTATAAATACATTATCTATGTGACAATATGTATGTGGGTAGGTATTAAAATAATATACCATGAAACTATTAAAGTGTATCAGTGTGATAAAATGTACATGGATTATATATATATATATTACATTTCCATATTTCATCTACTACCTTGAAACATTAATTATTAAAGTGTGACATATACTTATAGTTAATGTATGGTTGATATAACATAAAAAGAAGGGTTGTGCATAAGTATAGTTTAAGTGTTGCTAGAGTGTTGAGCATTTAAATTGACCCAAAATGAGTGTCCAATTGCCTCAAACCTTAGTCACGTGTAATAACAAAAAGGCTAGCCTATGTTCTTCATTTTCTTCCATGCTTGCTAGGCTACCGACTAGCTTGTTCCTTTATGTTTAAAATCTATTATGTTGTACTAAGACTATGTTTAAGCTTAAGTAGGGTTATGTAATAAGTCTTTATTAGATTTTATTATGTAATCTATTAAGCACTGTAGGTTGCGAGACTTGGGGGAATAATTATAATAAATCTTTGTATATTATTCTAAAATAGATTTTTCGTTGTGTATGCGTTATTTTAGTTATTATGGTGTTACCATGAGAACGTGATGAACCGAATTTGAGTGACCAAGTAGAGGTCCAAATTTGGGGGCATCACAGAACTTCTCAAGTTCAACATTTGAGAAGTTTAAGAAACTATCATTCATTTAGAATATGAATGAAGTTAGGAAACTTGACTTACGCACAGCTACAGCTTACACTGAACTACTCATTTCAATCCCTATAAAACACATAAGGAAATAACACATACACCAATTAGTCATATACTTGACTTACGCATTGGTTTACTTAACTTTACTACCTACGGTTCGCGTTCTTTCAACTTAAGTTTACGCGACAACTTCCTTTACTGGTTTACAACTTCATGACATACGGAGATGTCTTACTCAATACGTTCATCATCTTTGATGATTTGCATTCTTATCTTCTTTTTATAACTTCTCTAGGACTCAACACACATCGCGTCTCTACTAGTAGTTCATATGGTACTCTGACTGCTTTTCCATAAACAACTAACAAACAAGTTCTCGTCTCATCTACACTGTCATCACAGTGAGTTAGATCGGTTGCCAGTTTCATATATACCTTCGTTCTCTAAAGGAATTGTTTAGCCCAGCTCCCATATGTCAACCATCAAAGGTTACGATTGTACCACAACCTAGACTTATCTTAACTTATCCGAACTATTAAACTATAATGTTCATTAAGTCAATTTATTATTCTTTATGGCTTTCTGGAAACTAAATGCATACCTCAGGATTCACTCTTTATCCGACTCACATTCGAATTTCATTAATCTTATTACCTTTCATTATGGCATTCGTGATAAATTATATCTTACTTAATACTTTCGTTATCCATTACATGAACCCCACATTCATTATTCATTCTTAATGTCGAAGCCATATCGTTCGTTGTATGTTAAGACCAATCGTTCATCGCAACAGCGTTGTGTTTACGTTTTTTGTCTTTTAATCTCATTTAATCTTTCCGTTCAACCTTTACTAAATGTTTAAATCACTTGATTAAGTGTTATATTCGATAAACTACACGTTCATTAGCTTTCATTACACTTCCCCTAGGATTTGAGCAATTAAAAGCTCATCACAGGGCTTTGCTTTGCACCGGCGCTGCGGCGCCTGTTCCCTTCACAATTCTTACGCTGCAGCGCCACCATCCTTGCTATTGCTCGCGCTGCGGCATGAGTTTCCAGTGTTCAGCTCCCCGGTCTCATGCAGCGGTGCCACCTTACAAAATATGGCTGGCGCTACGGCGCCAAGCCCTAATTCTTGAAAAATTTTCTAAGTGTTAGATCCTGTTTGAGACGCTTACTTCCCGATCTCATAAATTATTCGTTATAACTCAGAACGAGGTCATTCCAAAGCCATTCTCTTCCTTATCTTACGTACTTCAATCCCCCTTAGATAGAACTTCATTCTAAATCCGTTAACATGCCATTCGATTGTCTTAATCTTTGTCATTTGTTCATTTTTATGTTATTAACGTTCTTCGTTCGTTTGTCCGTAATTCGGTCATCCGAACTCAAAAATCATTCGTTCTTGAGTCCATGACTTATGTTTTCTATGTTCTTTTACATTCTTATGAAACTCTACACCTTCGGGTTCATTTACTAACTTTCTAATTCTCGTTCATCTTTTACAAAATTTTTGCCATAACTTTGTTATAGCTAAGTTTTAATCCATTCTTCATGAACATTTCTACTGTTCCTAACCAATTAATAAGCATCTAACTTATATGCGATGGTTTTAAACTTGTCCATAAACAACAATTATACTACGATGGTTTTAAATTTGTCCATCAACAACATTCTTCACCTGTTCTTCGCATTCTTAATTTGTTCTTTATTTTTTAATCGATATTTTGGTTAAAATTTTACTTTTTCTTGGAATTTGATGTTATAAAACATCATTCCTTACTTATTTCACCGAATCATTCATAAGATTCATTCGAATCACTCAAATTCATTACAAAACTTGTATTTCCTTAAGAAATTTATAACGTAACTTCAAATTCTTATTTCTTTATTTTCTTATGATTTCAACCATATGAAATCATTCCTAACATCTTTTACTCTTATTCTCATTAAGCTATGTTTCTAACATAAACACTTAAAGAAAATTATACAGAAGTTAGGTTTTAATACCTTTCTTCTTCATTCTTCTTCCTCTAGATAAAGCCGGCGATTTGCTAGCTTTTCTATTTCACGATCCACTCTGATCTGAGCATTCATGATCATTCTCTTCCTTCTTCTTCTCCAAGCTCTCAAGCTCTCTCTCTCTCTCTCCAAAGTGTTGGTTGATTTTTCAAAAAAATCAACTAACACTTTTCTTATATAGATTTTCAAAGCTAGGGGCAAAATAGTAATTTTGCCCCTAGATTTACTATTCCCACCTCCTTACTAACCTCCTTGCTATTCACGAAGCTTCCCTTGGAATTTTCGTGCTTTCGTCTTACGGAATTCTTTCGACAGTTCAAAAACTGCGATTCTCGGAATCCAAATATTTTTAGATATTTCGTCTTTCTTTTACCGATTAACTTTTACGCATTCTTCGGATCTCCGAAAAACTTAAAAAATACTTTTTGACATTAAGCGTTTTTCTTCACGTTTTCCCCTAACATAGTTAAACGAATGAAAAGTACATAACAGTACTTTTCGTCGTTTTTATTTCGTCCGATTTTTACACGTTTTTCAAGAAAAACTTTTATCGGCTTACTTAAATTTTCACGATATAAAATTGTCGAATCTTTCAATGGAATGTCATTTCGACATACCGAACTCTCAGAAAGGTTTAGATTATTCAAACCCTAACCCTTAGGGTTTCATCGGGTGAATAGCGCATATTTTGTCTTTTTTCCTAGATATATTTTTGTTCCTAGAAAATTTTTATTTTTGTCTTGAAAATTCTTAATTGTTCAGTCTAGCTCGTACCCAAAATCCTTCCAATTTATAATTATCCTAGGTTCTAGAACAATTAATAAACACATAGCACAGAATATTATTAATAAAAATTTATTTTATTAATAACTAATTCTTTAAGTCTTAAATTCTGGACAATCCAATTTTCTGGGTTGTCACATTCTTCCTCCCTTATAATTCCATCCTCAGAATATCTAAAACCACACCTATTCCCGGGTCATCACATTCACCCATTCTTCACAGAATTTCATCCTCGAAATTTTAACCTACCCTTCTTCTCAACTTCTCTTCAAAGAAGTTCTTATCTTTCAAACATTCCCTCACCTTCATAACTTATCAAGAAGTATGAAGTAGAATGAACAACGAGGAATATAAGAATTCCTTTAAAACATTTCATACTTTTATTGAGGGGTCAAATTGACCATGAACTCTTACTAGGTTTAACAGCATGACGTCGTAACCCTTCTTCCACGGTCAGTTTACAATCACATAGAAGGTAAACTACCTCTTTCATACGTAGGCGATCAACCCATTGTATAACCTCATTTTGGGGTGTGTTCACCTCAGACTTAATCATTAAATTCCGAACCAAAATAATTTGGTTTGGCACAACTTCTTCAAAGAAAGCTCGATTTTCTTTTAAACATGACATACCATTTGTCTTAGCCAAATCAAGTATCTTAGACCATACCAATAAATTGGATATCAACTTGAAACATTCGTCTAGTCAAATCAATTGACATCGACTACTTCTTTAAATTCGCAATACATCAAAATGCTTTATGACGTCATGATACCGTACTTTTCACAGTACGTTGAGGACTTCATCAGTTTATGACTTTGTCATTATACATCATACCATAGTGGGTTATTGATCCTAAGATCACATCCAACTCTAGGTTCAATTGCATTAATAATTCCATCTTTTTACCATCCTTGCATCAAATGCCTTGATGATATAGAATTCATTTTGATATTTCAAATCAATTTCTATCTAGCCGAAACAATTAGCATAGACATACCAAGAATTGATATTTTAAAATCCATTGGTTCCAAAAGTTGAACCAATTCTTTCATTTTCAAAACGCGCACACATAAGCACAATTTCAATAAACTTCGAAATCTAGCATAGCTAGATGAATTGGAATATCCTATTTCTCCATCTTCCTTCATTTTCTTACTTGCGACAATACTTAATCTTCTCTAGCACCTTCAATGCTGAGTCTACTAAAAATACTCATTTTCAGTCTAAACATCCCTATACCTTACTACAGTCCATCAACTTACCACACATTATGAGTTCAAAAACTTTTCACAATAATATGAGTTTAAGAACTTATCACAGCCAGACCATAGGCGTCCATTCCCTGAGAAGTTCAAAAACATACCATATTATTATGAGTCACGAACTTACCATAAGTATGAGTTTCAAGAACTCGCACCTACCTTATCGTTCTCTACCTATCACGTATATACATGAGAAAAGATTCACTTTTTCGCCATATACATATTGATAGCGTGACATATTCCAATGATTATCACTGTAATAAGCTAAGTAGTTCTTACACCAAAGCACAAACCTCTGCCCATAACAAAGGTTCATACAACTCAACTATCACATGAGTCCTCAATTGAAATCTTACAACTTCTAACTTTCTCTTCACTTAATACAAATTTTCTTTAATCTATATGCTATCCTTTACAACTTAATCTGAGTTCTTCTTTCCGTACTACTTCATAGTACCATTCATTTATAGCATTAGCTATAAATCATCCATCATTTAACAGATCATCTGTTATTACAATTCACTATGATCACGTGGTGATCTTCTTCCTTAATCGTTTAACTCAACAATCTTCTTATCCTCCTCTCTACGATTATAGCCTTAGGTACTAATACCTAAGGTTTATAACCTATCAGCTCTAATACCACTCTGTAACGCCCTGAAATCCGATCTATCTTCACACCCAAATTTTGTATGTCATGGTCCCACTTCTTTCTAAACATACATCATTATATACTGAAATATAACAACATACATTCTCAATTCCCAGGTTCTAATACCTTATAACCTCGTTCATTACAAATAATGATGATTACATTATTCTTTACATCTTACTTGAGTGACTTTCATCCGCCACCAGGGATACATAATAGTTCATTAAACTAATCTATAGTTCAATTAACTATTCTACATTACAAGTCTTCACTTGATCTTCACACTCATTCATTTATTGAAGATCACTTCTTCTGGATACCGATCATCTTGATCTTTACGGGATCCTTATGTTCTTCTACTTGTACGCTGAAAAGGTTTTTCATTTAAAGCAAGTGTGAGCATTCAATTGCCTAGCAAGTTATAGCAGTTGAATAAACAACTTCAAGAGTTTAAACATTCCTTTAGAACTTCGATAACCGAACAAATGTTATGAAGCAGCTTGAATAATAGGAATAATCTCGATTCCTATCATTTTAAAACATTAGTCACATTCACTTTGAAATACTTTCATTCTTCTACCTTTTCCATACACATCATGTCTGGCTAGAATCAATAACACAAACTTAACAATAACGGTTCATGTATAAACAAAACATTCTCTTATTGAATAGTTCAATCACAGAACAGTTCATCTCATAGAAACACCGAAGTGTTCAAATTATGGCACAAGGACTCATACGTTTTACCACCTTGTACAAATATCGCACATTCACACATAGACATAACTTCTCAAGTTCAACATCTGAGAAGTTTAAGAAACTAGCATTCATTTAGAATATGAATGAAGTTAGGAAATTGCCTTACGCACAGCTACAACTTACACTGAACTGCTCATTCCAATCCCTATAAAACACATAAGGAAATAACACATACACCAATTAGTCATATACTTGACTTACGCATTGGTTTACTTAACTTTACTACCTAGGGTTCGCGTTCTTTTAACCTAAGTTTACGCGACAACTTCCTTTACCGATTTATGGCTTCATGACATATGGAGATGTCTTACTCAATACATTCATTATCTTTCATGATTTTCATTCTTATCTTCTTTTTATAACTTCTCTAGGACTCAGCACACATCGCGTCTCTGCTAGTAGTTCATGTGGTGCTCTGAGTGGTTTCCCACAAACAACCAACAAACAAGTTCCTGTCTCATCTACACTATCATCACAGTGAGTTAGATCGGTTGCCAATTTCGTATATACCTTCGCTCTCTAAAGGAATTGTTTAGCCTAGCTCCCATATGTCAACCATTAAAGGTTACAATTGTACCACAACCTAAACTTATCTTAACTTATCGAAACCATTAAACTATAATGTTCGTTAAGTCAATTTCTTATTCCTTATGGCTTTCTGGCAACTAAATGCCATACCTCAGGATTCACTCTTTATCCGACTCACATTCTACTTTCATTAATCTTATTACCATTCATTACGGCTTTCTTGATAAATCATATCTTACTTAATACTTTTGTTATCCATTACATGAACCCCACGTTCATTACTTATTCTTAATGTCGAAGCCATACCGTTCGTTGTATGCTAAGACCGATCGTTCATCGCAACAGCGTTACGTTTACGTTATTTGTCTTTTAATCTCATTTAATATTTTCGTTTAACCTTTACTAAATGTTTAAATCACTTGATTAAGTGTTACATTCGATAAACTACACGTTCATTAGCTTTCATTACACTTCCCCCAGGATTTGAGCAATTAAAAGCTCATCACAGAGCCTGCACTTCGCACCGATTACCGCTGCGGTTCCCTTCATAATTCTCGTCTTCTTATACCATCCTTACTATTACTACTCGTCTTTGTGGCGGAAGTTTCCGATGTTGACTCCTCGGTCTAGTGATCATGCGGTACACTTACAAAGCATGGTCAAGCGCCATAGTGCCAAGCCCTAATTCTTGAAAAATTTTCTTAGTGTTAAATCCAGTTTGAGACGCTTACTTCCTGATCTCATAACTTATTCGTTATAACTAGGAACGAGGTCATTTCAAAGCCATTCTCTTCCTTATCTTATGTACTTCAATCTCCCTCGGATAGAATTTTGTTCTGAATCTATTAACATACCATTTGATTGGATTAATCTTTGTCCTTCGTTCATTTTATGTTATTAACGTTCTTCGTTCGTTCATTCGTAATTCGGTCATCCAAACTCAGAACTCATTCGTTCTTGAGTCCATGACTTCGTTTTCTATGTTCTCTTACATTCTTATGAAATGCTACACCTTTGGGTTTAGTTACTAACTTTCTAATTCTCGTTCATCTTTTACAAAATTTTTGTCATAACTTCGTTATAGCTAAGTTTTAATCTGTTCTTTATAAATGTTTCTACTGTTCCTAACCAAGCAATAAGTATCTAACTTATACACGATGGTTTTAAACTTGTCCATCAACAACAGTTATACTACGATGGTTTTAAATTTGTCCATCAACAACATTCTTTGCGTTCTTCGCGTCTTCTTCGCGTTCTTCGTTTGTTCTTCGTTTTTTAATCGATATTTTGATTTTGATTCACTTTTTCTTGGAATTTGATGTTATAAAACACCATTCCTTACGTATTTCATCTAATCATTCATACGATTCATTCGGATCGCTTAAATTCATTATGAAACTTATACTTCCTTAAGAAATTTATAACGTAACTTCAAATTCTTATTTCTACATTTTCTCATGATTTCAACCATATTAAATCATTCCTAACATCTTTTACTCTTATTCTCATTAAGCTATGTTTCTAACATAAAAACTTAAAGAAAATTATATAGAAGTTAGGTATTAATACCTTTCTTCTTCATTCTTCTTCCTCTAGACAAAGCCGACGATTTGCTAGCTTTTCTATTTCACGATCCACTCTGATCCGAGCATTCATGCTCATTCTCTTCCTTCTTCTTCTTCTTCTCCAAGCTCTCAAGCTCTCTCTCTCTCTCCAAAGTGTTGGTTGATTTTTCAAAAAAATCAACTAACACCTTTCTTATATAAATTTTCAAAGCTAGGGGCAAAATAGTCATTTTGCCCCTAGATTTACTATTCCCACCTCCTTACTAACCACCTTACTATTCACGAAGCTTCCCTTGAAATTTTCGTGCTTCCGTCTTGCGGAATTCATCCGACAGTTCGAAAACTGCTATTCTCGAAATCCAAATATTGTTGGATATTTCGTCTTTCTTTTACCGATTAACTTTTACGCATTCTTCGAATCTCCGAAAAACTGAAACACTTTTTGACGTTAAGCGTTTTCCTTCACGTTTTCCCCTAACATAGTTAAACAAATGAAAAGTACATAACAGTACTTTTCGTCGTTTTTATTTCGTCCGATTTCTGCACGTTTTTTGAGAAAACCTTTTATCGGCTTACTTAACTTTTCATGATATAAAATCGTCGAATCTTTCAACGGAATGTCATTTCAACATACTGAACTCTCGAAAAGGCTTAGGTTATTCAAACCCTACCCTAACCATTAGGGTTTTGTCAGATGAATAGTGCCTATTTCGTCTTTTTCCCCAGAAATATATTTGTTCCCGGAAAAATTTTATTTTCGTCTTGAAAATTCTTACTCGTTCAACGTAGTTCGTAGCCAGAATCCTCCCGATTTATAATCATCCTATGTTCTAGAACGATTAATAAACAGATGGCACAGAATATTATTAATAAAAATTCATTTTTATTAATAACTAATTCTTTAAATCTTAAATTCTGGACAATCCAATTTTTCGGGTTGTCACACCAGCGCAGCTGCGCTGGTGCACAAACAGAAACTATGTAGACTTTTAACAGTGCTCTATTTAGCCCAACTAACACGAATTTCACCCACAAAAAAAGTAAATTTAACATATGCAATTGGTATAGTACTAACACAAAAATGATTCCTCACATATTCACCAACTTAGAACAATTAAACAACAACTTCAACTAATTTAAATCTTTAAATTCCATGTTTATATAACAAAACTCCATTTTTGACATTCTTCACAAAAATTCACATTGTGATCACAACTTTATACCAATTTGACTCATTCAAACTATGTTATGTTCATTTCTTACCGAATTAACATATTTCAGGCTCAATTTACCGATTAGCTTACAAATTAACCACCAAATTTGGTACTTTCACAAACTATATGTATAAATATGTACTGTAAATACTTTTCTTCCTTTTTAAACGTAATTAGCATACCAATTCTTATCTAAATACAAACTCTAACATCACAGTTGCATACAATCACAAGAAATCAATTGTATAAAAACCATTCAAGAAAACTGAATCCACAGAACTTGGAAATTTTATGCCGTAAACATACATATATATATATATAATATCAAGGTTATGGAAAATAATTTTTCTTGCTTTGAACAATCCTTGCTAAACACCAAAAATTTCTTTGGAATTCTCAGACTTCTCTCTCAAACTCTTTCTAATCTCTCTCTCAAATTCTCTGTTCTTTTCTCTTCTTAGTATTAGTATAGGCCAAACTATCACTATGCGTAAAGATAAAAGAAACTAATAGGGTCATAATACGCATATTAAAAAAACAACGGTTACAACCTGAACGTACATCAGTTATAGTATATTTTATTTATTATTTTAATTTATTTTATTTATTATAATAAAAATTCAAAATTCAAAAGCCATAAGGCTTTGTTTGGCAAAACTCTTTAAAATAAAGACTTAATATTTTAAGTCTTGTTTGGGTAAATACATTTAATTTATTTTAATAAATCTTTACACTATAGTTTATAATCTCATATTATTTATTTGGATCTCCATATCCGGCATTAATTAAATAAACTAATTACACATACTAAATTTTAAATAAATTTCTACTTAAACAAATATCACAAAATTATGATCTCATTATAATTTTATTTAATAATTTCACATACCATTTTAATTATTAAATTAAAACATAGCATTCCATCTCTAACTATTGAATTAAATTAGAGTATTATCTAATAAATTTACTTCATAAATATTTACTAACAACAACCACATCAATAAAATATTTATTTAATTTAATAAATATTTTAAATTACAAATAATAAAATCTTGGATTGTTACAGGAAGTATCAAAGACCTCAATTACAATTGAGCATAAGGGTTTGAAAAACCTCTTTTGAAAAACCTCTTTTACAAAACATCACTGCTATATCTTGTTAAAACTAAACTTTTATACAAAATTCAAACTATTTGTATATAGGTGCGAACGAGGCATAACACTATTTCTAGATAATTGCACATTGACCCACACACATTTATATAACAGTTTAATTGAAAAGTGGTGGTCACCGTGGTAACATAGATGTCGGGGGGTGCATACCACCTTCCCTCCACATAATCAAGCCCCCGGACCCTAGCAAATCTCGGTTTCACAGACCAGTTTAGCAGTGTCACATCACTTGGTCAATATGCAAGCCTTTTCTCGATTGAGTTGGTGCAACCATTTAAAAATACCAACTGGCGACTCTTACAGTCCAATCGTCGACATATACATGTTGAACCTTTTCAAAATTTATTTTTTCAAACAAATCTCACCTAACATGAGAACACCAAAAGACAAGAACAGAAAAGGGACAAATAAAAATCTCGACGTCGCCAGGTGGCGACTCTGCTGGGGACAACCAGTAAGAGGGCTTAAGCCGCTACTACAAACTTTTCAAACTATTATATGCTTGTGTGTGGATGCTGCATTTACATTTGAATGAATGTGTATGAATGCATTTACTTACTGCACTTAATGCTTTACACTATATCTATATGTGTTATTAGTGCTTCGCACATGTCATCATTTCCATACGGTGAGACACGTTGAATGTGAATGTATGTTGTGTGGTCCCTCCATTAGGAGGCTATCCTGTCGGTGTTTGATTACTGGACTCATAGGGAGACTAATTCCAACGAGGCTTAGGAAAGGCACCACCCAGATTCGCTCCAGTTGAAAGACCGGATTAAATTCTCGTCAAGTAAATTGCGATTATCTAGGAATCTTCATGCAAAAAAGCCGCGAGAGTAACCTAAGATAGGTCAGCCTCTAATAAACCAAACGCGAAGGGAAGTCTCTTCATACTTTCCCATTTAAATTATTTGTAAATTCAATTACTTGTAATTTCATTCAATCTCAATGTAATGGAAAATATGAAGGAATATGTGTACATGCATATTAAAACTAACATGTTATCCTGCCTTATAAACAACTAACATCTGTTGTGCAGGATAATATTCCTAAAATGGATACATCACATAGCTTGTAACATTTATACATTCCCTAAGACTAAACTATGCAAGTTTTTTGTAGGGAAACAATTGGGCCTGTTAGCCATTCAAAATCCAAAAGGCAGTAAGCCTACATCCAAGCATGGATTCATCTAGCCAGTCTAATTCTACTCCTGTCTCTCGCGAGGAGTTTGAAGGATTAAGCAACCAAATTATAAAGTTGGTTGTTCTTCTCAAAAAACTACACCATTCTACTCAGGGTCCACGAATGCCCATATATATAGAATCCTCTGCACATGGAGGAACACAAGGTCCGGACAAAGAAGCTCCTGTACTTGAGTCTTAATTGGACAAAACCAACAAAACCCTAGAAATCACCCACCTCAAAGAAGATCCAGACACCGGTGATATCAGGAAGAAAGTCCTATAAATGGAAGAGACCATTCGGTCTATCAAAGGGATTGGAGCACATGGTAGTGTTTCATATTCAGACCTTTGTATCTTCCCTGGGGTTCATTATCCAGAAAAGTTCAAGACTCCTGACTTTGAAAAGTATGATGGGCTGGGAGATCCTTACACACATTTGAAGGTATTCATTGGAGAACTCGGATCTTATGCTGAAGATGAAAAGTTCAGAATGCAGCTGTTTCAGAAAAGTTTAACTAGAGAAGCCAGGTCACGGTATACCAGATTAGACAACTCTAAGATTCATAGCTGGGAGGAGCTAGCTCATGCCTTCCTCAGTCAATACAATTTCCAGTCTTAGAAGGCTCCAGACCGGTACCAAATTACCAAAGTTAAGAAACAAGCCAATGAGTCTTTTAGAGAGTATGCTCAAAGGTGGAGGCGTCTGGCTGCTTAAGTTATTCCCTCTATGACTGAGTCAGAAATGGTGATGACCTTCATATACATACAAGAAGCTCCTTTCTATGAGAGAGTTTTAGCTGGCATAGGCAAGCCATTTTCTAAAATGATCAAACACGGAGAAATGGCTGAGATGGGATTGAAATTAGGAAAGATTCAAAGCCTTGCTGCTCTAAAAGCTGTAGCTGAACACATCCAGTCTGGAAGTTATGGAAACAACCACCGAAGGGTCCATAAGAAGAAAGAGGAAGATGTTTCCTTGATATTACAAGGACAAAAAGGTAGTCAGAACATGCATATTTAGAGGAGAAACTACTCCCCTTTTCAAGCACAATCTTCAAACCCTCCATTTCCAAAGAGTGGAGAAGTCAGACGCACTCGAGTGTTCACATCCTTAGGGGACTCACTCGAGCACATTCTCAATCTTCTGATGACTTAGAAGAAAATTACCCATCTTCTTCCACCAGCCAACCCGAATGGGAAGGGTTTCAATGCTAATCAGAAATGCGCTTGTCATGTTGGAGCTCCAGGCCATGATATTCAGGATTGCTGGGCTTTGAAGCATAAGCTCCAGGATTTGATTGATAATGGTGAGATTGTGGTAACTAAACCCGACCAACCCCACGTGCAAGACAACCCTCTTCCTCAACACAAAAAAGAGGAGGTCAATATGATTAATTGGAGTACTGGACAGAGTTCTAGTTATGTGGGTGGATCTTCCCAAACCAACAAGGATAATACTGATAAATGGGATTTTGTACAGTTCCAGTTTATTTTGGAACAGAAAATGAAGACTCTTTGTGAGCAAGTCGACCAATTGGCAGAACTGGTGATTCATCAGCACCAAGTCACACATCAATTATTCATCCAGGAGCATTCTAGCCTCCTTCCTATTGTCAAAACTATTCCACCATTGACTTCGGAAGGTGAAATGCTGGAGGATAAAATTATAAAAAGAGAAAATGCCAAAGCCCGCTGGGATTTTGCTAACATAAAGGAATTTATGTACCTTGGCTAACCAATGGAGGAAATAATTCAGATGCTGATCAATGAAAGAAGAATCATAGCTTTGCTACCTTCAATCAACCCGCACTCACGACGGTTCAATTCTAATGGAGTATTCCAGTACCACTCTTACTCTCGCGATCACAGCACAGAAGAATGTTGGGCACTCTGCCATCTCATTCAAAACCTAATTGACAGTGGTGTCCTGCAACTAACAGATGATGACACTGTACTACTGGAGAGTTGGAACACATTTCCTACAGAGTGGAAGGAATTCGTAGTAGTTATATTCGCTGAGGATGATCTGGCTGCCATACCACTCACAATACGAGCACTACAACTGAAAGGTGTTGACAATCCTTTGAAAGTCATTGCACCAAAACCAATCATATTTCCATACAGACCATAATATCCTGTTGTCAGCCTACTAAAAGTGCCATGGAATTATGGAGAGGCTGAAGGATCCACATCCCACATAACTGCTGCAGTGTTAAATGAGAATCTGATGTATCTTCCCCAACGGGTGATGAAACCTACCATCAAATCAAAGGGGAAAGTTCCCATTGAGAAGATTGAATAATTCCTCCGTACTATGGGACATAATGAAGCCAAGGTGGTTTTAAGCTTGAGAGAAGCTCCACAATAAATTTCCATACTGGACTTGGTTTTCTCTTCCGAAGATCACATGAAGGTCTTGTTAAGGGTTTTGGAAGAAGCCCACTTACCGAAATCAGTGGATGTTATAAAATTCCAGCATCTGATTGATCACATTTTTAACAACAATGTGATATCTTTCACTGACGATGACATACCTCCCGAAGGGACGGGTCATTGCAAGCTGTTGCACATAGCAGTAATGTCCTCAGAATACGTGGTCGCATGAGTATTGATATATGGAGGATCATCCTTGAATATATGCCTTTATGCCACCTTAGAGAAGATGAATATCAATCTCAACCGAATCCGAAGTAGCCATACGGTTATCAAAGCTTTTGATGGATCCCGGCGAAATATTGTCGAAGAGATTGAACTCCCTGTGGAGATTGGTCCACATACATTCTGTGTATCCTTTCATGTGCTCAAAATAGCTACAGGATACAACCTGCTTTTAGGGAGACCGTGGATTCACATGGCCGGAGTCGTCCCTTCCACCCTTCATCGGCAACTCAAATACATTATCAACAATAACCTAGTCACTGTCAATGCTGAGCTGGAATGTCCTGAACAAGGTGGCATACCACTCATCAGCTTCAATTCAGAAGTTGAGCTGGTTAGTTTCCAGTCCTTGGAAGTGAGCAACACTTACTACCATTTTATTGGGGCGCCACCTCTTATACCCAAAATTTCCATCGATGTCATGTCGGCAACTCAAGAAATGATATCATTGGGTTATCAACCAAGATAAGGGTTGGGTAAAGATCATCAAGGCATTAAGCGTCCAATTCAAATTCCCAGTCAAACAGGGTCAGGCGGACTAGGCTTTTCTACAAGTTTCAGTCATAGGAATCCTCACAAACACAAATAGGTTCCTTCATCCTCAGCCATACGACGATTACCCAAACCTGCAAAGGCTGAACTTGCACAGCCAACATTAAAAGTTCCTGCTCATGTGATGGCTATGTTATTTCCTAAGCCGATACCGGTTAAAGGAAAATAGGTCCTGATTCCAGATCCCGAAGTGAAAGAAAAGGAATAGAGACTTAAACAAGACATTGCCAGGCGGTTGTCAAACATATGCGTCATTGTTCATACTGAGGGTATGAATAGAGACATCCCAGACGATGATTGTCCAGACATCATGGTCATCATTCAGGAGAAGGAGGACGATAAAAATCCCTTCATCACTGCTGTCCATCAGGACCTCACCCTTGACAATTGGAGTAGCACTCCTTGCATCTGTCGACAAGGGTAAAAAGGGCAGAAACTCCCTCTACCCTATAGATAGTCATAACTACTTACTTTTCTGTACAGTATTAGCAGTTATTTTATCATTATGTGCTAACACTTGGTATGATTGAATAGTTTCATATATTAAGTGAAAGCATATTTTGTTTCAGGACTCTAAAGTTAGATTTGCCTATACTTGTTGATGAGGTTCCTTTTCTCCACAAGGGTAGTAACTTTGATGAAAAGTTGGACTCAAACTTGATGGAAATACAAGAGGACTATGAGATACCTCAGGAGATCAAAGAATGGGTCGAAGACAAACCCAAGCTTAATCTTGATCAAACCACCTCATTCAATCTCGGAACCTTAGAAAACCCTAAACTAATCCAGATTGGTACGGACCTCACCTCAAACCAAAGGAATGACATGGTTACTCTATTGACCCAATTCTAGGATGTGTTTGCATGGTCTCATTAAGACATGGTCAGTTTATCCACTAACATCGTCATTCATCGCCTTCCCATTAAAGAGGAATTCAAGTGCGTCAGGCAAAAGCTCAGACAATTAAAACCTGAGTGGAGTTTAAAGGTTAAAGAAAAAATTGTGAAACAATTTCAAGCGGCATCATCATGGTGTCAACATACCCTGAATGGCTATCCAACATAGTCCTCGTACCTAAACCGGGAGAAAAGGTGCGAGTTTGCGTGGATTACCGGGATCTGAATAAAGCAAGCCTTAAAGATAGCTTTCCCGTGCCATTTATCCATATACTCATTGACAATACAGCTTAATATGACATGTACTCCTTTGCTGCCTATTTTGCAGGGTACCATCAAATCATGATTGCTGAAGAGGATCATGAGAAAACTACATTCATCACTCCTTGGGGAACCTTTTGCTATAGACGGTTGTCATTCGGCCTCATCAATGCCAGAGCTACCTATCAGCGAGCTATGATGGCTCTTTTCCATGACTTAATGCACAAAGAGATAGAGATCTACATAGATGACATCATTATCAAGTCCCGTATGGAAGATGACCACATAGACCATCTCATAAAGCTCTTCAACAGGCTTCGTAAGTACAACTTGAAGTTAAATCCATCCAAGTGCGCCTTTTGCGTTAAATCAGGTAAGTTGCTAGGATTCCTAGCCAGCCATAAAGGGATTGAGCTGGATCCCACCAAAATCCAGGCCATCACAGAAATGCCCATTCCTCAGACAGAGAAGGAAATATGGGGATTTTTGGGAAGAATCAACTTCATCAGCAGATTCATCTCCCAACTCACAGCAATCTGTGAGCCTATCTTCAAGTTATTAAGGAAGAACTCCTCCATGAAATGGAACGATGAGTGTCAGAAAGCCTTCCTTACGATCAAAAAGCAGTTAATCAAAGCTCCTATTTTGGTACCTCCTAGGGATGGTGTTCCCCTATTCATGTACCTATCAATCAATGACAATGTCATGGGCTGCATGCTGGGACATAAAGACGATAGAGGCCAAGAGCGATCTATCTACTACCTCAGCAAAAGATTCAACAACAGTGAACACAAGTACACTCTGATTAAGAAGACTTGTTGTTCTTTAGCCTGGGCTTCCATGAGGTTACAACATTACCTCCATGGTCACACAACCCATCTCATATCCCGCGTGGATCCTCTCAAGTACATGTTCAGTAAACCCATGTTTAATTGTCGACTGTCCAGATGGCAGTTGATCCTACAGCAGTTTGACATCATCTACGTGATGCAAAAGTCCATTAAAGGTCAGGGAATTGCAGATCAATTGGTCGCCACACCCTTAGGGGATTTCAAACCCTTATAAACATACTTCCCCGATGAAGGGGTAATGACAGTTCAGCAACACCATCAGTACGATGCATACCAAACATGGAAGACGTATTTCGATGGAGCTGAAAATATGGAAGGTTCTGGGGCTAGAGCAGTTCTAGTATCTGTTACAAGGGAGTAGCATCCCGTCATCGTTAAATTGTAGTTTGTCAGCACCAACAACACAGCTGAGTATTAAGGTTGTATCATGGGGCTAAAACTTGCCCAATCAATGGGTATCAGACGGTTAACTGACTTTAGAGATTCCGAATTGGTCATCAGACAAACCACGGGAATCTATCACACCAAAGAGTTACATTTGCTGTCTTACCATCGCCAAGTCCTATAGATGGCTTCGGAGTTTGAAGAAATCTCCTTCCTCCACATTGCTTGAAATAGGAATGACTTTGCAGATGCGCTAGCAACTTTGGCCTCCTTGATCAACATACCTGACAAGGAAAACATGCCAAGCATTACCTTTGCCCTGCAAAAGGCTCCAGCCTATGGTAACTACATTGGAGAAGTATCAGATGAGCTACCTCCCATCCAACACCCTTGGTATTAGCATATTAGGGAGTACTTACGAGATGGATCTAGACCCTCTAAGGCGAGCTCGACTGAAAGAAGGCGGATACATCGATTGGCTATGAAATTCTACCTAAGCGGAGATGCACTCTATAAAAGAGATGCAGGACTAGGTCTCCTCAGATGTCTGGACAAGGACCAAGCTCAAGGACTCATGGATGAAATCCATGGTCAAGTATGTGGCCCACACATGAGCGGCCCTTTACTTGTCAAAAAGATCCTAAGAACAGGGCATTACTGGATCTCTCTTAAGGCTGACTGTGATGATCACGTCAAGAGATGTTACCAATACCAATTTCATGGGAATGCTATCCACGCCCCTCCAAGGGAGCTCCACAATATGAGTTTGCCTTGGCACTTCTCAATGTGGGGAATGGACATGATCGGGCCCATCGAGCCTAAAGCCAGTAATGGACATCGATTTATTTTCACCATGATCGACTACTTCACCAAGTGGGTAGAAGCAGTCTCCTTCCCCAGGGTTACCGAAGAAGTTATCATTGGTTCATCAAAAACAGTGTCATTTGTCGATATGGGTAACCAGAGGTGATTGTGTTAGACAACGCTCAGAACCTCAACAACAAAATGAAGGAGGAGTTATGAAGTAAATTCCACATCAAACATCTCAACTCCGTCATCTACCGTCCAAATATGAATGGTGCTATTGAAGGGCTAATAAGAACATCAACAAGATCATGCAAAAGATGTCTACCAATAATAAAGGATGGCATGACTTATTGCCTCTGACTCTATTAGCCTATAGAACATCAATGCGCACTTCCACCGGGGCAACCCCCTACTCTTTAACCTATGGGATGGAAGCAGTGCTCCCCATAGAAGTGGAAATGGAATCCCTTAGAGTGTTGATAGATGCTTAGCTGGATGAGGACCAATGGTTACAAGATAAGTATCACCAATTGTCTATAATAGACGAAAGGTGAACTGAAGCTATCTTTTATGGTCAATTATACCAACAGAGGATCAACAGATCCTACAATAGAAAATTCCTGCTACGGCAGTTTAAACAACATGACTTGGTTTTGAAGAAAATCATTGACAACCAAGATCAATCTAAGGGAACATTCACCCCAAACTGGGAAGGCCCATTTATTGTTAAGGAGGTATTGACAGGAGGTGCTCTCAGATTACAAGAAATGGATGGCGACAAATTTTCACAGCTCATCAACTCAGACACCTTAAAACGGTACTATGTCTGAAGTTACCATCAAGCAAACATCATGCTTTTAGGATTACTAGATCCCCAGTCACTTTAGGTTTTCTAAACCTCTCTACATACAACCTTTTTTTATACCCATCTGCCCCATTAGGGACAAACACACCTTTCCAACCAGCAGCCTGGTTACGGATTAATAGATCCTTCACACAACTTTGGCTTCAAAACCCTTCACAGCTTCAGGTTATCCCACCAGGGATTAAACCTTTCACACCTGTAGTTTTGTCCCACCAGGGATGAAACTTTTCACACCTGCAGTTTTGTCCCACCATGGATAGAACTTTTTCCCTGCAGTTTTTCCTATACATGGGATCAAAATTTTCATCTTCAATTCATCCTGAACATGGGCCGAACTACGTCGACCTGATCTCCCCAATACAAGGGAGTACGTAGGCAGACATTTTTAAAGTCCGATCGCAGTTCACCACAAAAACAAACATATCTCTACACCCTTCTACACCATACTACATACAACATTGAACCTCTTACACTAGGTTTGAACTATGCAGACCTGATCTCCTGTTTAATAGGAGTACGTAGGCAGCCATTTATGGTTCGGTCTCTCCCCCTACCAAAACAAAAAACTTGTCAATGGTACTAGGATCATCCTTCAATCCACCACATTTCATCGGCTTCAGACCAAAGGGATGGTACTACCTGACCTCCCTATAAATGGGAGAGTTGGCGACCATCTAAGCTGCAGTTAAGTCCTTAAAGAGAAACACCAATCCATAAGAGATGGACCTACCTGGGCTCCCCCGTACAAAGGAGTACTGGTGACCATCTGTGGTACGGTCAACTTCATAGAGGAAAGCCACACTCCTCTCCACATCTACATGTAGAAACCAGTCCCAAGACACCAAAGAAGGTAGGGGATACGTACAGATCAACGATCCATTCTAAAAAATCCTGAGACATCTCAATATCCATCCGTCAAGGAGTTCAGAATACATCAAGATCACAAGCCCTGAAGAAACAGGCAAATATCATGCAAGTAGCAAGGCACAACTAAAAGGGAAGTGAATCAAAATGTTGTTTGGTATATACAATATTAACTGTATATGACAAAATGGCTAAGCTAGTCTGTGCAGGAAAATACAAGCCCATCTACAAATCAGTGTATATGCGGGCTATCAAGTCCAACATCACATCCCTCTCAGAAGAAGGATGCCACTAGTAAATGATCTCACTGTAATGATGTGCTCATCTCTGCAATGATGCCACTAGTAAAGGATTTCACTGTAGTACTATCTGTAATGGCAACATCCCAGACAGATATAGCTCCATTCCTCTCAATGATCAATGCATCTCTGGATGATCTAACCTCATCCCGCTCAGCAATAGTGGTGTCTCTATGAGCTAAGGCATCATCTCTCTCCAATAGAGCGACATCTCTCCCAGCAAGAACTGTCAACATCAAGGCCCTAGCCTGGTCTCTCTCAAATGTCATCAGATGTAAACTCTGCGCTAAATACTCTGAAGGGGGAGTCACAGCTGCCAAAGTATTGGGAGAGTTTACAAGAGCTGCTGGCAACCCAGTGAATAGCTCCTCCTCAGTGGGAAAATTAATGCTCGCTACGGGCTCCCCATCAGAACTAATCCTCGGATCTGTGGATATAACGGCAGCTGATGTCGTCTCTGTCTCCATCCATGCAGAATACTCTGTCGAACAACCTAGATGGCTAATAGAAAACTCAGCTCTCTCACGCTGATCCCAATAGGCGTACACCTTAGATTTATCCTTTGCAGATAAATGGCGAGAATCCAAACGCTGACCTAATGCCCCCTCAAAAGGATGTACAGCCTGAAACTGGTCGAACTGTGACATCACAACAAGTGGGTGGTAAGTAGTCATGCCCCTCAAACCAGCCAGAGGGAAATAATCCATGTCAGGTGCATGAGTAATGAAGCTTTAGGGAGAACTGAGCCCTATACATAGCAAGATGTCAAACGGATCTCTGATCCCTGCCAAGAATACCAACCAAGACATAGCATCTGTACACTCCACCGGCTGAAAGGAGTAAGACATGGCTATCTCATGGGAAAAGTAATACCCATGTCATCGGAAGGTGCCAATTGGTCTCAGGTGTGACATAAACCATACATACAACATGATCGAGCTGCCTATAATTAAATACCCCTACAGGGTGGGTACAACAATACGTTGTTGATCTCAATATCTTTGCGAAAATCATAGGCACAATGGTATGACCCTCCCTGAGAGCTCTCACTATCATGATAACACCGATATCCAGCTCATCCATATACCATGGCATGTACACATATGACACTACACACATCACAAGTACATCTACTCTGGCTACACGCCACTGATCCTCCAGCGTGGTGAAATCCCCGGAGTGTCGTGCATAACTATCCGATTAGCCAAATTTGTTTATCAAAAAACGTTGGGACACCACATGACCGGATGTAATCTCATCCTGCACTACTCTATGTCTCAGCCCGGTGAGGGTCATGAACTGTCAACTCATATCACTGATAACCATTCGAGCGCAAGGCCTGTCTAATGGCAAAGCCGTCAACCGCTCGTACTCCTCTAAAGTGGGAGTCAACTCCTGGGTCCCATACCGGAAAACCTGCCACTCCAGCACCTAATACTCCAGCATACCATCTACAAAACCCTCAAGAACCTGGAACATCATGAGGATCATGAAATGTTGTAATAATTGATCTATGGTCACCCGGTCTGGAGGTGACAAACTATCATACCATGACCTCAGATGGGAGGCTACCAATACTGGTGGGGTGTGATCAATGCGGCTGACTGTCGAGGAAGACATATGTATAGGCCGTATCATAAGACTATCCAGGGGTCAATGCTGAATATCTCTGGACATACATACATATTCATAACATGATACATGCAAGCTAAACAATAGATGGCAATATGATGTAGGGAATAACAGTACATACATTCCTAAGTACATCATCATCTAATACATCATCTCTGTACAGCTGAAAATTTAGGGAAATGGGGCACAGCCGCCCAACGACTAATAGAGGCCTATCAAAAGATATAGCAAAAATGGGGCATAGCCACCTAGTATCTAACAGAGGCCTATCAAAAAATATAGCAAGAATACACATCAGAAGAAGATAATGGTGTCAATATCCACATCATTAATCCTGTCCACCTGATGTAACTCCTCCTGAGTCACTAGATCTCTATCAAGAGGGATATCATGCCTATATAATGGAGGATCTGCACCGAAAAAGCCATATAGGTCATCTGAGGGGCCAGCGCCTGAGCTGGAAGGATCAAAAGTATCTGACCAAGTGCCGGATGAAAAAATGTGCCCGGTCCAACTACCAGGTCAATCAGTCAATCTATGTCAAATGAGTCGGATCTCGGACACAGGCCATCTAATCCGTCATCATCATGGATCTAGGAACCATATCCCCCATAAACTGAGTGGCTCGGGTCTGGGCTCCGATGGTACGAGGGGACCAGCAGCGGTATAATACCTCCTGAGTAAATGTACCCTTTGACAAAGTATAGTCGCCAGCGCCCATTAATGGGATATCACTGACAGGTGACTGCGACACAGGCTAATAACACCTGGCAGGAGGCAAGATCGGCACACGAATCTCTCCTGTAGTGCTCCTAATAGCACACTCTCCCAAGTAGAGCTCCCATCCTCCATCTGTGAAGAGAGGAATCCAGCGTGTGGATATCACGTACTCGACACCAGTCGGGAACCCATCGTCGAACCCAATGGTTAAATGTTCCCTAGAGTAGGGAATCCAAGTGATATCATCAGCTGTCAACAACTCCAACTGTAGGCAACAATGGGTGAAACCCTCAGCTACAGGAACCTCCACCAGTATGGAGTGATGCCATTGTTGTCCTCATGGATAGATCTCCAAACCTAATATACTGATAGGACGCATACATGGGAGCCTCTTATAGGCCCAAAATTGTCAACACAAAGGCAAACATCTGCTGTCAGTCAACACTCTTAACCTGCACATGGGAAATCAAAAGAGAAATACTCACCAACATAAATTGGTAAAATCCTAACCAAGCCTCTTTCAAGCCCTGCGAGCGCATGCGCATGCCCTGAGGAAATAGGCAAAGGTGTTGGAACCCAAGTCATACTCTCCGATACGGTCCACCTCCCGTGTGGCGCTGACCAAAGCGAATGACATCGTGGAAGAGTTAACTGCTATGAAGCAACCCCTGATGATCATTAGAAATAATCACCGAAGAATGCGATCCCTGACTCTTTTATCAGTGGGTATGGGCTCACTCAACAGCCCACACATAGCATTTACGCTCAAAGGACTTGTACGAACTATCCTGCCCTTGAGCGCCTCAGCTGGGACTCCTAGCAAGGATCTAACGGCAGTCGGGGTAATATTCGCCGTACATGGCACTGGCGCCCCTTCACACTGGTGATAAACCGCCAATCCATCAGCGTCATCATCACCTCACAATCCAATAAATGGAGAGACTGAGTTTCATGAAACCAGGGGTCAGACAATGCCCTAAGGTATCCCCTGGGATAATGACGGGGGAGGATTGAAAAGAACGCCTCAAATCCCCAACCATGCACAATCTCTCGATAATCTGGATGCAGAGCCTGATACAGAGAGTGTATGTTGAACTAGTTCCCTCAAAGCTACGTAAAGTCGGGAACTTACATCACAACAACATATGAACATCAGAACCTTTGGTCATCATTAATAGGAAAAAAAGGAAGATCAAGCCCAACTTTTACTTCGTTTGCATGCAAGTAAACTGAGGGGTGGTGACTTAAATCACCCAGAAGCTCTGGTAATGTCACAATAATGCCTGAAAGATCCTTGCGGGGAGTATGAGCAGCAGGAGCCACAACCGGTACATCCTCCTCCTTGTCCTCAACATCCGGTACATTAACCCGGATAGGAAGGATTACCGCCTTGGCCAAACGACGAGGCTGTCTAACTGAACGGGGTCGAGGCACATCAGAAGCCCTCCTCTGCACACCTGAAGTGGTCCTGTGGGAACTACTCGGCTGATCCGGATCCATATATATTTGGACACAAGTCTCCAAATCACCTCAGAAAGGGTGTGATAAATTCTAACCTAGAGCTTTTCCAAATGCATTTTATGACTATATGCATGCATGCATTATTTTAGCATATGCCTATAGTAGAGTTAAAAATGCATGACTACCCAATGCCTAGACTTTTGGAAAAAAATTGCCAGAGTCTCCTGTGTAAACAGGACTATCCACATGCACATAGGCATGACTAGGTGGCCATTCAGTAGCACACTTGTCCACAATCATAAACATCCTACATGCATAGATATATCAAAGTCACAATCCATAAGGGTAGCCTAATTACCAGGATTACTTTGTTGTTCCACCTTAGGTCATTTGTCCTCAAATAGGATAAAAAATAGCAGAAAAAGGTGCTAATTTGACTGTTTTAAAAGTCAAATTTTTTCATATTATTATGTTCAGCATGGTTAAATACTAACATTTACTATGTTGAATATTTTTTTTATCAAGTCATATGAGCATGCATATTTACTACTATGTGTTTAGACGCATTTAATGTGATAATTCATTTTCCAACGGATAAAAACTAGAAAAGAAGAGATGCATACGTTACCAGGGTAGTGTAGAACACTTGTACAGTGATAAATTTTGCAGAAAGATGCCCGAACTCAGCAGATCTGAAGAAGAGCTCTCGGATTCTATGTATGGCGTAACTTAAAAATGACTTGTGAAAACAATAGGCCATTTAAAACCACCCATGGTTGGCCGCAGGTGTAACTACGGCTCACCTAGGTGGGTCCCACCCCTCTGGCTTGGTCCAGTTCGAGTTGCAAAGGAGGTCTCACAAGATAAAAAAGTCAAATCAGGAAGAAAGATGCTATGCGATTGAGCGAAAAAGCCTAGAATCCTGGTTTTCATAGACTAAACTGCGGGTCTACATGTCACTCATTGATATTCACCTACAAACAAGGTTTACTATACCGATGATCATAATTATTGCAAACTACACTTGGGAATACCTCACGAAGGTCCGATGCCATCATTTCGGGGTCGTAACCCCAAAACACTTCTCCCTAGTGGAAATTTCATACAACTCAGCTATTGAAGTACATTTCAATGAAAGTCAAGCAACCTTGACATTATTTCAGCCATTGGCAAGTAAATCCAGTGAGGCATCGGAAGCCTTCCGATGATTTCAGCCGTTGAAGTACATTTCAACGAAGGTCAAGCAACCTTAACATTATTTCAGCCGTTGGCAAGTAAATCCAGCGAGGCGTCAGAAGCCATCTGGTGATTTCAGTCATTGATGTACATTTCAAAGAAAGTCAAGCAACCTTGACATATCAGCCATTGGCAATTAAACCCAACAAAGCATTAGGAATGGTCAGATGACGGTATCCGTTGATGCATATTTTAGCGAAGGTCAGACAACCATGATAAACATAGACTGTTGGTAGTAACTCGGATAGAAAACTGGAAAGGCCTGGCGATGCAAACCAGGGAAAGACACCCTCATCGAGGAGGACCAATGATGGAATATGTTAAACACATCTTATACACACAAAGTTCTATCCCCCGGAGTCTCTTATACATAAGAGATACATCTTCGTTGGAAAGTTTGTGCCAAGGATTAGAGACTTTTGTGATAACCCCAACGTCAACATCCTGGAAGTTCTTGACAGCTTTGGATCACACATCTAAGCAGTTCATCAGGGTCGTCAGTGATAGCTCCAACCCCCATCAGATGTCATAGGAGCAAATAGTCATCACATCCTGTTGGAGAACAGTCCAACAAACCACATTCATCTTACATTTGCATCATGCTGCTGTACATTGCATCATGATTATCCTGTCACATTTCAAGTGTCCAGTATTCCTTATCATTTCAATGCCATTACATTGCATGAATATGATAAAGAGGGGCATCTGTAGACACTCAAAATTTTACATTCATGTTACTAACCTTGCAGGAGAGCAGAAGCGTCTTCTAGAGATAACCCTGGAGGTCAAATCAGCTCAATCTCGAAGACAACCCTGGGAATTTCAGTTTCAACCTCGGAGACAACCCCAAGGAATGGATCTACAGTTCTAAAGATAACACCAGAGAAGTCATTTCCATCTTGGAGACAACCCCGAGATACTCAGTTCTAGTCCCGAAGATAACCCTGGGAGTTTCAGTTTCAACCTTGGAGACAACCCCGAGGAATGTAGTTGCAGTTCCGGAGATAACCCTAGAAATGCTTGTTTATACCCAACAATCAGCTTCAACCTCGGAGAAAACCCCGAGGCACTCAGTTCCAAACCCATAGATAACCCCGGGAGGTCAGACAAACCTCAGAGATAACCTTGAGGACATTCAACACTTGCAACAGCCCAATCTTAGAGATAACCCTGAGCAACGACTGCTAAATCAGCCCAAACAAGAGATAACCCCGGTGAGGGTTAAAATTGTCATTTTGCCATCTTGATCACACATTCGCACCGTCTCAACAATATTTCAACATACATTCTACACAAGAAGTGTCCTACAAGAACCATAGCTCCAATCTTGAGTGACTACTACACAAGACAGCACACCGGATAGAATTTGAAGATCTGAAGACCTGGGCATGGTCTCATCTTCCTAACTTCGTACAACCTTTAATCCCATGTCATTTTTGTATCTCTTGACAACAGCACTCCGAAAAGGTCTTATACACCTCAATCGGATGCCCGAATTAGAGTTTTAAAGGTTCGAGCGGACAACGCGTTGTATGCGTGCACATACTTCAAGACGGCAGGACCAACAAAACTCGGGCACCCCCGACAGCCGCAGGTACACCTGCAGCTCCCCCTTTATAAATAGAAGGCTTGGAGTGGCCATTTTGCATAGAGAAAAGGCGAGGAAGCCCTGTCTATTTTTCTCTGTACACACTATAAACTGAGTGCTTTCTCATTTTAAACACTTGTAAGCTCATTCTTTGTCATATTTTACTGGTGGAAACCAAGTGTTCATTCGTTTAAAACTATTTGAAGTCTTCTTGGCAGCCACTGTAAGACTTCTTACATTTCTTAAAGTCTTTCTCCACTTTTTGCACACACAGTTATTTACGTTGAGAGTCGTGTTACATGTGTATGCCTGGACTTCGAGCCGTGACTTTTTATTTTTTTTATATATATATATGGACTAACATCATCGAGTTATGCCTCGATTGAGCCTAGATTCATATCCGGAGCGTTTATTGCTTTTATATATATATATACTTATATATAAACTGTTGTCAAACTCTGTTCGATGAGCCTGGATTTTATATCCGGAGCGTTTACTGCTTTTATATATATATATATATATATATATATACTTATATATATCATTACCATCAAACTCTGTTTGATTGATCCTGGGTTTTATATTCGGTGCGTTTACTGCTTTTATATATATATTGCTGAAATGAAAAACCGAGCCTAAATCGATATATATTCGGTGCGTTTACCGGATAAAATACAGTATTTTTGAAATACCCGGTGGTTAAAATACAGTAATATGCATGGTTGCATAGTAGCACACGGTATTGCACAGTATTTTTGAATTATTGATTCTTACGTAAGAAGGCACTACTCAATAATTGTTACAGTAATTACTGTTCAATATTTTATTTTATTGATTCAATAATTGCTGCGTTGATATTTTATATTATTGTTGTTTCAATAATTGTCATCCTTTGCAAGATTTTCCCATTATCAGATCAATAATTCATATTATTTGAATAATATTATTAGATAGCATTATTGGCAATGTCTAGAAAGTTCTGTCTAAGGAGAGGTTTGGTCACCTAATTGCGCGCTAGTAAGGAGAAATCCTTATTGGAAAGCCCCCTCTTTCCTGAGAACGGCTTGGTTGTCATTATTGTGATTCTGTAATATTATTTGTGAATAATTATTTATTAATTTATATGATAAGGAAATATTTATTTTATGTGGCTATTAATGTTGAAGTGTTTTATAAATATTTTTGTCGGAATGGAGGTATTAAAAAATCAAATCAGTGTTCTTGAGATATATTGTATGAGTTATAATTTTTAATTCGACCGTTGGATCGTTGTGATTTTTAGATATGTTATACATATATAAGTTGATTATATGTCCACAAATTTTGAACCGTTAAAAATGAAGGTATGTTTTGTTATGAATTTTAAGAGGTGACTGATTTGGAAATTATGTTATAAATGATTTTTGGTAGAAAATTCTAGAATTGAGTGGGCCCCACTTTTGGTTGGTGAGAAATGTGCTCAAATTTTATTTCAAATGTGGTGGATGGCAATAGTAGCAAGTAAAGCCATCAAGTAGCAGGTCAAGTCTACTTTGGCGTGCTAGTATTTTCCTATAAATAGGTGCTTAGGTTAGAATTGAAAATCACACCAGAAACATAAGCTTTCTCTCATTCTCTCTCTATATTATCGAGCGTATTTTGTGAGTATTTAGATACTTTGAGAGTTGCTATTCAATACAAGTTTCATTCAGCATCACATTCGACCTTTCATTCTGAAGTATTGTTTCTTTGAGGTAAGAGATGTTATTTTTTTCTTAAATGATATTATTTTCTTCAATATCATTATGCTGAGATATTGTTATGAATTTTATTGTGGAATTTCTACCTTTATGTGTCGGAGTTACTATTCACGTATACGACCTTTATTCACGATATCTGACCAAATTCAATCAAAAAAAATGAAAATTTTCCTTTTTGTCCAAGATGTCTATTATGGTTACTATCTTTGATTGTATCCATGTTTTGATATTTATTTTTGAATTCTACTTCACAATTAGTTATTATGGAGTATTATTGCACTTGGATAAATTATTATACGAATCCCTAATATTTGTCCTTCAGTCTCATTGGATTCGTTTTCTTTAAGATATTTTTCATCATCCTCAGTCCTAAATGATGATATTACTAAATATCTTTGGCCTGTAGTGCAAAGATTAATGATTACCTGATGAATATCTTTGGCCCGTAGTTCAAAGATGAACAGGTATTGAGATGAACATAACCAACTGGTGATACAAATGAATATATTTGGCCCGTAGTGCAAAGATGTATATTGATTGATGTTACAGGGATAAAATATTGATGATGGACTTTTAAATTCATAGATGATAGTAGATTTCATTCTCTACTTAACTCTTCTAATGAATTGTTGTTTCACGCAGATTGTTGATCTAAAACTTGTTTTCTATTATATTCTATCGATTTTTCCTGTTGAAGACTAAGGATAATTTGTTGTATATTATCTTAGTCATAATATTCTTTATCGGGCTAGTTGAGCTCACCCTTTTCCTTTTGTTCCATTTTTCTTCTCGTAGAGCGAGAACATAAATGGGAAGTAGTTGGGGTGTGGAATGATGGTTCTAGATAGTTGTTTAGCAGTCCTCACTATTTTGTAAAATAGTGTGTCAATAATTGTAATGAGGACTTTATCTGGGTGTGGAGATTGTCTAGAAGACAATATTTGTATTTAAACTCACAGTATGTGTTGTCGTATTTTGCACGACAATTGTAATAATAAAGTTGTAGTTGTTTTCTGTACCATGTATTTGGCGACTCAAAATGGGTGATGTATACCTATTTTGGGGGCATCACAGTTGGTATCAGAGCTTAGGGATATGGTCTCTGACGAAGATCGGGGAATAGAACTAGGAGGGGAGAGACGAGTAAATCCTTCGCTAGTGTGTCCTACCTAAGCTTATTTGTTGGTCAGTCATAATAGAGGGATATTATGTGATATGTTAATTTGTTTAATTAACCTCTGTTTTATGGCAATTTTTAAGAATGACAGCTGAGAACATTAACAATGGAGTCTATGAGACTGTGGAACAACCTTTGATTACCAACCAAGAGAACGTGCAACAGGAAGGAAATATTCCTCCTGTAAATAACACTACCGAGCAAGATGAATGATGCGATGTTTAGAAGATTTTTGCAGTTCATGCAAAATCAGACGAGGGAGACTCGTGTACAAAATACAGGTGAAAATGATAGCAACGCGCGGTTTGTCATAGCCAAGCAGTTCAAAGAGTTGGGACCACTAGATTTCTGGGGAAAGCCCAATCCGATTAAGGCGGAAATGTGGGTTAAGCAAATTACCAAGATATTCGATGTCTTGGGCTGCACGGAGGAACATAAGGTTCCATTCGCCACCTTTATGTTCCGTGGTGAGGTAGATTATTGGTGGGAATCTGTGAAGCGTACCCAGCCAGCCGCACTCAACATGTCTTGGGAAAATTTTCAGAAACTGTTAAATGACAAGTACTTTCCTGAAAGTATTCGTCATATGAAGAAGGTAGAGTTTATTAGATCGAAATGAACAACATGGCGATTGTCCCAAAGACGAGGCGAAGTTCATGAGTTATCCAGGTTTGCACCTCATTTGGTAGAAAATGAGGAACATATGAAGCGGATGTTTCTAAGAGGTTTAAAACCCGAGATTCGACAATATCTTATCTCTCATAAATTTTCTTTATATTCAGATGTTGTAAACAGGGATCAATTATTAGAGCATGATAATGAGTATGTTCAACCGAGGGACCACAACCAGGGTCATACCAATGACAGCAGTCATCGGAGCAATGATAACCAGCGAGGAGGGAAGAATATGGACAAAAGTGGTAACCACTCGAGTGGTAATTGTGGCCATGATAATAGGAGAGGTGAGTCAAGTGGAAATTTCAAAAGAGGAGATTCAACAATGACGGAAGACATCAAAGAAGCAGACCAAAGACCAACAACAAATTCTAGGGGAGGAGAACGATAGCCATTAGATGATCTGATCACGGAGAGGAGGGACACATAAGTCCAAACTGTTCACAGCCTTCCAAGGTGTGTTTCAATTGTGGAAAAGACGGTCACATAGCCCGATTTTGTCCGGTAGCGAAGTCAAGTCCAACCGAGACGACGACACCAAAGGCGACTATGGACAAAACAAAGTTGGTGGTTTAAGGAAGGGCGTTTGTCGTGACTGGCCAAAACACGAGAAACCCGAATGAGGTGATCACGGGTAAGCTAATCTTGAACTGTTGTGAAGTTTATACCTTACTAGATACCGGTTCTACCCATTCTTTTATCTCTCCTACTTGTGCTCAACGTTTAAACTTGACTCCGGAGAAATTGGACTTTAACTTATCTGTTGAAACTCCGTTGGGTGAAACCTTTGTTACATCTACAGTTTATAAATCTTGTTTGATCCAAGTTGGCACAATCATTATTACTTGTGATCTTATCTCTTTAAAGATACTTGCATTTGATGTGATTTTAGGGATTGATTGGTTAACCACTCATCATGCCAAAATTGATTATTTTTGTAAGGTTGTTAGTTTTCATATTCCTAACCAACCTGTTATACGAATTCAAGCAACTAAACCACTAAAATCAGTCACTGTCATATCAAGCCATAAAGTTATTCGTTTATTAAAAAAAGGATGTCAAGCTTTCTTAGCCCATATTATGGACTTGAACAAAAACACGTCAGATTTGAATAATATTCCTGTTCTTAAAGAATTTCCTGACGTATTTCCTGAAGAACTTCCTGGTGTAGCCAGGATGAGAAGTTGAATTCTTTATTGATCTTGAACCGGGTACAAAGCTCTTTTCTAAAACCCCATATTGAATGGCTCCTATTGAACTTCAGGAGTTAAAAGTCCAACTACAGGAATTGTTAGACATCGATTTCATTCGTCCTAGTACATCCCCTTGGGGTGCTCCTGTTTTATTTGTAAAGAAGAAAGACGAGAGTATGCGACTTTGTATTGACTACCGGGAATTAAACTATGTCACCATCAATAATAGGTATCCGCTACCTCGCATTGATGACTTGTTTGACCAGTTTCAAGGAGCACAATTCTTTTCAAAGATCGATCTTCATTCTAGATATCATCAGCTGAAGATTAAAACTGAGGATATTCCAAAGACTACCTTCAGGACTCGGTACGGACATTATGAATTCTTAGTCATGTCTTTTGGATTGAGTAATGCTCCTGCTGCTTTCATGGATATGATGAAACGTGTATTCAAGGAATATTTGGATCAGTTCGTTGTTGTCTTTATTGATGACATCCTCATCTATTCCAAAAGCTGTGAAGATCATGAGCACCATTTGAAGCTGGTACTTCAAAGACTTCGTGACAACAAGCTATATGTCAAGCTGAAGAAATGCGAGTTCTGGCTTAAGGAAGTAACATTCCTTGGGCACGTGGTGTCAAAACATGGAGTATCTGTTGACCCGTCGAAGATTAAAGCAATACAAAGTTGGGAGCAATCGAATTTGGTGACCAAAGTGCGTAGCTTTTTGAGCTTAGTTGGTTATTATCGGAGATTTGTGGAAGGATTTTCTCGAATTGCTACTCCGTTAACTCAGCTGACTCGAAAAGATACAAAATTCGTATAGAGCGAGGAATACGAGAAGAGTTTCCAAGAGCTCAAGAGGAGACTCATTTAGGCACCTGTTCTAACAATACTATCTGGTTCGGATGGATTTGTTATCTACAACGATGCTTCAGGCAAAGGGTTAGGATGTGTTCTCATGTAACATGGGAAAGTCATAGCCTATGCCTCGCAACAACTCAAAGAATATGAGAGGAATTATCCTACTCATGATCTGGAGTTAGCAGCAGTCATTTTTGCGTTGAAAATCTAGAGACACTACCTGTATGGGGAGAAAGTGGAAATTTATACGGATCATAAAAGCCTCAAATATTTCTTCACCCAAAAGGAACTCAATATGCGGCAACGACGTTGGCTCGAGTTGTTGAAGGATTACGACCATAGCATTCAATATCATCCTGGAAAAGCAAACGTTGTAGCTGACGCATTGAGTAGAAGATCATATGCGGGTACGAGTGCAATGTTGTTAACACAAAGGCCCATTTTGTATGACTTACAAAGGATGGAGATAGAGTTAAAGGCTCCAAGTACCCATGTGATGATATCAAACATACGAGTAGAACTGACTTTAATCGATAAAGTTAAAGCTGCTCAAGCTACGGACCTGAGGCTGATGCGTATGAAGAAGAAAGTGCAAGAAGGTGCTATTCCAGAAGCAGGAATCAATGAAGAAGAAATACTTCGAGTCAACTCCAGACTTTGCATTCCTAATGATTCTGACTTGAAGCATAGAATCATGATGGAGGCACACAACACACCATTTGCAATCCATCCTGGGAGTACCAAAATGTATCATGATCTTCGACATACATTTTGGTGGAACAATATGAAGAGAGAGATCGCGGAGTTTATCTCGAGGTGTTTAACCTGTCAACGTGTAAAGGCAGCACATCAAATGCCAAAGGGTCCATTACAACCACTTGAGATTCCAAAATGGAAGTGGGAACACATTACTCTGGATTTCGTTATGGGTTTTCCCAAGGTTTCTCAAGGTATAGATGCGATTTGAGTTATTGTCAATAGATTAACCAAGTCTGCTCATTTCTTGCCTATACGTGAGACTTATTCCCTTGAACGTCTTGCTCATATGTATATGAATGAGATTGTGAGATTGCATGGCATGCCAGTATCCATAGTTTTAGATCATGACCCAAGATTCACTTTACGATTTTGGGTTAGCTTGCAGAAAGCTATGGGCACGGATTTACGATTCAGTTCGGCATACCACCTCAAACGGACGGACAATCAGAAAGGACTATTCAAACTCTTGAAGATCTATTAAGACTCTATGTCCTAGACTTCAAAGGGAGTTGGGATAAGTATTTACCATTGGTGGAATTCTCCTACAACAACAGTTATCAGGCAAGTATAGGTATGGCTCCATTTGAAGCCTTGTATGGACGAAAGTGTCACTCTAAAGTATGTTGGGATGAGGTGGGTGAATCAACATTGTTGGGACCAGAGTTGGTACATATGGCTACGAAAAAGATCCAAATGATTCGACAACGTATACAAATGGCACAGGATCGACAAAAGAGTTATGTGGATCTTCATCAAAAGGACATGGAATTTGGTATTGGGGATCATGTACTGCTACGTATTGCTCCATGGAAGGGAGTTACAAGATTCGGGAAGAGAGGAAAGCTCAATCCACGATTTATTGGTCCATTTCAAATTCTTGACCGAGTAGGAAATGTGGCCTATAGACTCGCGTTACCTCCAAGCATGACTCGTGTTCATAATGTTTTTCACATATCTATGCTTTGTAAATATGTGAAAGACCCAAACCACATTATTGAGTTAGAACTAGACGAGATAGCCGAAGATTTAACTTACGAGGATGTACCTATTAAGATCTTGGATAGGAAAGAGCATGTCCTGCGCACCAAGGTTATACAACAAGTTAAGGTTTTGTGGAGGAACCATGCTATTGAAGAAATGACTTTGGAGTTGGAATCGGAAATGAAAGCAAGGTACCTTCACCATTTCGAAACACCAGGTACGTACGTCAATTTCGAGGACAAAATTTCATAAGGAGGGGAGGTTGTAAGACCCCAACTTATTATGAATAAAATTAAATTTTCTGTATTTATTATCTTGAAATAATAAGGAGTTAATTTGATATAATACTTTGGTTATGGGTGAAATGTGCAAATTTTATAAAATAAGCAAGTGGTTATAAAATATTCATTTTTATTGGGGAATATTCGTTGGTCGGGGAATATTCTTATTATCCTCGAATATTCGTATGATGGTATGCCACCCATTCGTGGGCCTCATAATGTAATAACCGCTTGGATGAAGAAAATGACAAGTTTGAGTTTTTATAAATAACAGCATAGTTGTTACCGTACGTGTGGTTTCATAGTAGCACACGGTATTGCACAGTATTTTTGAATTATTGATTCTTACGTAAGAAGGCACTACTCAATAATTGTTACAGTAATTACTGTTTAATATTTTATTTTATTGATTCAATAATTGCTGCGTTGATATTTTATATTATTGTTATTTCAATAATTGTCAACTTTGCGATGATTTCCCATTATCGGATCAATAATTCATATTATTTGAATAATATTATTAGATAGCATTATTGGCAATGTCTAGAAAGTTCTGTCTAAGGAGAGGTTTGGTCACCTAATTGCGCGCTAGTAAGGAGAAATCCTTATTGGAAAGCCTCCTCTTTCCTGAGAATGGCCTGGTTGTCATTATTGTAATTCTGTAATATTATATGTGAATAATTATTTATTGATGTATATGATAATGAAGTACTTATTTTATGTGGCTATTAATGGTGAGGTGTTTTATCAGAATTTTTGTCGGAATGGACGTATTAAAAAATCAAATCAGTGTTCTTGAGATATATTGCGTGAGTTATAATTTTTAATTCGACCGTTGGATCATTGTGATTTTTAGATATGTTATACATATATAAGTTGAGTATATATCCATAAATTTTGAACTGTTAAAAATGAAGGTATGATTTGTTATGAATTTTAAGAATTGACTGATACAGAAATTATGTTATAAATGATTTTTGGTAGAAAATTCTAGAATTGAGTGGGCCCCACTTTTGGTTGGTGAGAAATGTGCTCAAATTTTATTTCAAATGTGGTGGGTGGAAATAGTAGTAGATAAAGCCATTAGGTAACAGGTCAAGTCTGCTTCGGCGTGCTAGTATTTTCCTATAAATAGGTGCTTAGGTTAGAATTGAAAATTACACCAGAAACATAAGCTTTCTCTCTTTCTCTCTCTATATTATTGAGCATATTTTGTGAGTATTTAGATACTTTAAGAGTTGCTATTCAGTACAAGTTTCATTCAGCATCACATCCGACCTTTCATTCCGAAGTACTATTTCTTTGAGGTAAGGGGTGTTATTTTCTTCTTAAATGATATTATTTTATTCAATATCATTATGCTGAGAAATTGTTATGAATTTTATTATAGAATTTCTACCTTTTTGTGTCGGGGTTACTATTCACGTATACGATACTATTCACGTATACGGTACTATTCACGAATACGGCACTATTCACTAAAAAATGAAATTTTTTCTTTTTGTCCAAGATGTCTATTATGGTTACTATCTTTGATTGTATCCATGTTTTGATCTTTATTTTTGAATTCTACTTCACAATTGGTTATTATGGAGTATTATTGCACTTGGATAAACCTGTTATACTTAATCCCAATATTTGTCCTTCCGTCATCTCATTGGATTCATTTTCTTTAAGATATTTTCATCATCCTCAGTCCTAAATGATGATATTACTGAATATCTTTGGCCTGTAGTTCAAAGATGAATGATTACCTGATGAATATCTTTGGCCCGTAGTTCAAAGATGAACAGGTGTTGAAATGAACATGACCAACTGGTGATACAAATGAATATCTTTGGCCCGTAGTGCAAAGTTGTATATTGATTGATGTTACAGGGATGAAATATTGATGATGGACTTTCAAATTCATAGATGATAGTAGATTTTATTCTCTACTTAACTCTTCTAATGAATTGTTGTTTTCGCTGTAGTTGTTGATCTAAAACTTGTTGTCTATTATATTCTATCAGATTTTTCCCTATTGAAGACTAAGGATAATTTGTTGTATATTATCTTAGTCATAATATTCTTTACTGGGCTAGTTGAGCTCACCCTTTTCCTTTTTGTTCCTTTTTTCTTCTCAGGAAGCAAGAACTTTCTTGACATCTCGACTTATGGTGTGTCGAGTCTGCCCAGACTCAATGGAATAACAAGCAATTTTTAGCTTGAAATCTTCATGAACGCACTCGTGGATGTACGACATCCTAGCTATTTTCTGGTCTTTTTCAACCAATTTCTTTCGAAGCTCTACGGTCTCTTCCTTATAGTCCCGTGCCTTATCTGTCATAAGCACTTTCTCGTCGTGCTCTGACTCAAAATCTGCCTCTGCAAATTCCTCCGCCTCATATAAGGCGGTTATCTCCTCATTCTGTGTCTGCACTATAGTGCGCAGATGAACATTCCTATCCAACACTGCCAGATTCAATGATCTCATTGCATCCGGAGGTGTTGGCTCCTGAGTAGGTATCACCGTGTTAATCGATGTTACCTCCATCTCCTCCTCCACGTCAATCATCATATTAAAATATGACGTTATTCCCATTATCTTCTCAGAGTTCCTCCTCAGAGATGTACTCTTCTATATCCGAGTCTTCAAGAACCACTAACGGTACCTCCGCTACTGGCATTGGTAATATCTCCACTTGGTTCACTGGCTCCTCACTTATCATGTAAGACCCCAACTTATTATGAATAAAATTAAATTTTATCTATTTATTATCTTGAAATAATTAGGAGTTAATTTGATAAAATACTTTGGTTATGGGTGAAATGTGTAAATTTTACAAAATAAGCAAGTGGTTATAAAATATTCATTTTTGTTGGGGAATATTCGTTTGGTCGTGGAATATTCTTGTGGTCGGAAATATTAAATGCATTTATAGCACCCATTCGTGAGCCTCATAACAAAATAAGCGTCGGATGAAGAAAATGACAAGTTTGAGTTTTTATAAATAACGACGTAGTTATTACCGATTAACACTTGTTGGAATACCCGTGGTTAAAATAGAATAATACGTGTATGGTACACGCGATAGCACACGGTATTATTACAAGATATTTTTGATTCTTACGTAAGAAGGCACTACTCAATAATTGTTACAATAATTACTTTTCAATATTTTATTTTATTGATTCAATAATTGCTGTGTTGATATTTTATATTATTGTTGTTTCAATAATTGTCACTGCTCAGTATTTCCCATTATCAGATCAATAATTCATATTATTTGAATAATATTATTAGATAGCATTATTGGAAATGTCTAGAAAGTTCTGTCTAAGGAGAGGTTTGGTCACCTAATTGCGCGCCAGTAAGGAGAAATCCTTATTGGAAAGCCCCCTCTTTCTTAGGAACGGCCTGGTTATCATAATTGTGATTCTGTAATATTATTTGTGAATAATTAATTATTGATTTATATGATAAGAAAATATTTATTTGATGTGGATATAAATGATGGATTTATTTATTTTATGTGGTTATAATTGAAAGATTTAATGTTGAGGTGTTTTATCAGTATCTTTGTCGGAATGGAGGTATTAAAAATCAAATCAGTATTTTTACGATATATTACGTGAGTTATAATTTTTTAATCCGACCGTTGGATCGTTGTGATTTTTGGATATGTTATACATTCATAAGTTGGGTATATGTTCACAAATTTTGAACAGTTAAAAATGAACGTATGATTTGTTGTAAATTTTAAGAGGTGACTGATTCGAAAATTAGGTTTATAAATAATTTTGGTGGAAAATTCTAGAATTGAGTGGGCCCCACTTGTGGTTGGTGAAGAAATGTGCTGAATTTTATTTCAAATGTGGTGGGTGGCGCGGTAGTAACGTAGTAAAGCCATCGGTGTAGCAGTCAAGTCCGCTTGGTAAGCTAACATTTTCCTATAAATAGAGGGCTAAGTTAGAATTGAAAATCACACCAGAAACATAAGCTTTCTCTCTCTCTATATTATTGAGCGTATTTTGTGAGTATTTAGATACTTTGAGAGTTGACGTTCAGTACAAGTTTCATTCAGCATCACTTCCAACCTTTCCTTCCGAAGTACTGATTCTTTGAGGTAAGGGATATTATTTTCTTCTTAAATTATATTATTTTCTTCAATATCATTATGATGAGATATTGTTATGAATTTTATTGTGGAATTTCTACCTTTTTGTGCCGAGGTTACTATTCACGTATACGACATTATTCACGTATACGGAACTATTCACAAATACGACACTATTCACTGAAAAATGAAATTTTCTCTTTTTCGTCCTAGATGTCTTTTATGGTTACTATCTTTGATTGTATCCATGTTCTGATCTTTATTTTTGAATTCTACTTCACACTTGGTTATTATGAAGTATTATTGAATTTGGATAAACAGAAATATGAATCCCTAATATTTGTCCTTCTATCTCACTGGATTCGTTCACTAAAATGTTTTTCATCATCCTCAGTCCTTAATGGTCATACTTGATGAATATCTTTGGCCTGTAGTGCAAAGATGAATGATTACATGATGAATATCTTTGGCCCGTAGTGCAAAGATGAACAGGTGTTGAGATGAATATGGCCAACTGGTGATACAAATGAATATGTGACGCCCCCAAAATTAGGTATACGTCACCCATCTTGGGTCGCCACTTACATGGTACATAAATTCAAATACAACTTACTAACATAAGCGTAATTATACAATACGACATAAACCGTGAGTTTGAATACAAATATTGTCTACTAGATATTATACAAACTCAAAAGGAGTCCTCATTACAACTATTATCACACTATTTCACGAATAATAGTGAGGACTACTAATGCTATCCTCCGGACCATTACTCCGCTTCCCGACTCGTCCCAAATATATTCTCATTTCAAGAGAACGGTGAAAAGAAAGGGTGAGCTCAACTAGCCCAATAAGAAATATTATGACTAAGATAATGCGAATAAATTATCATTAGCCTTCAACAAAGTTAAGCCGATAAAATACAATAGACAACCGGTTTAACTCAATAAATAATATGAATCCATTAAAAGAGTCAAGTAGAAAATAAAGTCTACTATCTTTTATGATTTAAAAGGTTTTCCATACTCGTTATAAATGAGACTCGACTTTTAATAAATATTCCACCACATCTAATCATCCACGTACTACGGTCAAGAATTTTCATTAAATCATCAATGGTCATGACTATACCAAATCACCCTCGGTCATAATCATACCAAAAACTATCCATCACTTGCATTACAGCCACCGAGGACTTTTGTCACATCATTTATATCAAGCCATGATTATACCGAATGATCCTCGGTCATAATCATACTAAGTTCATCTATGCACGTAAGCCAAAGATAACATAATATAACACGAGGATGATGACAATGACATAATAATTCAATAAAACAAGTTCAAGAATTATTTAATCCAGAATTATTAACGTCCAAATTGTCAACATGATCTTTGTTTTGTAGAGTAAAATTCAAGAATAATCGGAAGAATATTTCCATGAAAAGATCTTCGGATGAAACGCAAAATATCAAAGATATTCTACTAATTTCATGGAGTATAGAAGTCAAAGTTTTAACCAACCGGGTATAATAAAGAATGGAATAACAAAAGAAATCACCATGCATGCGGTACTTAGCGCATGTATGGAAGTTATTCCAATAGAATAATAATAACGGAACCGGTCGGTGAAATTCACACCAAGCGGGATGATCCAACGAATAATAAATGCTTTGAATAATAAACAATGGAACCGAGTCCGGTGTAAAACACATGCATGGATATTCCAAATGTAATAATAAATGCGAATAATAAATAATGGAACCGTGTCCTGTAAAACACACGCATGAGGATATTCCAACGAATAATAAAGAATGGAATAACGAAGAAGATCACCAAGTATAGGGATTCAGCGTATACAAGTTATTCCAATGTAATAAATAAGAATGGAATAATATAAGGATTTCACCAAGTATAGGGTATCTGCGTATACGAAGTTATGTATAGGGTATGCCACTTTTACAGTTATTCCAATGTAATAATAATGAATGGAATAACGTAAGTTCTCTTCATGAATAAGAAAGAATAACACCCTTACAGGTACAACAAATAATATCCTTTACCGTAAAAGACCTTTGGATATCAAAGTAGTGAAGTACCGAATACTCTTCTTTTTTTCTCTCTATAGATTTTCTCCTATAGCTTCTCTCTATAATTTCTCTCTCTAGAGTTTCAAAGAATTAAAAGAAAATAATGAAGGAATGAGCTTCTATTTATAGGAAAATAGAATGCATAGTAATTAATCCATGAACGGTCCAGTTGATTTACTTTAATCGACGGTCCATATTTAAAGCAAAATCTTTTAAATAAAATATCATATATTCTATTTATATAAAAACATTTTACTATGCAAACACTATGCAACACTATGCAAAACACTATGCAACAACATATAATAAAATATAATATATTCTATTTATAGAATAATTTTAATAAAGTATTCATTTTTTATAAAAAGATGTTTCGCATTTTATTACGTTAATAATACTGAATAAAACAAAACGTCATTATCGCTATAATAATTCATATTATTAATCGATGATAATAATGGAATCAAACCGAGTGACTTCTCACATAAGCATCAATAATCAATACCGGTAATCTTACTATGCAACCACACTTATTATTGTACTTTTACTACCGAGTAGTTCAACAGTATCAACGGTAAAACTTTCGCCGTTATTTTAATAAAATATTTTTGTCGTTTTCTCAATCCGACAATAATTCTGTTGTGGGGTCCACCAATGATTGAGCCGTTGTACGAATATTCCCTGCTAAACCGAATATTCCCCACCAATCGAATATAATATAACCACTTGCATACTTTGCAAAATTTATAAATACTACCCACAACTATAATATTATCTCAAATTCACACCATAATATTAAAAAATATTTCGACAAAATTTAAATCTTTATTGATAAAATCTGGGGTCTCACAATCTCCCCTCCTTATGGAATTTAGCCCTCAAAATTAGGAGTGCACGCACGGGTATGATAAAGAGGTGATGATACCTTGAATACCTTTATCGTTGAAAACATTAAATTCATCTTTGTAATCCTACCAAAGATATTCATTAACAATTCATCTTTGCACTACAAACAAAGATATTTATTAACAATTCATCTTTTGCACTACAAAGCAAAAGATATACAATTATAAAACCAATAATCTTTGACGCAGCGACTTAAGAGTATCACGACCATGAATTATCCATGCACCAATCGCGAGGATATTCGTGTTTTCAATTACTGAATGATTATCTTAGAATAATCCCCTCTGTCATAATCATAACAAGTCCATCTATACACTACTGACAAAGATGACTTTTACCACATCCATGAATTAATATTTCATTCTTTGAGACTCGACTTAATAATTAATCCATATCATCGAATCATCCACCTTACTGCCAAGGATATATCATTAGTATCACGACCACGAATTATCCATGCACTACTGCCAAAGATAATCGTGTATTCATTAGTATCACGACCACAAATTATCCATGCACTACTGCCAAAGATAATCGTGTATTCATTAGTATCACGACCACAAATTATCCATGCACTACGGCCAAAGATAATCGTGTATTCATTAGTATCACGACCACGAATTATCCATGCACTATGGCCAAAGATAATCGTGTATTCATTAGTATCACGACCACAAATTATCCATGCACTACGTGCCAAAGATAATCGTGTATTCATTAGTATCAAGACCACAAATTATCCATGCACTACGGCCAAAGATAATCGTGTATTCATTAGTATCACGACCACAAATTATCCCATGCACTCCGGCGAAGATAATCGTGTTTTCAATTACGGTTATGATTATACCGAAACAATCCACGGTCATAATCATACCAAGTCCATCTATGCACTACAGCCACGTATGACTTTCAACATAATATAAACATGAGGGATAATGATATAAAGAACCAATCAAATGAGATAAAGGATAAATACTAAACATTTATAATTTATCCGAGGATTCAAGAATATCCCCATGTTATCAATCACTTAATAATTCATAATCTAATATCATTAATATTATAACAATATTTTAATCACTTCTTAAATTTATAAACAATTTATCTCAATTGTTTACGCTTTACCATATAATGCATTTAATCATTCAAAAATGCCATACTCATAAGATATCATCACCAATTATCAAATCCCTCAAAAATATGCATATACTCTATATAGGATTCTCTAGCCATAAAATCCTATTTTCAACTTTGTTACTTCACATAACATATTTAACTCATATGTTCGTAACTAAACTATTTTCATGAAAAATACCAAATCAGTCCCAAAAATATTTCTTTTCTGGGATTTAGCATAATATAGTCCCATAATGAAAATATATTTTTCTCGGAATTTTTAAAATTCATTTACTATTTTTCAAAAATCAATTTCTAATTAATTCCTTAAGAAATTAGCTACCTCAAGTTTAACTCCAAAATTCCCAAATCTTTGGCAAGACTTTACACATGTTAATGTGAGCCTCGAGCTTAAATTTTCATGGTCATCTGAGTTATAGAACTCCTTCGAGTTATAGCGTTTTTCGTTTGAAAAACCTAAATATTGAAATAGTCATAACTTGCTCATTTTAAGTCAGAATGAGCTCATTTTTGGACAGGAGGTACTTTATACCATATACTTCCATGTCCCAAAAGGCCAGAATTTTTCTCATAATTTAAGTGGCCAAAACAGCCCCTCTAAAATCATGGCAGCAGCTTTTTCGGTTTTTGCAGCTTTGCACTCCTTTGCTAAAATCAGTCCACACAAAAATCTACAATACCTTTTCTAGTAATTCCACTTGGATTAGTTAGGTAACTCATAGATCTAACTCTAGGACTTGACCACACTCAAAAATTCAAAATATAATAGGAGATATGGTCAATTGAATTTCATGTTACGTTTTCACCAAAATCGATTTTCAACTCTTTGTGATTTCTAAGAAACTTTCATGTTTTCACATAATAACCAACATAACTCATCATAACACTTACTAATACTTCATATACCCATGATTTTCATTAGTCCAATGCTTTTATTATGACTTTCATCATAATCCTTGTAAATGATCCTTTTAGTTGAAGAAATATTTGAGGGTTTAAGAAATGGGTTTTTATCTCTTTGGGTCAATACAAAATTCAATTTCACGTTCTAGGGTAGGCTAGGAAGTCTTCAAGAATACGACAAGAAATTAATTAATGATAGAAATATCATTCAAAATCATTACTCTCATCCAAGACTTGGATAATCGTCACATTATTACCAACTCTGTGACTTCTATCCCTTAACTTTGGATAGCACCTCACAATGATACCTATCAACTTGCCATCTTCAAATACGACATCGCCTACGTGAAAGTCCGGCTTGTGCATTCCACACAAGGAAGTCAACAACAAAAGGATCGGGGCTCTTTACTTATGGCTTGATATGACAATGATTGACTTTAGTGGTTTGGATACTTTGAATTCGCATGAAAGCTAACAACCTTACTAAAATCATGATGAGTATTTAGCCAATCGATTTCTAAAGTCACATCAAAGACAAATATTTTCAAAGAGATAAGATCGACAGGTAACGTGAAAGTGTTTATTTGAATCAAACAAGATTTAAAAATAGTAAGCGAGAACGAAGGCTCCTACTAACGAAGTTTCAACCAATAAGTCAAAGTCTAACTTCTCCGGAGTCAAATTTAAACGTTTAACGCAAGCAAGAGATATAAAATAATGGGTAGAACCGGTATCTTATAAGGTATAGACTTCGTAATTTATAATTAACTAACCCGTGCTAACTTCGTTCGGTTTACTCGCTTTTGAGAAGTCATGAAAATGCACTTCCTAAAACCAACGACTTTGTTTTTGTCCATATCCACCTTTGGTGCCACCGTCCCACTAGACTTGACTTTGGTGCACAACAAAATTGGGCTAAATGACCTTCTCTTCTTGCAATTTCCACTTATTATCTTTTCCATGATTACCACCAAGTGGTTACCATTCTTAGCATGATAATTTCTCCCACGATGGTTATCATTATTACGATAGCCGTTGCCACCAAAGATGATTATTATCGTGTTGTTGGTGGTTACCTTTTGTTTGAAATGAATCAACACTCTCATGTGCTTCATTGCTTATCTCAAAGATTTTCGGATGCCATTCTCAAACACTTTGTCACAAAACAAGGGTTAATTGACATATCACATATTATCCCTATACTACGACCGACCAATTAAATACCAAATAAATTTAGGTAGGTCATACTAGCGAAGGAATTCCCGCCTCTCCCTCCTAGTTCTTATCTCACATCTCGGCCAGGGATCATATCCTAAGCTCGATACCAACCGTGGCGCCCCAAAATTAGGTATCGTCACCCATCTTGGGTCGCCACTTATATGGTACATAAATTCAAATACAACTTACTAACATAAGCTGTGTGTACAATACGACATAAAATCGTGAGTTTGAATACAAATATTGTCTACTAGATATTATACAAACTCAAAAGGAGTCCTCATTACAACTATTATCACACTATTTCACAGAATAGTGAGGACTACTAATGCTATCCTCTGGACCATTACTCCGTTCCCCGACTTGTCCCAGCTATATTCTCATTTCACAGAAGAAAAAAGGTGAAAGAAAGGGTGAGCTCAACTAGCCCAATGAAAATATTATGACTAAGATAATGCGAAATAAATTATCATTAGCCTTCAACAGTGTTAAACTGATAAAATACAATAGACAACCAGTTTAACCGCAGCGGAATATGCAATCCATTAAAAGAATCAAGTAGAAAATAAAGTCTACTATCTTTTATGATTTAAAAGGTTTTCCATCATTTGTTATAAATTTGAGACTCGACTTTAATAAATATTCCACCACATCTAATCATCCACATACCACGGTCAAGAATTTTCATTAAATCATCAATGGTCATGACTATCTTAATCACCCCAGTCATAATCATACCAAAAACTATCCATCAACGCATTACAGACCCACTGAGGACTTTTGTCACATCATTTATATCAAGCCATGATTATACCGAATGATCCTCGTCATAATCATACTAAGTTCATCTATGCACGTAAGCCAAAGATAACATAATATAACATGAGGATGATGACAATGACATAATAATTCAATAAAACAAGTTCAAGAATTATTTAATCCGAGAATTATTAACGTCCAAATTGTCAACATGATCTTTGTTTTGTAGAGTAAAATTCAAGAATAATCGGAAGAATATTTCCATGAAAAGATCTTTGGATGAAACGCAAATATCAAAGATATTCTACTAATTTCATAGAGTATAGAAGTCAAAGTTTTAACCAATTTGGGTATAATAAAGAATGGAATAACAAAAGAAATCACCGTGCATGCGGTGATTGCCGCATGACGGGTTATTCTAATAGAATAATAATAACGGAACGGTCGGGTGAAATTCACACCGGCGGATGATCCAATGAGAATAATAAATCTTTGAATAATAAACAATGGAACCGAGTCCTGTGTAAAACACACGCATACATGATATTCCAATGAAATAATAAATGCTTGAATAATAAACAATGGAACCAGTCCGGTGTAAAACACACGCATGGATATTCCAAATGTAATAATAAAGAATGGAATAATGAAAGAAGATCACCAAGTATAGGGGATTCAGCATTATCAGGTTATTCCAATGTAATAAATAAGAATGGAATAATATAAGGATTTCACCAAGTATAGGGTATGCCATGCGTATACGAGTTATGTATAGGGTATGCCACTTTTACAGAGTTATTCAATGAAATAATAATGAATGGAATAATGAAGTTCTCTTCATGAATAAGAAAGAATAACACCCCTTACGAATTACAACAAATAATATCCCTTACCGTAAAAGACACCGGATATCAAAGTAGTGAAGTACCGAATACTCTTCTTCTTTCTCTCTCTATAGATTTTCTCTCTATAAGCTTCTCTCTATAATTTCTCTCTCTAGAGTTTCAAAGAATTAAATAAGAAAATAATGAAGGAATGAGCTTATTTATAGGAAAATAGAATGCATAGTAATTAATCCATGAACGGTCCAGATTGATTTACTTTAATCGGACGGTCCATATTTAAAGCAAAATCTTTTAAATAAAATATCATATATTCTATTTATATAAAAACATTTTACTATGCAAACACTATGCAACACTATGCAAAACACTATGCAACACTATGCATAATAAAATATAATATATTCTATTTATAGAATAACTTTAATAAAGTATTACATTTTATATAAAAGATGTTTACGCTTTTATTACGTTAATAATACTGAATAAAACAAAAGCGTCATTATCGCTTATAATAATTCATATTATTAATCGACAATAATGGAATCAAACCGAGTGACTTCTCACATAAGCATCAATAATCAATACCGTAATGCTACTTACTATACGACCACACGTATTCTTCGTACTTTTACTACTGAGTAGTTCAACAATATCAACGGTAAAACTTCCGCCGTTATTTCAATAAAATATTTTTGTCGTTTTCTCGATCCGATAATAATTACATTACATGGGGTCCACCAATGATTGAGTAGTTATCGAATATTCCTGCTAAACCTAATATTCCCAACCAATCGAATATAATATAACCACTTGCATACTTTGCAAAATTTATAAATACTACCCACAACTATAATATTATCTCAAATTCACACCATAATATTAAAAATTATTTCGACAAAATTTAAATCTTTATTGATAAAATCTGGGGTCTCACAGAATATCTTTGGCCCGTAGTGCAAAGATGAATATTTGATGCAAGATGTATATTGATTAATGTTACAGGGATAAAATATTGATGATGGACTTTTAAATTCATAGATGATAGTAGATTTCATTCTCTACTTAACTCTTCTAATGAATTGTTGTTTCCGCTGTAGTTGTTGATCTTAAACTTTTTGTCTATTGTATTCTATCAAATTTTTCCCTGTTGAAGACTAAGGATAATTTGTTGTATATTATCTTAGCCATAATATTCTTTACTGGGCTAGTTAAGCTCACCCTTTTCCTTTTTGTTCCATTTTTCTTCTCAGGAGGTGAGAATTTAGCAAGGACTAGCCGGGGTATGGAGTGATGATTCAGGATAGCTGTTTTAGTAGTCCTCACTATTTTGTAGATTAATGCATCAATAATTGTAATGAGGACTTTATTTGGGTATGGATATTGTCTAGAAGACAATATTGTATTTAAACTCAAAGTATATGTTGTCGTATTTTGCACGACAATTGTAATAATGAAGTTGTAGTTTTCTTTCTGTACCATGTATTTGGCGACTCAAAATGGGTGTTGTATACCTATTTTGGGGGCATCACATATCACTTCAATGTGTCTAAACATCAAGCTATTGTTTGACATCTACAAAACACATAACACGTTGATTAGTACATAATACACAATAGTATAAGCACAAATAACATTTAATTTATTTAAGATTAATTTCCATCTTTTAAATCTTTCGGTACTGAGCTTTCTCAATACATTATTAATTCAATTGACTTGAATTTTATTCTTCGTACTTTACCTTCCTTACGAGGTTATTAGCCTAAGGTTTTCCCCTCTTAAATTTTATAACCTAATGCTTTGATACTAACCTGTGACACCCCCAAATTCGGGTATCTTTCAACCCGACATATGGTGCTACACGGTACTCATAACTATCATTCCATTGAAAACACAATATACTGAATGTAATTACTATCTTCTTATTTCAATCAAAGTATAATCCTTCCCAGGTTCATAAACCGATTACATCGTTCATTGTTCATAATGTAAAATACATACAAACATACTAGTCTATTACATGATGGTTAAATATCCATCGTATCCTTACCCTTATCTCTCTTAGCATTCTCAGTACGTTCATCCTTAACTGCAATCATATAATTCACGCAAGAAGTGAGCATAACAGGCTCAGCAAGTTTAACAAAGGATAACAGTAATACCACCTTCGTGAATTATATAACAATTCATACATAACTGAATAAATAGTTATGAAGTATTATGAAAAAATAACACTTTAACATTTCATATCATCAATTCCCAAAGTATAGAGTAGATTAGGAATTCTGAACCGGTCGATATACCATGAACAGTAGCTTTCTGTTTTCCTACTTGAAAAGGATATCACAGCACTAAGGCTGTACATCAGCATTACTTATGAGCACTTCTAGGTGATCAGCCTATAGTACTCTATATTGATCAACACTCATTCGTTAAACGTATTTACGTTTAACATTTTGCAAACTCACGTGCCCATCGAATAATCGATGAAAAATACTTTTGTTTGTTCATAGACAAACCTTATCTTCACATCCGTACCAATTACTTGGCATATGATAGCGTTAACATTTCTATATAGAAAGATATGAATACAAATCAATCTATATCTTATGAGTAGTTTAGCCGAGTTAAATTTGGCATTGACCCTTTCTTTAAAACCAGCGTGCAATTCAGTACAATGAATCACATAAAACTTGACTAACTTGAAAGTTAGACAAGCGTTAAGAAAACTTTCCTTTCAGCATCTTCAAATAACTTATTCGACTGACCACAGCCTTTACAGAATCTACATGATATATTCACAAAGCACACTGTAATTAGCTATCAAACAATTATTTACATTGTTCCTACCAACTTCTTTCTCTTATATGTCTTTGTTAACTTAATATCATCAATAAAGTCAACTCGACCTATTACCCTTCGTCCCGACTTATTAACCAACTTACGTTATTAACCGAACTCTATCATCATTGGCAAAGTACCAACGTTGTTTCCCAACTAGGGTTCATTGATAACACTTTGTGTTCTTCATTCATAACTTAATAACATGCATTCAATTCCTAAGTTTCAATATCATATACCTTAGTATAGGTAGTATTGGAATAGTTTTAGTGCACTTATGAAGTGCATAAACTTTACACTTCTAGGTCTCTGAACAATTGCAGCTCAAACCTAAGTCATTCAACAATTACCCTGCACCCACGCCGCGGCGTGACATCTTAGTACAAGACTGGCACTGCGGTGCCAGTTAGCAGTACCTAGGTCCCGGTCTCGGCGCTGCGGTGGGAGACTTCCTTATACAAGTGGCGCTGCGGTGCCACTTTCGATAAGTTAATTACATTTGCACTTTCTGCGGCGCGGCACTTTAAAAGCACCATGCGGCGTAGCCGCTGCGCTTCGAACCTCGAAGACCGAAAAAATTCCACAGATGAAATTTTATGGTTTCCCGGATTCATAACTTCTTCGTTATAAGTCTGATTTGGTCCGTTCAAAAGCCTACACGTCATAAATGACATACTCTACGCGTTCATATAAGAATTTGACACTTTTAAATCTGTTAACTCAAAATTCACTATTGAGTTCATTTTCTAAGCGTTCGTAAATGTTAATAAGCGTTCAATGCTCGTTTTCTTCGTTTTAAGTTAGAATCCGACGATTCTTGAGCCCACGACTCTTAAATTTCCTATCTCATGTGTTAACATTGAAAAACAATGTTTTCAAGTCTAACGGCAACCTTTGACTATCAATCCGGAATTTCAACATTTTTGACATTTAACGTCTATTTCTGTGAAATTCGCCATAACTTCGTTACTAACATTCCCTAAGCCAAATCACATGGAATACTCCATGGACTTCATATCTGCATCCTAACCAAGCAAGATGCACATATTAACGTATTGATGGAGTTTGATTGTTTAACAACAATCAATCTCAACAATCAATATTTTCATGATTTTAAGCTATATCAAACCTTATGATTTCTATGATTTCATAACTTATAGAGATTGAATCTATAACAAGTCATCCTTATTCCACCATACTAGACATACACCACCCATTTATGATTCTCCATACTAAAAGAAAACCAAAAGAGATGGAATCAGAATTAAGGAGTATTACCTTACGAACTCTTAGGAAATCTTGAAAAACTCTTAAGCAAAGCTTCAAAGTAGAACTTTTGGTTGAGTCTAGATTTCTCTCTCTCTCTCAAAATCTAGGTTGGTAATTTGAAAAACTCACAAAAGACCAACTTTAGCTTTCTATTTATAGGCAAATGAAATGGAGGGCAATTTGGTCAATTCACCATCACCTTTTTACTATTCAACACTTTGTCAGCAAGTAAAATACTTGGTGACCAAGTGTTATGCTTGCCTTGCACACCAAGGGCCTGCCCACCATGCCCATGGGTTGCCCCATGGGTTTTACCCATTCGGTGATCCACCGGTTCGATCTACGGTTCGGTTTTCTTGCATTGGGCTTAACCAATCTAATATTGGGCCTTGACTTGGGCTTAACACATTAATTCATTGGGCTTGCCTATACAATTGATTGGACTAAACATAATCTAACTCAAATGAATTATCATTAAGTCTTAACTTAATTTCATAATACTAATTGTATTCCATACGTATAATTCACGTATTTTCTCCGTATAATACTCGTACGATAATCGTATTGTACTCCGTATTAACTCATCGTATTATACATAGATACTAAATAGTATCATCCTAGTATAACTCACATTAACAATAACGCAATTCCTTCTACCCGTTTCATTTCCTTCTCGGAAATCAATCTACTCAACCCTTAGGTTTTAAGTCCGCAGGCGAAAACTTCATTTGCCATAAATGAAATATTATTAGATATTTCATCTTATCTTGATATTCTATCATTACGCGTTTCTCAGAATTTCATAATAATTCCCCGAGCAGAAACGGATGAATAGTGTTTTTACGGAAATTTTTGAAAACATTTATTTTTGTTTTGGAAATTCTAAATAATTAATTCTAGCATGTAGCCAGATTACTACCCATATAAGCACATCCTAGGTCATAGAACGACCTTCACATAGCTTACTCACAAAATAAATCAATTAAATTCATTTAATTCACATAATCAAATAAAAAAATTAATTATCATAAAAATCCAATTTTCTCGGGTGTTACATTCTCTCCCCCTTATAAGGATTCTGTCCCTAGAATCTAGCTTATAATTACATAAACAAATGAGGAAAATCTTCCTTCATTTTAATCTCGAGTTCCCACATTGCTTCTTCAGCATTGTGGTTTCTCCATAACACCTTCACTGAAGGTATGACCTTATTTCTTAATACTTGTTCCTTCCTATCAATAATTTGAATTGGAAGTTCCTCATGGGATAAATCTTTCTCTATCTGGATAGATTCATACTCTATTACGTGTTTATAGTCCGGTTTATAAGGACGCAACACAGACACATGGAACACATTATGAATGCGTTCCATTTCTGGAGGTAAGGCTACTTCATAAGCCACCTCTCATACCCTTCTTAAAATCTCAAAAGGTCCTACAAACCTTGGACTTAACTTCCCTTTCTTTCCAAAACATACCTTCCCCTTCCACGGCTATACTTTCAGAAAAACAAATGATTCTACATCGAATTCTCTCTTCTCTATGTGAGGATCTGCATACTTCTTCTGCCTATCTTTGGCCACAACTAATCGAGCACGTATTATCTTCACCATGTCTGCCGTTTGCTGTACCATCTCAGGTCCTAACATCCGACGTTCACCCACCTCATCCCAACATAATGGAGTTCGACACTTCCTTCCATACAACGCTTCGTAAGGCGGCATGCTTATACTAGCATGAAAACTATTGTTGTACGAAAATTCCACCAACGGTAGATATTCGTCCCAACTCCCTTTGAAATCCATAACGTAAGATCTTAACATATCTTTTAGCGTTTGAATTGTCCGTTCACTCTAATCATCCATCTGAGGATGATACGCCGTACTCAATCTTAACTGTGTTCCCATTTGCTCTTGCAAACTCCTCCAAAAGTTTAATGTGAATCGTGGATCACGATCTGACACAATCGAAACAGGTACTCCATGTCTGGAAATAATTTCCTTGACATACTGCTTAGCTAACTGATCTAGGTTATACCTAACTCCTATTGGTAGAAAATGAGCCGATTTCGTCAATCAATCCACTATCACCCAAATAGCATTGTATCCTTTTCTTTTTGTTGGAAGTCCTACCACAAAATCCATTGTGATGTGCTCCCACTTCCACTCTGGAATTTCTAACGGTTGCAACAAACCGCTAGGTCGTTGGTGTTCAGCCATAACTTTTTGACAAGTTAAGCACCTACTAACGTATTCTGTTATCTCCCTTCTCATGTTTGGCCACCAAAAGTTCTGACAAAGGTCTTGATACATCTTCGTGCTACCGGGATGTATCGAGTACCTCGAACTATGAGCCTCCATCATTATTTCTTCCATTAATTTGGAATCATTTGGAACCCAAATTCTTCTTTCAAAACGAAGTAATCCCTCCTTATCGAGGTTATACCTAGTCTTTTCTTCATCTTCTATCCTCTTCTTCATCTGCTTGCATTCCTCGTTGCTCAATTGTACTCCCCTAACCCGTTCCACTATGGTCGGTTGGGTTTCCATGGAAAATATCATTTCCACCGCTTCCTCCGGTAACTTAACTTCTAACTCCATTCTTGCCGTCGCTGTTATCAACTCATTCTGAGTTGTTAACATTAACAGTTTCTCTCTACCCTTCCTACTTAGCGCATCGGCTACTACATTTGTCTTTCCCGGATGATATAAAATATCACAGTCATAATCTTTTATTAACTCTAACCACCTTCTCTGTCTCATGTTAAACTCCTTCTGTGTGAAGATATATTTCAGACTTTTGTGGTTTGTGTATATCTCACACTTCTCACCATTTAGATAATGCCTCCATATCTTCAAGGAAAAAACTACAGCTGCCAACTCCAAATCATGAGTAGGATAGACCTTCTCATAATCCTTTAATTGGCGTGACGCATACGTAATGACTTTGTCATGCTACATGAGCACGCAACCCAGTCCTTTATGCGAAGCATCGCTATATACTACAAAGTTTCCTGTATCTTCTGGTAAGGACAATACAGGTGCCCCGCTTAACCTCTTCTTCAACTCCTAAAAACTGTTCTCACATTTTTCAATCCACACATACTTCACCGACTTTCTTGTCAGATTTGTCAATATAGTAGCTATTTTAGAAAAGTCCAGAATGAATCTTCTATAGTATCCCGCTAACCCAAGAAAACTCTGAACCTCGGTTGGCGTTTTCAGTTGCTCCCACTCATTAACTGCTTCTACTTTTGCTGCATCCACGAAAATGCCCTCTTTATCAATAACATGTCCTAGAAATTGCACTCGTTCAAGCCAAAATTCACACTTTGTGAATTTCGCATACAACTTTTCCTTTCTTAGTGTTTCCAACACAATCCTTAAATGTTCTGCATGATCTTCTGGCGTCTTTGAATAGACTAGAATATCATCAATGAATACTATGATAAACTTATCCAAATACTGTTTGAACACTCTGTTCATCATATCCATAAATGCGGCTGGTGCATTAGTCAACCCAAACGACATCACCAAAAACTCGTAATGACCATAACAAGTTCTGAATGCCGTCTTAGGTACATCCTCCTTCCTCACCTTTAACTGATGATATCCCATGCGCAAATCTATCTTAGAAAAATACTTTGCCCCTTTCAATTGATCAAATAGATCATCGATTCTAGGCAACAGGTATTTATTCTTAATCGTTAACTTGTTCAACTCTCGATAGTCGATACAAAGTCTGAACGACCCATCTTTTTTCTTTACAAACAATACCGGTGCTCCCCAAGGAGACACACTCGGTTGAATGTACTTTCTATCTAATAGTTCTTGCAATTGAACCATTAACTCCTTCATCTCAACTGGTGCCATCTGATATGGTGCCCTTGAAACTGGTGACGTACCCGGTAACAGATCAATTACAAACTCAACCTCCCTGTCCGGTGGAATACCCGGTAATTCCTCCAAAAATACATCTGCGAACTCTTGCACTATAGGTATCCAGTCCAAGGATGTTCCCACTCTTTGGGTATCCACAACATGGCACAGATAACCTACACACCCTTTTCTCAACATCTTCCTAGCTTGTGTCATCGACAGATAACAAGAGCGTCTCGGTGATTTACTACCGAAGAACACTACCTTGGTTTTCTTAGAAAGTCGAAGGTTCACACTTTTCCTATGGCAATCTATTATCACCTTATGGTTAATCAACCAATCCATACCAAGAATTACATCGAATTCTTTTAACGTTATCGGTACCAAATCTACCGATAACTTATTCCCTCTAATATCTATGCAACAATCCTTATGAATATGTTCAATGGGGATTATTTCTTCGTTTGCTACCTTAACGTCTAAAGGTATTGGTATCTTTTTATGGATTAAACCTATTTGCTTAGCAAATTCATATGCTATAAAAGAACAAGTAGCACCCGAGTCAAATAACACATAAGCATTTATTTTATTGACCGGAATGATACCTGCTACCACATTCGTTGATGCAACCGTATCTTGGATAGTCATATTAAACGTACTAGCTGAGGGTCTACCCATTGATGGTGTTGGTCCAGTAATAGCTAATTTACCACTACCAAAACCCTTATTTCCCTCTAACCCTTTCTTCGGGCAATTCCTTGCCATGTGGTCCAATGACCCACAGACAAAACACCCCTAGTTTTTTTTAGGGTTAGGACAGTTGGGTGACAGATGTCCCTCCTACCCACAGTTGTAGCACACTGATTTCCCCTTTAAGCAGACTCCCATGTGAGTTTTTTCGCATGTCTTGCATGCCTACATCCTTCGCTTAGGATCTCCCTGTTTTACCCCAATATTCCCAGGGTTGAAACTCTTTCTCTTAGGCATGTTGCCGCTTCCGTTGGCAACTTCTTCCTTACTACCTACCTCTACCTTACTCTTGTTCTTCCGCTCTTTGTGGTACTGAGATAATGCCTCACCACCACCTTCAGCTATTATCGCCTTTTCCAGAATGGTCCCATAGGAAGCACTCTAAAAAACCGATATTCTACTGTAGAGCCAGGGTTTTAAGCCCTGCTCAAACCTACGCGTCTTCCTCTTTTTCGTGTCCACCTGATGTGGAGAAAATCTCGCCAATTCATTGAATTTGGCATCATACTGGGGAACTGTCATATCCCCCTGCTTAAGTTCTAAGAACTTAATCTCCATTCTACCTTGGATACTAGTAGGGAAGTAGTTTTCGAAGAACACCTTCTTAAACTGTTCCCCGCGTATGTGACTTCCGTCTAGCCCCACCCTGGTGAGCCTCCCACCAGTAGTTGGCTTCTCCCTTCATCATGTAAGTCGCAAAAGAAGTCTTTTGCACCTCACCTACGTTTGTTATCACAAATGCCTTTTCAATCTCTTTTACCCATGTGTGGGCCTCTAGTGGGTCCGTCGTTCCTCGGAACTCAGGAGGACCCACACTCTTAAATTCCTTAAAGGTAGTTGTTCTTGCTACCCTAGGTGCTACAGGAATCCCTCCCCCAACTTGATTAAATGCAGTCGTTAATAAATTAACGAACTTTTGCATAGGGTTATTAAGACCCCCCCTGATTTTCATTATGAGACTCGGCCTCTTTGTTACGTTGTCTCCTTCTTGGCGGCATAATCCTGATTAAATAAAGTTTTGTTATTATCTATTTAACTACTTGGTTATCATACTCAAATAATAACTCATACCACAACAAGCACATTAAATAAAACTTCATTATATTAATATGCTTTCATAGTCAAAACTATTTACATCATGTTCCCTTAGCCAAAAAGCTATCACATATTATCCCGCGATTGACTTCTACAAAAATTGGGATTTACAAAAAGACTACCCTTTAATTATACAAAAGAGGGTTTTACGTCACTACTTATATACAAAAAGAACTAACGATCTACTAACACTGTCGAACAGCATTCTCATATTTACGATTTTCGATGTCGACACAATATCTCGACTTATGGTGTGTCGAGTCTGCCCGGACTCAATGGAATAACAAGCAATTTTCAGCTTGAAATCCTCATGAGCGCACTCGTGGATGTACGACATCATAGCTATTTTCTGGTCTTTTTCAACCAATTTCTTTCGAAGCTCTACGGCCTCTTCCTTATATTATCATGCCTTATCTGTCATAAGCACTTTCTCATCGTGCTCGAACTCAAAATCTGCCTCTGCAGATTCCTTCGCCTCATATAGGGCAGTTATCTTCTCATTCTGTGTCTGCACTACAATGCGCAGATGCATATTCCTATGCAACACTGCCAGATACAATGATCTCATTACATCCGGAGGTGTTGGCTCCTTAGTAGGTATCACCATGTTAATCGATGTTACCTCCATCTCCTCTTCCACGTCAATCATCATATTAAAATATGACGCAATTCCCATTGTCTTCTCAGAGTATTCCTCCTCAGAGATGTACTCTTCTATATCCGAGTCTTCGAGAACCACTAATGGTACCTCCGTTACTGGCATTGGTAATATCTCCACTTGGTTCACTGGCTCCTCACTTATCACGTCAATGTCTCTAAACATCAAGCTATCGTTTGACATCTACAAAACACATAACACGTTGATTAGTACATAATACACAATAGTATAAGCACAAATCACATTTAATTTATTTAAGATTAATTTCCATCTGTTAAATCATTCAGTACTGAGCTTTCTCAATACATTATTAATTCAATTGACTTGAATTTTATTCTTTTGACTTTACCTTCCTTACGAGGTTATTAACCTAAGGTTTTCCCCCCTTAAGTTTTATAACCTAATGCTTTGATACCAACCTGTGACGCCCCCAAATTCGGGTATCTTCCAACCCAACATATGGTGCTACACGGTACTCATAACTATACAATCATTCCATTGAAAACACAATATAATGAATGTAATCCTTCCCAGGTTCATAAACCGATTACATCGTTCGTTGTTCATAATGTAAAATACATACAAACATACTAGTCTATTACACGATGGTTAAGTATCCATCTTAGTCTTTCCCTTATCTCTCTTAGCATTCTCAGTACGTTCATCCTTAACTGCAATCATATAATTTACGCAAGAAGTGAGCATAACAGGCTCAACAAGTTTAACAAAGGATAACAGTAATACCACCTTCGTGAATTATATAACAATTCATACATAACTGAACAAATAGTTATGAAGTATTACGAAACAATAATACTTTAACATTTCGTATCATCAATTCCCAAAGTATAGAGTAGATTAGGAATTCTGAACCGGTCGATAGACCATGAACAATAGCTTTCTGTTTTTATACTTGAAAAGGATATCACAGCACTAAGGTTGTACATCCGCATTACTTACGAGCACTTCTAGGTGATCAGCCTATAGTACTCTATGTTGACCAACACTCATTCATTAAACGTATTTATGTTTAACATTTGGCAAACTCGCGTGCCCATCAAATAATAGATGAAAAATACTTTTGTTTGTTCATAAACAAACCTTACCTTCACATCCGTACCAATTACTTGGCATAGGATAGCGTTAACATTTCTATATAGAAAGATATGAATACAAATCAATCTATATCTTATGAGTAGTCTAGCTGAGTTAAATCTGGCATTGACCCTTTCTTTAAAACCAGTCGTGCAATTCAGTACAATGAATTTTAACGTTTTCGACATTTAACGTCTATTTTCGTGAAATTTGCCATTACTTCGTTACTAACGTTCCCTAAGCCAAATCACATGGAATACTCCATGGACTTCATATCTGCATCCTAACCAAGCAAGATGAACATATTAACTTATTGATGGAGTTCAATTGTTTAACAACAATCAATCTCAACAATTAATATTTTCATGATTTTAAGCTATATCAAACCTTATGATTTCTATGATTTCATAACTTATAGAGATTGAATCTATAACAAGTCATCCTTGTTCCACCATACTAGACATACACCACCCATTTATGATTCAGTATACTAAAAGAAAACCAAAAGAGATGGAATTAGAATTAAGGAGTATTACCTTACGAACTCTTAGGAAATCTTGAAAAACTCTTAAGCAAAGCTTCAAAGTAGATCTTTTGGTTGAGTCTAGCTCTCTATCTCTCTCTCTCAAAATCTAGGTTGGTAATTTGAAAAACTCACAAAAGACCAACTTTAGCTTTCTATTTATAGGCAAATGAAATGGAGGGCAATTTGGTCAATTCACCATCACCTCCTTACAATTCAACACTTTGTCACCAAGTAAAATACTTGGTGACCAAGTGTTATGCTTGCCTTGCACACCAAGGGCTGGCCCACCATGCCCATGGTGAAAGTAGTATGCACACAAGCCAATCATGTTTGATGATAAAGCATATACTTTGTAACAATCTTATTCATTTATTAATAAAAGTATTAATTTATTAAAGGCTTTTAATTATCTACATGATCTTTGTTTTTATAATATGTGATAAACCCATAGTTTTAAGCAATGCTTTTAGAATAATGATGATGATCATTCTAATGAGATCTAAATTCTTAGAAAGCTTAAAACTAAAATAGTTCCCCAATCGTTGGATTACTAAATTGGGGATTAGTAAATCCGGATAGATTGGTACATATGTTGCTTGCTCATTGGATGAGGATGATTGATCTCATGATCATTTGTGTGGAGACACTAAAGCAAGTATGTAGGTGCTTATTAGAGAATAAGTTCACTGAACGTGACTCGCTAAAGAATACCTAATGGAGTTTTACTTGCCTGTCAATAGGAATTCCTGTAGTTATAGTAGTACAAGTAATCCTTGGACTTGAGATCATCATAGTATCTTGTGTATGATGAGTTATACTTTGACTTATTCCTTAAGACCCTTAGGGTATATCAAAGGGTGTGCTTGGGTATAACAAGTTGTACATGGAGATAATATATGATCAATAAAGAATATACCACTTCTATTAAAAGAAGAGAAATGTCCTATGTGATTCGATAAATGACAACCTAGTAGTCCTTGGCCAAGGCAGAATGAAATTAGAAAGGAGTTTCTAATTTGCATTATTTGGTGTTGTGCATTTAACGATCGAAATACATATAATTAAATAAAATAAGACTTGACAAAGAATTCCATGTCTTATATTTAATTGGGACATTGTATGGTGGAAGGATTGAATTATCAAAGAACTATTTACTCAAAAGGTTCTTTTATGATTAATGTTGAAATCTATATTATCCGGAAAGTCGTTGATCATTAGGGAGGCTTATCCCTATTGTAGAATAAATATTATTTATTTAAATAAATTAATTGTTTAATTTATTTATTTAAATAAGATTAGAATTGTTCTAATTGATTTATTCACAACCTAGGTTTAATATGGAGAACCTAAAGGGTCACACCATAAAAGGAAGAATAATTATTTAAGAAGCTAATGGCATAATCGTAATAATATATGTTATGTATATTTAATTTAATCTATGGTGATAGAATAAATTAAATAGCTTAATATTTATTATTTAATATTTTAGAAATATTAAATATAAATTAATAAGAGGAGTCTTATTAATATTATTACAATTATTATTATTATTTTAATTTCTAAAAGAGTTTAGGAATTAATTTAATATAAGTACTCTCATTTATTCCTAATTGGATTAGGAAGGAAAATTAGTTTAAGGAGTTTAATTAATTATCCCTAATAAGATTAGGGAGCCCCTTTAATTAAAAGGGTTTAATTAAATAATACCTTATTTTAATAGGGTTACTTGATATCTTTATAAGAGGAGTCTTATATCAGATATCAATAATACGTGATAATTCCAATGGTTGGAGAGTACGCTCCTTTTTCTATAGAGATAGAAAAACTAGGGTTTAGCCAACCACAATCTTCTTGAATCTTTATTTTTCCTTGGTGGATCACCTTTAGAGGCCAAACATTTGGGTGGCTAACGTTGATCAAAGGAAGGAACCAAACCCGGTGGATTCAAGTTGAACGCAAAAAGAATTGGAGGTGAACTTGTACCTGAGGAAGCTCGGATCTTCAAGGGTATGATTCTTGTTCTTCAATTTTTCGTTTAATTAATAATTGTGCATAAAGGGTGATCCGGGTATATGGTTTGTAAAATTTTTAAACTCTGATTTTCCATGTTTCCGCTTATTTTTGCAATTTGATTGCGTTCATGAATATTACAAACCTAACAGTGGCATCAGAGCCAAACCTTTATGCGAATTATTAATTGTTCAGATTTAATATGTATATTGATATGTGTTTAGAACAATTAAATTGGGAATAATTTTATTATATAAAATTTATTTAAAAAAAAAAATTCCGAAAACCTATTGAAAACTGCAAACTGATATTTCATTTTTTTTTTATTGCTCCTGATTCGCTGTCAAGGGGTTATATATATATGATATATTCAATGTACAGCAGCAAGGTGATTTGATTATAATCATTCTTCTTGGAAAAGTCACGTGGCCATCCTCTTGAAGTTTTAACAGGAACATGTTTACATGTTGACTTTTAATCAGTAATAATATGTAACTTTTAATGATTACAAGTTAATATGTTTACATATTTTATTTAACTTTGAAGGGAACGTCTCTGCAACTGTTTACATGTTTAAATGTTAACATGTTAATTTTTTATTTTAATTTTAAAATAAAATATTTATTTTAATCTTAAAAAAAAAAATTATTTTAATTTTAAAATTGTATTTCATGCTAACTAATTAGAGTTGGAATTGGATTCCATGATAACTAATTGGAGTTGAAATTAGATTCCATGTTTCCTTAAATAAAGGAGTTTATTTAGATATGAAATAAGATTTCATATTATTCAAAATAAAAAGTTTATTTGTGAATAGGAAGAGAATCATATTTCCTTAAATAAAGGAGTTTATTTAGATATGAAATAAGATTTCATATTATTCAAAATAAAGGAATTTATTTGTGAATAGGAAAGAGAATTAAATGTGTTTCCTTAAATAAAGGAGTTTTTTTACATGGAATTGGATTCCATAATTAATTAAAATAAAGGAGTTTATTTTGATTAAAGTTTTGATTAAAATAAAATAGTTTATTTTATTCAAAATTGGATAAATTAAAATAAAATAGTTTTATTTTAATTTAAATTTGGATTAAAATAAAGGAGTTTATTTGATTCAAAATTAGATTTTATACTAATTAAATTTGCCCATTAAATGATATCAATATATATATTAAATGTTTATTATTCATGAGATGAATGTTATTTATTGATGCATATGATGATGTGTATGATAATAAATGGGATTGATTATGGACTATGGACCAATGTGATTGGATTTTATTTTAGTTGGATGCATGAATGTATGAGTTTTATTAAATGGGGTCTGCATACCTCGTCTTCTCAAATTTTTCTGAATGTAAATTCTATCTCCCTCTATGTACTTCCCTTGATCACGATCAAGGTTTCTATTTATTTTAATTAGTTTTGTAATAGAAATAGTTAGAATTAATTTTGAAAAATTGGAGATCAAGGAGCAAGGAGGCGCTTGAAGACCCGTTTTTGTAATGGAGCCCAGGGTTTAAATGTAATAGTTATATTTAAATATTATTTCTTGCACCCCTAGGGTTTGACCTTTTGGTTCACTTGGTGGCTCTAGTGAACCAAACTAGAATAAAAGTCCATAATCAATCCGGGTAGAATATAGTATTCTATATGTGCATGCTTATACTATATATATTATATATTATGCAAACATGATTCGCATGTTAATTAATATGACGCGTATTTTATATATATATGTGCATGTGCGCTAAACAAGATGAGACATTTAATAATAAATCACTCAAATTTTTTTTATATTAAGTCCTAAGCGTTCAAAGATATTTGGAATATCGAACGTCGCCTTCTAGCATGATAAAATTAATAGAGTATTAAATATTTAATATGAGTTTGTTGTGTCACCACAAGGCAAGTATTAAGTATTTAAGATGTTAATTTATCACATTTGATGCTTATAAAGCAAATTGAACAATATTGTTTTGTTGTGTCACCACAAGGATGATATTTTTCTTTTTTGAATATATGGAGTGCTAGGTTGGACTTAACTTGGATAATTTTGATTCGGATGTGCCACCACTTGATCAAAATAATCTAAGAGGCAAAAATACAAGGAGTTGCATAGTTGATGTAATTGACAAGAGTTGTCTACCTATTTATTTATATATAGTTTGTTGTGTCACCACAAGGCTATATACATTTGAAATGGGATCCTTATTCTCACTAGCGCAGATCTTTAATTAGATTTTTGCTTAACTATATATATTGAGGTAATATAGTTTGAAGAAAATAGTGGGAGATACCAATTTAAAACAAGACCTAATTTATTTTGGTAATTAATAAAAGAATGTATATTAAAATGTTGTTAATTACAAATTCATTTACGAAATTTTACAATGTCTAAAATTACTATCATTTGCGAAGCATATTAGATGCTAAATTAACGAGATCAATTAAACGGATTGGTTAAGGAATTTTAGAATAGTTCTCATAGCTGAAAAGTTATCTTATGTCCTTAATACGCCTATCCTCGCAATGGTTGCGAGATAATGCCTCTCTGAGGAAGAGATTGCTAATTTTAGAAAGTGGCAAGATGATGCACAGATTGGCTCGATGCATCATGCTCGCATCCATGAGTAACGAGCTTGAGCGTCGGCATGAAACTATGGATGCTCCTACTATATTCCCCGCACATCAAGTAGTTGATGGTGAGGAAAATGTAGGGTGATAGATATCGAGATATCTATGGAGCTCTTCCGATCTAGAATGGCCAATGACACTATAAATGCAGACAAAAGTTCTTAACATAATCAATTTGATTGATCAATTAGGACAACTGATTTTCTCATGGATGGAGAGTTGAGCCAAGATTTGATCTTACACTCACTCCCTAACTCCTTTCACAATTGTTGTGAATTTTTCATATAAACAAGCTAGATATCGAACCCGTTGATTTGCTTAACATGTTGAAAAATGATGAGAGTCACTTTCCAACCAAGAAAGACCAAGTCTTCTTGGGTAGGGGCCAAAGGATCTTCCGAAAAGAAGAACGATTCAAAGAAGGTAAATAGAAAGGCATAAACAAAGGATAATAAGAACAAAAGCGATCGGATAGCAAAGGAGCTTGCTTCCACCGCAATAAGCTTTGACACTTTGGAAAGAAATCTGCGAGAAGCATCTTGCGAGAGGCTAACCAAAGAAGCTTAGTGAAGTTTGATTCATAATACTGATTTTTGTTCATGATTGAAATAAATTTTTCTTTAAGTCGAGGTTCTACTTTGGTATTGGATCTGGACTTTGGTTATCATAAATATAGATTTATGAAGGGACCAAGCGAGTAAAAGCTAAATAAATATTAGTAATCCTATATGTGGAAATGTAACAAAGGTTGCCATATTAGCCATAGAAACTTATAGTTTAGCAATGCCTACGGGCAAATCTATTAAGTCGATAAGTTGTTATTGTATTCCGTTTCATGTTAAAAATATTATTTCCATTTTATTGTTGGACAATGAAAATCTTTGGTATTATAATTAAGAACAATTGTTGTTCTATTTATAATAATAATGTTTTGTATAGAACTGGAATATTACTTAATAAATTTTGTATACTTAACTTACATGAAAATAATTTTGCATATTGAACAAATTAGTATAAGAAAAGGAGATGATAATTCAAATAGTTGAATGTATGTATTTATTGAAATACAAGTGTGAATTATTTGAAAGGTTCAAAGAATTCAGAAGTGAAACAAATTGGCAAAGTATTAAGATTCTTTGATTAGATCAAGGAATAAATACTTGTGCAATAAGTTTTTAGATCATCTCAAATGGTTTTCTCACAATGGACGCCTCCTGATACGTAATAATTGATTGATGTATCTAAAAGGAAAAATCGTACCTAGTTGGACATGGTGCGGTCCATAATGATTTTACCGACATTCTAGTATCCTTCAGGATCATGTTCTAGAAATGGTACGCATATCTCACGAAAAGGTAACCTCAAAATCCATTTCAAGACTCCATAAAAGTTATGGATGGGGAGGATTCTAATCTTAAGTATGTTAAGATAAGGGTTGTCCAACTTATGTGAAAAGGTTTCAAAGGATAAGCTTGGGACAAGATTTTATAAGTGTCGATTTGTGGGACATCCTAAAGTAAGTTTAGGGTATATGTTCTATAATCTTAGTTAGCAAAAGGTGTTTGTTGCAAAATCGTTGCCTTCTAAGATAAAGATGTTTATCATTGAAGGGGCTAGTGGGAGGATTATAGATCTTGAAGAGTTCATGATCCACAAAACACTATAAGTCAAATAAGAGGAACACAGTAGATAGACTATTGTACCTGGCCAATCAATAAATCTGCGAATAGTCTTCAGAAGATACACGAGAGGTATGGATTCATCATAGATAATGATGATGAGGTACACACATCATAGAAGATGATGATCCGATTACATCGATGAGGTAAGTGTTGTGAACACTTTCGGAGAAATGGATTGAAGTAAGTTTCTCAAATATGGAACATTCGTTTTGATGAGGCAATCAAAAGAGTTTGATTTTATCAAAAATAAGAATGAACCTAGTGTGTACAAAAGGGTCAGTGGGAGCATCGTGACATTCCTAGTACTATATGTTGATATACTACGGATAAGGAATGACATACCAATGCTACAATCAGAAAAGATAAAGTTGTCTAAACATTCCTCCATGAATGATTTGGAAGAGTATCTTAATTGGGAATATAAATCTATATAGATAGATTTAAGAGGATGCTCGACTTAACCCAAAGAACGTATATTTATTTGATGCTAAAGTCGTTTAGCATGGCAAACTCCAAGAGATGTCTCATGTCGATGAGCTATGGAGTGTATCTCTCTTAATAGTCCCCACAGACTCCTGAAAAGAGAGGTCGCATGAGTGACAATCATGTATGCAATGAAATGTACGAGACACGATGTTGATCGATCATATTACGAGAAGATCACCATCGAGACGGTGAAAACATCTTAAAGTACTTAACCGAAACTAAAGATGTGATTAAAATTTATGTTGGGTCTTAATTAAAACTAGAGGGCTTAAAAGACTCAAGTTTTTCGCATGCACTAAGACGACAGAAAAAAATCCACTTTAAGGTAAAGGGTTACCTTGAAACGATTAGTGCGATGAATTGGAAAGGTTCCAAACAAAGAAAGAGTTCTTTGGTTTAGTAATAAAGACAAAGTATACAACTATAAATGAAGCTGCAAGTTGATTGTTTGGATTAAAAGTTCATTACAGAACTAGGAATTGTTCCTAAGTCTCATCTTGGAACTAAACATGTGTTGTGACACTTTCATTTGATTATTAGAATCATTGAAAGATGGGATGTGACGACCCCAAAATTAGGTATACGTCACCCATCTTAGGTCGCCACTTACATGGTACATAAATTCAAATACAACTTACTAACCTAATTGTCGTGTACAATACGACATAAACTGTGAGTTTGAATACAAATATTGTCTACTAAATATTATACAAACTCAAAAGGAGTCCTCATTACAACTATTATCACACTATTTCACAAAATAGTGAGGACTACTAATGCTATCCTCTGGACCATTACTCCGTTCCCCGACTCGTCCCAGCTATGTTCTCATTTCACGAAGAAAAAGGTGAAAAAGAAAGGGTGAGCTCAACTAGCCCAATAAGAAATATTATGACTAAGATAATGCGAAATAAATTATCATTAGCCTTCAACAAAGTTAAAGCGATAAAATACAATAGACAACCGGTTTAATCTGCGGTGGAATATGCAATCCATTAAAAGAGTTAAGTAGAGAATAAAATCTACTATCTTTTAGGTTTTAAAAGGTTTTCATCAATTTTTTTTATCATTTGAGACTCGACAATAAATAAACCACCACATCTAATCATCCACCACACCACGATCAAGGATTTTCATCAAATTATCAATGGTCATGACTATACCGAATCACCCCTCGGTCATAATCATACCAAAACTATCCATCACCGCATTACAGACCCACCGAGGACTTTTATCACATCATTTATAACAAGCCATGATTATACCGAATGATCCTCGGTCATAATCATACTAAGTTCATCTATGCACGTAAGCCAAAGATAACATAATATATCATGAGGATGATGACAATGACATAATAATTCAATAAAACAAGTTCAAGAATTATTTTATCCGAGGAGAATTAGTAACGTCCCAAATTGTCAACAAGATCTTTGTTTTGTAGAGTAAAATTCAAGAATGATCGGAAGAATATTTCCATGAAAAGATCTTTGGATGAAACGCAAAATATCAAGGATATTCTACTAATTTCATGGAGTATAGAAGTCAAAGTTTTAACCAACTGGGTATAATAAAGAATGGAATAACAAAAGAAATCACCATGCATGCGGTATTGCCCATGACAAGTTTATTCAAATGTAATAATAATAATCGGAACGGTCGGTGAAATTCACACCAACAGATGATCCAATGAATAATAAATCTTGAATAATAAACAATGGAACCGAGTCCTGTAAAACACACGAATGGATATTCCAATGAATGATAAAGATTTTAACCAGTCCTTGTAAAACACACGCACGAGGATGTTCCAATGAGAATAATAAAAAGGCGGAACCGTGTCCGTGTAAAACACACGAGCATGGATGTTCCAATGAGAATAATAGAAGAATGTCACCAAGTATAGGGTAAAACCATATCAGAGTTATTCCAATGAGAATAATAAGCGATGGAATAACATAAGGATTTCACCAAGTATAGGGTATCTGCGCGTATCAAAGTTATGTATAGGGTATGCCACTTTTACGAGTTATTCAATGTAATAATAATGAATGGAATAACAGAAGTTCTCTTCATGAATAAGAAAGAATAACACCCCTTACGGGTACAACAAATAATATTCCCTACCTTAGAAGAACTGAATATTGGCAAAGTGAAGTAGCAGAATACTCTTCTTCTTTCTCTCTATAGATTTTCTCTCTATAGCTTCTCTATAATTTCTCTCTCTAGAGTTTGAAAGAATTAAGTAAGAAAATAATGAAGGAATGAGCTTCTATTTATAGGAAAATAGAATGCATAGTAATTAATCCATGAACGGTCCAGATTGATTTACTTTAATCTGGCGGTCCATATTTAAAGCAAAATCTTTTAAATAAAATATAATATATTCTATTTATATAAAAACATTTTACTATGCAAACACTATGCAACACTATGCAAAACACTATGCAAAACTATGCATAATAAAATATAATATATTCTATTTATAGAATAACTTTAATAAAGTATTCTGTTTTATATAAAAAGATGTTTACATTTTATTACGTTAATAATACTGAATAAAACAAAAACGTCATTATCGTTATAATAATTCATATTATTAATCGTGAATAATGGAATCAAACCGAGTGACTTCTCACATAAGCATCAATAATCAATACCGTGTGCTACTATGCAACCACACGTATTACTGTACTTTTACTACCGAGTAGTTCAACAGTATCAACGGTAAAACTTCCGCCGTTATTTCAATAAAATATTTTTGTCGTTTTCTCAATCCAACAATAATTACATTTGTAGGGTCCACCAATGATTGAGCCGTTATGCGAATATTCCCCGCTAAACCGAATATTCCCCACCAATCAAATATAATATAACCACTTACATACTTTGCAAAATTTATAAATACTACCCACAACTATAATATTATCTCAAATTCACACCATAATATTAAAAAATTATTTCGACAAAATTTAAATCTTTATTGATAAAATCTGGGGTCTCACAATCTCCCTCCTTATGGAATTTAAGCCCTCGAAATTAGGGTGCGTACACAGGTATGATAAAGAGGTGAGGATACCTTGAATACCTTTATCGTTAAAAATATTAAATTCATCTTCACAATCCGCCAAAGATATTCATTACCAATTCATCTTTTTACACTACAAAGCTAAAGATATACAATCAGAAAACCAATAATCTTTGAGAATAGCGACTTAATAGTATCACGACCACGAATTATCCATGCACTAACGCCCAAGGATATTCGTGTTTTCAATCTGATCATGATTATACCGAATAATCCTTGGTCAATAATCATACCAAGTCTATCAATGTATTACTGACCAAAGATGACTTTTACCACATTCATGAATTAATATTTCATTCTTTGAGACTCATTTCAATAATTAATCCATATCATCAATCATCCACGCACTACTGGCCAAGGATATTCAAGAGTATTACGACCACGAATTATCCATGCACTACTGACCAAAGATAATCGTGTATTCATTAGTATCACAACCACAAATTATCCATGCACTTCGTGCCAAAGATAATCGTGTATTCATTAGTATCACGACCACGAATTATCCATGCACTACGTGCGAAGATAATCGTGTATTCATTAGTATCACGACCACAAATTATCCATGCACTACGTGCAAAGATAATCGTGTATTCATTAGTATCACGACCACAAATTATCCATGCACTACGGCCAAAAGATAATCGTGTATTCATTTGTATCACGACCACAAATTATCCATGCACTACGCCAAAGATAATCGTGTATTCATTAGTATCACGACCACAAATTATCCATGCACTACTACCAAAGATAATCGTGTATTCATTAGTATCACGACCACAAATTATCCATGCACTACTACCAAAGATAATCGTGTATTCATTAGTATCACGACCACAAATTATCCATGCACTACGGACCAAAGATAATCGTGTATTCATTAGTATCACGACCACAAATTATCCATGCACTACGGCTAAAGATAATCGTGTATTCATTAGTATCACGACCACCAAATTATCCATGCACTACTACCAAAGATAATCGTGTATTCATTAGTATCACGACCACAAATTATCCATGCACTACGACCAAAGATAATCGTGTATTCATTAGTATCACGACCACAAATTATCCATGCACTACGGCCAAAGATAATCGTGTATGTATTCATTAGTATCACGACCACAAATTATCCATGCACTACGGCCAAAGATAATCGTGTTTTTTCAATTACGGTTATGATTATACCGAAACAATCCACAGGTCATAATCATACCAAGTCCATCTATGCACTACTGAGCCACGATGACTTTCAACATAATATAAGCATGAGGATAATGATATAAAGAATCAATCAAATGAGATAAAGGATAAATATTAAACATTTATAATATAATTTATCCGAGATTCAAGAATATCCCCATGTTATCAATCACTTAATAATCTCATAATCTAATATCATTAATATTATAACAATATTTTAATCACTTCTTAAATTTATAAACAATTTATCTCAATTGTTTACGCTTTACCATATAATGCATTTAATCATTCAAAATGTCATACTCATAAGATATCATCACCAATTATCAAATCCTCAAAAAATATGCATATACTACATATAGGATTCTCTAGCCATAAAATCCTATTTTCAACTTTGTTACTTCACATAACATATTTAACTCATATGTTAAGTAACTAAACTATTTTCATGAAAAATACCAAATTAGTCCCAAAAATATTTCTTTTCTAAGATTTAGCATAATATAGTCTCATAATGAAAATATATTTTTCTCAGAATTTTTAAAATTCAATTACTATTTTTCAAAAATTAATTTCTAATTAATTCCTTAAGAAATTAGCTACCTCAAGTTTAACTCCAAAAATTCCCAAATCTTGGCAGGACCTTACACATGTTAACGTGAGCTTCTAGTTTAAATTTCATGGTCATCGGAGTTATAGAACTCCGGTTATAATGTTTTTCGTCGGAAAAACCTAAATATTGAAATAGTCATAACTTGCTCATTTTAAGTTAGAATGAGCTCATTCTTGGACAGGAAGTACTTTATACCATATACCTTCATGTTCCAAAAGGCCAGAAATTTTCTCATAATTTAAGTGGCCGAAACAGCCCCTCTAAAATCGTGGCAGCAATAGCTTTTTCGATTTTTGCAACTTTGCACTCCTTTGCTAAAATCTGTCCACACAAAATCTACAACACCTTTTCCAGTAATTCCACTTGGATTAGTTAGGTAACTCATAGATCTAACTCTAGGACTTGACCACACTCAAAAATTCAAAATATAATAGGAGATATGGTCAATTGAATTTCATGTTACGTTTTCACCAAAATCGATTTTCAACCCTTTGTGATTTCTAAGAAACTTTCATGTTTTCACATAATAACCACATAACTCATCATAACACTTACTAATACTTCATATACCCATGATTTTCATTAGTCCAATGCTTTTATTATGACTTTCATCATAAACCACGTAAATTGCTCATTTTAGTTGAAGAAATATTTGAGGGTTTAAGAAATGGGTTTTGTCTTTGGGGTCAATACAAAATTCGATTTCACGCTCTAGGGTAGGCTAGAAGTCTTCAAGAATACGCCAAGAAATTTATTAATGATAGAAATATCATTTAAAATCATTACTCTCGTCCAAGACTTGGATAGTATACGTCACATTAATACCAATCGTGACTTCTATCCCTTAACCTGGATAGCACCTCACAATGATACCTATCAACTTGCCATCTTCATCCACGACGTCGCCTCTGAAAAAGTCCGCTTGGTGCATTCCACACAAGGAAGTCAACAACGAAAGGATCGGGCTCTTTACTTATGGCTTGATATAACGATGATTTAACTTTAGGATTTGGTTACTTTGAATTAAGTATAACGAGGTTGGTTAGGAATATGAAAGCTAACAATCTTACAAAAAGAATAATGAGTAGTTAATCAATCGTTTTCAAAAATTACCTCAAAGGCAAGTATTTTCAAAGAGATGAGATCGACAGGTAACGTGAAAGTGTTTATTTGAAACAACAAGATTAATAAACAGTGGAGGTAACGAAGGTTTCTCCCAACGAAGTTTCAATAGATAAATCAAAGTCTAATTTCTCCTAATCAAATTTAAACGTTGAACGCAAGCAAGAGAGATAAAAGAATGGGTAGAACCAGGTTCTAATAAGGTATAGACTTCGCAAGAATTTATAATTAACTAACCCGCGTGCTAACTTCGTTCGGTTTACTCGCTTTTTGAGAAGTCATGAAAATGCACTTCCTAAAACCAACGACTTTGTTTTGTCCATATCCACCTTTGGTGCCACCGTCCCAAATAGACTTGACTTTGGTGCACAACAAAATTGGGCTAAATGACCTTCTCTTCTTGCAATTTCCACTTCTATTATCTTTGCCATGATTACCAATCAAGTGGTTACCATTCTTGGCATGATAATTTCTCCCACGATGGTTATCATTATTACGATGGCGTTGCCACCAAAGATATGATTATTATCGTGTTGTTGGTCGTTACCTTTTGTTTGAGTGAATCAACACTCTCATGTGCTTCATTGCTTATCTCAAAGCATTTTCGGATGCCATTCCCAAACATCATCACAAAACAAGGGTTAATTGACATGTAACAAATTATCCTATATTCTACGTGAGACCAATAAAATAGCAAATAAACTTAGGTAGGTCATTCTAGCGAAGGTATTCCCCGTCTCTCCCTCCTAGTACTATTCTCACTTCTTAGCTGGGATCATATCCTAAGCTCGATACCAACCGTGACGCCCCAAAATTAGGTATACGTCACCCATCTTGGGTCGCCACTTACATGGTACATAAATTCAAATACAACTTACTAACCTAACTGTCGGTATGCAATCTGACACAAAAGCGTGAGTTTGAATACAAATATTGTCTACTAGATATTATACAAACTCAAAAGGAGTCCTCATTACAACTATTATCACACTATTTCACGTAATAGTGAGGACTACTAATGCTATCCTCCGGACCATTACTCCGCTCCCAGACTCGTCCCAAATTTATGTTCTCATTTCACGAAGAGAACACCGAAAGAAAGGGTGAGCTCAACTAGCCCAAGAAGAAATATTATGACTAAGATAATGCGAGAATAAATTATCATTAGCCTTAAACAGATGTTAAACCGATAAAATACAATAGACAACCAGTTTAATCTAGCATGAATAAGCAATCCATTAAAAGAGTCAAGTAGAGAATAAAGTCTACTATCTTTTAGGTTTTAAAAGGTTTTCATCAATTTTTATCATTGAGACTCGACAATAATAAACCACCACATCTAATCATCCTGTACCACGGTCCAAGGATTTTCATCAAATTATCAATGGTCATGACTATACCGAATCACCCCGGTCATAATCATACCAAAAACTATCCATCACTACATTACGAATACCGAGGACTTTTATAACATCATTTATAAAAAGCCATGATTATACCGAATGATCCTCGGTCATAATCATACTAAGTTCATCTATGCACGTAAGCCAAAGATAACATAATATATCATGAGGATGATGACAATGACATAATAATTCAATAAAACAAGTTCAAGAATTATTTTATCCGAGAAATTAATAACGTCCCAAATTGTCAACAAGATCTTTGTTTTGTAGAGTAAAATTCAAGAATGATCGGAAGAATATTTCCATGAAAAGATCTTTGGATGAAACGCAAATATCAAGGATATTCTACTAATTTCATGGAGTATAGAAGTCAAAGTTTTAACCAACCGGGTATAATAAAGAATGGAATAACAAAAGAAATCACCATGCATGCGGTATTTCATGCAGACATGTTATTCAATGAGAATAATAATAATAACGGAACCAGTCGGTGAAATTCACACAAGCTGTGAGGATGATCCAACGAGAATAATAAATGCTTTGAATAATAAATAATGGAACCAGTCCGATGTAAAACACACGCATGTGATATTCCAACAGAATGATAAAGATTTTAACAAGGTCCTTGTAAAACACACAGATGTGATGTTCCAAATGAAATAATAGAAGAATGTCACCAAGTATAGGGTAAATCCAGCGTATACTGAGTTATTCCAATGAAATAATAAGTAATGGAATAACATAAGGATTTCACCAAGTATAGGGTATGCTGCGTATACGAGTTATGTATAGGGTATGCCACTTTTACAAAGTTATTCAATGAGAATAATAATGAATGGAATAATGTAAGTTCTCTTCATGAATAAGAAAGAATAACACCCCTTACGGGTACAACAAATAATATTCCCTACCTTAGAAGAACCTAATATTGGCAAAGTGAAGTAGCGAATACTCTTCTTCTTTCTCTCTATAGATTTTCTCTCTATAGCTTCTCTCTATAATTTCTCTCTCTAGAGTTTCAAAGAATTAAGTAAGAAAATAATGAAGGAATGAGCTTCTATTTATAGAAAATAGAATGCATAGTAATTAATCCATGAACGGTCCGTATTGATTTACTTTAATCTGGCGGTCCATATTTAAAGCAAAATATTTTAAATAAAATATAATATATTCTATTTATATAAAAACATTTTACTATGCAAACACTTTATACAACACTATGCATAATAAAATATAATATATTCTATTTATAGAATAACTTTAATAAAGTATTCATTTTATATAAAAAGATGTTTACATTTTATTACGTTAATAATACTGAATAAAACAAAACGTCATTATCGCTATAATAATTCATATTATTAATCGAATAATAATGGAATCAAACCGAGTGACTTCTCACATAAGCATCAATAATCAATACTGGTAGTGTCTACTATGCAACCACACGTATTCTTGTACTTTTACTACCGAGTAGTTCAACAAGATCAACGGTAAAGATTCTCGCCGTTATTTCAATAAAATATTTTTGTCGCTTTCTCGATCGACAATAATTACATTGTGGGGTCCACCAATGATTGAGTAGTTGTCTGAATATTCCCCTTCTAAACCGAATATTCCCCACCAATCGAATATAATATAACCACTTACATACTTTGCAAAATTTATAAATACTACCCACAACTATAATATTATCTCAAATTCACACCATAATATTAAAAAATTATTTCGACAAAATTTAAATCTTTATTGATAAAATCTGGGGTCTCACATGGGAAATCACTATAGAGATAGTGGAATCTCATGAACAACATTACATATCCATTAACTAAAGCTTATCCAACAGCAGGATAATCGTCACTTAGAGAAGAAGAGTATGAGATACCATGACGATTGGCTTTAGTGCAAGTGGGAGATTGAAAGTAGTATGCACACAAGCCAATCATGTTTGATGATAAAGCATATACTTTATAAAAATCTTATTCATTTATTAATAAAAGTATTAATTTATTAAAGGCTTTTAATTATCTACATGATGCTATTTTATAATATGTGATAAACCCATAGTTTTAAGCAATGCTTTTAGAATAATGATGATGATCATTCTAATGAGATCTAAATTCTTAGAAAGCTTAAAACTAAAATAGTTCCCAATCGTTGGATTACTAAATTGGGGATTAGTAAATCCGGATAGATTGGTACATATGTTACTTGCTCATTGGATGAGGATGATTGATCGCATGATCATTTGTGTGGAGACACTAAAGCAAGTATGTAGGTGCTTATTAGAGAATAAGTTCACTGAATGTGACTCGCTAAGGAATACCTAATGGAGTTTTACTTGCCTGTCAATAGGAATTCCTGTAGTGATAGTAGTACAAGTAATCCTTGGACTTGAGATCATCATAGTATCTTGTGTATGATAAGTTATACTTTGACTTATTCCTTAAGACCCTTAGGGTATATCAAAGGGTATGCTTGGGTATAACAAGTTGTACATGGAGATAATATATGATCAATAAAGAATATACCACTTCTATTAAAAGAAGAGAAATGTCCTATGTGATTCGATAAATGACAACCCAGTAGTCCTTGGCCAAGGAAGAATGAAATTAGAAAGGAATTTCTAATTTGCATTATTTGGTGTTGTGCATTTAACGATCGAAATACATATAATTAAATAAAATAAGACTTGACAGTAATTCTATGTCTTATATTTAATTGGGACATTGTATGGTGGAAGGATTGAATTGTACGGTAACTATTTATTTACTCAAAAGGTTCTTTTTGATTAATGTTGAAATCTATATTATCCGGAAAGTCGTTGATCGCTGGGGAGGCTTATCCTATTGTAGAATAAATATTATTTATTTAAATAAATTAATTATTTAATTTATTTATTTAAATAAGATTAGAATTGTTCTAATTGATTTATTCACAACCTGGGTTTAATATGGAGAACCTAAAGGGTCACACCATAAAAGAAAGAATAATTATTTAAGAAGTTAATGGCATAATCATAATAATATGTTATGTATATTTAATTTAATCTATGGTGATAGAATAAATTAAATAGCTTAATATTTATTATTTAATATTTTGGAAATATTAAATATAAATTAATAAGAGGAGTCTTATTAATATTATTACAATTATTATTATTATTTTAATTTCTAAAAGAGTTTAGGAATTAATTTAATATAAGTACTCTCATTTATTCCTAATTGGATTAGGAAGGAAAATTAGTTAAAGGAGTTTAATTAATTATCCCTAATAAGATTAGGGAGCCCCTTTAATTAAAAGGGTTTAATTAAATAATACCTTATTTTAATAGGGTTACTTGATATCTTTATAAGAGGAGTCTTATATCAGATATCAATAATACGTGATAATTCCAATGGTTGGAGAGTACGCTTCTTTTTCTATAGAGATAGAAAAACTAGGGTTTAGCCAACCACAATCTTCTTGAATCTTTATTTTTTCTTGGTGGATCACCTTTAGAGGCCAAACATTTGGGTGGCTAACGTTGATCAAAGGAAGGAACCAAACCCGGTGGATTCAAGTTGAACGCGAAAAGAATTGGAGGTGAACTTGTACCTGAGGAAGCTCGGATCTTCAAGGGTATGATTCTTGTTCTTCAATTTTTCGTTTAATTAATAATTGTGCATAAAGGGTGATCCGGGTATATGGTTTGTAAAATTTTTAAACTCTGATTTTCCACGTTTCCGCTTATTTTTGCAATTTGATTGCGTTCATGAATATTACAAACCTAACACATGGGTCATCCCCATGGGTTGCCCCATGAGTTTTACCCATTTAGTGATCCACCGTTTCGATCCACGGTTCGGTTTTCTTGCATTGGGCTTAACCAATCTAATATTGGGCCTTGACTTGGGCTTAACACATTAATTCATTGGGCTTGCCTATACAATTGATTGGACTAAACATAATCCAACTCAAATGAATTATCATTAAGTCTTAACTTAATTTCATAAACTAATCGTATTCCATACGTATAATTCACGTATTTTCTCCGTATAATACTCGTACAATAATCATATTGTACTCCGTATTAACTCATCATATTATACATAGATACTAAATAGTATCATCCTAGTTTAACACAGATTAACAATAACACAATTCCTTCTACGTGTTTCATTTCCTTCTCGGAAATCAATCTAGTCAACCCTTAGGTTTTAAGTCCGCAGGCGAAAACTTCATTTGCCATAAATGAAATATTATTAGATCTTATCTCGATATTCTATCATTACGTGTTTCTCAGAATTTCAAAATAATTCCCCGAGCAGAAACGGATGAATAGTGTTTTTACAAAAATTTCTCAAAAAATATTTATTTTCGTTTTGGAAATTCTAAACAATTAATTCTAGCATGTAGCTAGATTACTAACCATATAAGCACATCCTAGGTTATAGAACGACCTACACATAGCTTACTCACAAAATAAATCAATTAAATTCATTTAATTCACATAATCAAATAAAAAATTTAATTATCATAAAAATCCGATTTTCTCGGGTGTTACAATGATGGTTCTAGACAGTTGTTTAGCAGTCCTTACTATTTTGTAAAATAGTGTGTCAATAATTATAATGAGGACTTTATCTGGGTGTGGATATTGTCTAGAAGATAATATTTGTATTTAAACTCACAGTATGTGTTGTCGTATTTTGCACGACAATTGTAATAATAAAGTTGTAATTGTTTTTTATACCATGTATTTGGCGACTCGGAATGGGTGATGTATACCTATTTTGGGGGCGTCACAATATATATATATATATATATATATATATATAAATATTTTTACATTTTTATCAGGCCCGGAGTTTACTTCGTGGCCTTTTACTACTTTATTTACATTTTTTCGTCCCGCCTGGAGTTTACTTCATGGCGGTTGATTGTCTTTACTGCTTTATTTACATTTCCAATCCCCCATGAAGTTTACTTCATGGTGGTTGATCGTCCCTATATATATATTTACAGCTTTTATATATTTTCATTTCCAATCCCCTATGAAGTTTACTTCATGGTGGTCGATCGTACATATATATATATATATATATATATTTAGCTTTTATATATATAACTGCTTACAGCTTTCATATAAACTGCGGCATCATGTGAGCCTAGGAATCATGTGATCACAGATTCAGTCTTCTGAATCTAGATTCGGTCCCCGTGATGGACATTTTCAGCTGTAACCAGCTTGTAAATTATTCACGGTGTTTGGATTTCCTTAGATGGCTTTCATGCCCATAAGGAGTTTGGCACTGCTTTGTACATTATTTTCTCGACGATGCTTCACATCTCAAAAATAAAAACAACCCAGCCGAACACATAATAAAATTGAAGTATCAAAGGCCTTAATTACTATTGAGCATAAGGGTTTGAAAAACCTCTTTTACAAAACATCACTGCTCTATCTTGTTAAAACTGAACTTTTATACAAAATTCAAACCCTTTGTATATAGGTGTGAATGAGGCATAGCACTACTTCAAGATAATTTCACATGGACCCATACACATTCATATAACAGTTTAATTAAAAAGTGGTGGTCACCGTGGTAACACAGATGTCGCGGGGTGCCTAACACCTTCCCTCCACATAATCAAGCCCCCGGACCCTAACGAATCTCGATTTCACAGACCAGTTTAGCAGTGGCACATCACTTGGTCAATGTGCAAGTCTTTTCTCGATTGAGTTGGTGCAACCATTTAAAAATACCAACTGGTGACTCTTACAGTCCAATCGTCGATATATACATGTCCGACCTTTTCACAACTTATTTTTTCAAACAAATCTCACCTAACATGAGAACACCAAAAGACAAGAAGAAAAAAGGGACAAATAAAAATCTCGATGTCGATAGGTTGTATAGACCTATTTTGGGGGCATCACAGACACTGTTTAACAGGCCTTGGAAACCGAGATTCATTGAGTTCGGGGACTTGATTAAGCGTTGGAAAGGTGTTAGGCCCCCCTTGACTTCAGTGAAAACACGGTTACTACAACGTTTCAATTACCCTAATTATCTGCATTTGTGTGTGTGTGTGTATTTATTGGGCCTATATGAAATTATCTGGAAGTAGTGTTATGCCTCATTTGTACCTATATACAAAGGGTTAGACTTGTATATAAAAGTTTAGTTTTAGGCAAGATATAGTAGTGAGGTTTTGGAAAACAGATTTTTAAACCCTTATGCTCAATAGTAATTGAGGCCTTTGATACCTCCATTTTATTCTAAATTCGGCTTGATTGGTTTTAGCTTTGAGATGTGAAGCATCTTCGAGAAAATAAGATACATAGTAGTGTCGAACTCCTTATGGGCATGAAAGCCATCCAAGGATATCCAGACACCGTAAATAATTTACAAGCTGGCTTCAGCTAAAAAGCGTCCATCATGGGAACCGAATCTAGATTCATAGGCTTAATCTTCGATCTCATGGCTCCTAGGCTCACATGATATATTAATATATACAAAATCTAGAAAGAAAACTAGATTTAAATAAATCTAAGCCATTTTAGCTTCAACGGTCCAGTTTAGTCACTTTTGAACTGGTTAAAACTAGAGATAGCTAGATTTAGGTAAATCTAGTCTACAGGCTGAAATATTAAATATCTATATTGCAAAAGCAGTTAAAGCATATATATAAAAAAGCAGTAAATATATATAGTTATATATATATATATATAAAGATGATCAACTGCCACGAATTTTAAATCTAGGTAGGACTTTAAAATGTAAATATGTATATATATATATATATATATATATATATACTTCCATTTTAAAAATATTTGTGCACTCAGGCTACGCGTTGTCCGCTCAAACCTTCATAACTTTCAATCCGAACATCCGATGAAGGCGTGTTGTACCTTCTCAGAAAGTCATTGACGAGAGTTACACAATGACATGGGATTAGACATTGTCCGAATCCGGGAAGATGGGTCCATGACCAGATCTTCAAGTCTTCGCAGTCTATCCGTTAAGTTGTCTTGTGCAGTTGTCACTCAGGGTTTGGGTTATGGTTCTTCTGGGACATCTTTGGATGCAGTTTGAGTTGAACTATGTTGAGACAATGTTGATGTGGTAAAATGACCATTTTTCTCCTCCCGGGGTTGTCTCGGGCTTTGGCACAGTTGTAGCAGTCTTTTCTCAGGGTTATCTCCAAGATTGGTCTATTGTTAACTCTAACTGTCCTCAGGGTTATCTCTGAGGTTGATTTGACCTCCCGAGGTTGACTTCGGGCTTTGAACTTGATTTCTCGGGCTTATCTCTGGGGTTGGAAACTGGATCTCCCAGGGTTATCTCTGGGGTTGGAACTGAATCTCCTGGGGTTATCTCTGAGGTTAGAAACTGGATCTCTCGGGGTTATCTCCAAGGTTGGAAACTTGGATCTCCATGGGTTATCCCAGGGGTTATAAAATGAATCTCCCGGGGTTATCTCTGAGGTTGGGAACTAGATCTCCTGGGGTTGGAAACTTGGATCTCCCGGAGTTATCTCCGGGGTTGGAACTAGATCTCCCAAGGTTATCTTCGGGGTTGGAAATTAGATCTCCTAGGGTTATCTCCGGGGTTGGAACTTGATCTCCTAGGGTTATCTCCGGGGTTGGAAACTGGATCTCTCGGGGTTGGAAACTTGATCTCTCTGGGTTATCTCTGGGGTTAGAGATTGGATCTGACTTCAAGGGTTATCTCTAGAAGACGATTATGCCCTCTTGCATGGTTAGTAGCAACATTGCAAAATTTTGAGTGTCTACATTTATTATTTGATGGTGCTATAATTTATGTTCGCGTATTTGAGTGTTTAGAGGTTAAATGTGGAAAATAAATTTTTTTCAAAAATAACATAAAAACACTATTCACGCTAAAAACGCAAACTAGTTTTTTCAAAATTTTTGAAAATCAAAAGTTGATTTTTCGGCTAACCGAGTGGATTATGATTAGTAACTGAAATGGTTAGAAAAACTAATTGGATAAGGAAAAGTCCAACAATAATTAGTTAGACTAACTAAGCTTTAGGTTTCTAAGGTTAGGCTAAGAATTTTGGAAAATGGCTAGGGTTGTGCCAAAGAATGAGCCTAGGGTTTGAGAGGCTTGACTAGAGTTTAGCTAAGGGTTTAGGATGGTTTAGCTTAGGGTTGAGCTATGACTCAATTCTTAGGGTTAAAACCTAAGACTTGGAGCCAAAGTGTGCATATGTTGGTATTTATCCCATGTGGGATAAACAAGTAATAACTCACCCCTTATCTAAAGCAAGATAATGGGCATTTTGGGCCTTAATGGCTGGATATATGGGCAAGGGGGAATTAATTGGTGAGTCATCTAGAATAAACACTTAATGAGCCGTGCTAGATGACTCACCAAATTACTAAGAAGTAGGCACTAATTAGAGATGTTTCATTAAGTGATTTTGGTCATTAAGTGTTTATTAAGTGCCTTGAGTTAGTTTTAATTGTGGTTTGATTAAGCTAAATCAAGGGGGTGGTAAGTAAGTTATTAAACATAAGGAGGAAGACCTTGTGTGACTTTATTTGACTGACCAACTCGTAAGGAAGAGAAACTAGCTTTAATATAAGCAAAACATATCTTAGATATTTCATTTGTTAGCAAATATTTCCTAAGTGCTAGAAAATCTTGAGAGAAACCAAGAGAAGAGATAAAAGAGAGAGAGAGTGGCCGAAAATAGATAAGGAAAAGGAGAGCTAGATCAAAGCTTGAATCAAGCTCAAGAAGAAGAAGAAGAACCTTTCAGCTAACTATTATTGATTTCTATTACTTGTTGGGCACTCAAATGCTCATTCTTGTTTAATTTAAATGTTTTCAGCTAAGTGTGAACAACCAGAAGGCTCATGCAGAAACAAAGGAAAAGGAAAGCAAACAAAATAAGATTTATGGTATTCTATGTAATAATTAGACTTTATTATGACGATGATACTTATTAATTATCATGTAATGAATTTTTAAAGGTCTCGTACATGGGGATTAGACTCTGATGTATAAATTAAGTTTGGTATCTATATTATTATTATTATTATTATTATTATTATTATTATTATTATTATTAGTATTATTCCGCTCATAGAAATGGTATCGTGAAGCACCGAGTTTGGGTTTTAAGTACCTGAATTTGGGGGCGTCACATCCTCTCCGCATCTGTAGCATCTAACTAGTGGTTGTTCTCCTCCCCTAGAATTTGTTGTTGGTGATGGTGGTGGTGCTGCTGTCGATGTCTTCCCATCATCATTAAATCTTCTCTTCTTAAAATTTCCACTTGAATCATTTTTTCTATTATCTTAGCCATGATTACCACCAAAGTGGTTACCATTTCTTACCTGATAGTTTCCTTCACGATGGTTATCGTTGTTCCAATGGTTGTTGCCACCGGTACGATTATTATCGTGTTGTTGGTCATTATCTTTTGGTTGGGTTGGCTCATTATCGCGCTCCAATAACTGATCCCTATTCACAACATCTGAATATAAATAAAGTTTGTGAGAAATGAGGTATTGACGTATCTCAGGTTTCAAACCTCTTAGAAACATCCGCGTCATTCTCTCCTCATTATCAAACAAGTGGGACGCAAACCGGGACAACTCAACAAACTAAGCTTCGTACTGCGACACAGTCATATTTTTTGCTCCAGCTTGATAAACTCCACCTCCTTCATATGACGAATACTTTTGGGAAAGTACTTGTCGTTGACCAGCTCTTGGAACTTCGCCCAAGACATTTTGAGTGCGGCAGGCTGAGTACGTTTTACTGATTCCCACCAGTAATCTTCCTCTCCTCTCAAAATGAAGGTGGCAAAGGGAACCTTTTGCTCCTCGAAGCATCCCAAGACATCAAATATCTTGGTGATCTGCTTTATCCACGTCTCCGCTTTAAGTGGCTCTGGCTTTCCCAAAAACTCTGGTGGTCCCAGCTCCTTGAATTGCTTAGCGGTGACCATCTGTGAGTTGCCAGTGTTTCCACCTACATTTTGAACAGGAGCCGCTTTCGCCTGATGTTGCATGAATTGCATAAAACCTCTAAACATCCCATCATTCATTATTTGATCGGTGTTGTTATTTACCTGAGGATTATTGTCTTCATGTTGCACATTATCCTGGGTATTGATCGTTGGTGACTCAACGGTCTCATGTACTTCATTGCTAATCTCAACATTTTCATATGTCATTTTCAAACACTGCCACAAAACAAGGGTTAATTGACATATCACATATTATCCGTATATACTGACCGACCAATTAAATACCAAATAAACTTAGGTAGGTCATACTAGCGAAGGAATTCCCCGTCTCTCCCCTCCTAGTTCTTGTCTCACATCTCAGCTAGGGATCATATCCCTAAGTTTTGATACCAACTGTGACGCCCCCAAAATAGGTATACATCACCCATCTTGGGTCGCCAAATACATGGTACTGAATTCAAATACAAACTTAATTATACAACATGATTTGAGAGTTTTAATACGAATATTGTCATCTAGACAATATCCACACTCAATGGAGTCCTCATTACATTTATTATCACACTATTTCACAAAATAGTGAGCACTACTAATGCAACCATCTGGACCGTTAATCCGTTTCCCGACTAGTCCCAGCTATATTCTTATTTCCTGAAGAGAACAATGAAAGCAAAGGGTGAGCTCAACTAGCCCAGTAAGAAATATTATGACTAAGATAATGCAGAATAAATTATCCCTAGCCTTCAATAGTATAACAACTGATAGAATATAATTGACAAAAAGTTTTAGATTAACAACTGCAGCGGAATAAGCAATCCATTAGAAGAGTTAAGTAGAGCATGATATCTACTATCTTCTATGATTTGAAAAGTTTTTCATCAACTTTATCGCTGAGACTCAGCTTAATAAATAAACCACATTATCGAATCATCCCTCGCACTTTTTTTGCCGAGGATATTCATGTAATCATCAATGGTCATGATTATACCGAATAATCCCTAGTCATAATCATACCAATAACTGTCCATCAATGTACTACGGGCCAATGAGGACTTTTACCACATCATTTATAACATTACGGGTCATGATTATACCGAATGATCTCTGGTCATAATCATACCAATCAACAGTCCATCTATGCACGTAAGCCAAAGATGACTTTCATCACAATATAAGCATGAGGATGATGACAATGACATAAGAATTCAATTAAAATATAGTAAAGGATAAGCTTTTAAATATTTATAATTTAATTTATCCAGAATTCAATAATGATCAAATTATCAACATGATACTGCTTTGTGGAGTAAAATTCAAGAATGATATTATATCAAAAATGATTTGGAGAGAAAAGAAATCAATTTTTGTCATGAATAGTACTCCGGATGAATAGTACTCGGGTGAATAGTACCTCATGAATAGTACTTCGGGAATAGTAATCCATGAATAGTACTTTATAAATAGTACTCATGAATAGTACTTTATGAATAGTACCTATGAATAGTACTTCGTGAATAGTACTTGTCAACGTCGGGAATTTTATTTGTCTCTTTTCGTTACTTATTCTTTGGTGTTCTCATGTTATGTGAGATTTGTTTGAAAAAATAAGTGAAAAAGGTCCGACATGTGTAATATCGATGATTTGACTGTAAGAGTCGCCAGTTGGTGTTTTTAACTGGTTGCACCAACGCAACCGAGAAAAGATTTGCACATTGACCCAGTGATGTAACACTGCTAAACGGGTCTGTGAAACCGAGATTCATTTGGGTTCGGGGGCTTGATTATGTGGAGGGAAGGTGTTAGGCACCCCCCGACATCCGTGTTGCCACGGTGACCGCCACTTTTCAAGAAACTGTTATATGAATGTTTGTGTGTGTGTGTGTAGATCAATGTGCAATTTATTTGGAAGTAGTGCGAGGCCTCATTCGCACCTATATACAAAGGGTTTGAATTTATAGAAAAATTCAATTTTAAACACGATAAAGCAATGAAGTTTTGTAAAAGAGGTTTTCCAAACCCTGTGCTCAATAGTAATTGAGACCTTTTCATACTTCCATTTTATTATTAAATATTCGGCTTGTTTGCTTTTATTTTTGAGATGCGAGGCATCTTCGAGAAAATAATATACAGCAGTGTCGAACTTCTTATGGGCATGATAGCCATCTAAGGAAATTCAAACACCGTAAATAATGTACAAGCTTCTTACAGCTGAAAATGTCCATCACGGGAACCGAATCTAGATTCAGTAGACTGAATCTGTGATCACATGATTCCTAGGCTCACATTATGCCGCAGTTTATATGAAAAGCAGTAAGCAGTTATATATATATAAGCTATAAATATATATATACAGACATGATCAACCACCATGAAGCACCTCCATGGGGGATCAGAAATGTAAATATATAAAAGCGGTAAATATATATATATATATAGACATGATCAACCACCACGAAGCACCTCCATGGGGGATCATAAAAGTAAATAAAGTTGTAAAAGATGATCAACCGCTATGAAGTAAACTCCAGGCGGGACTAACTGTAAATAAAGCAGTAAAAGGCCTCGAAGTAAACTCCAAGCCTGACAGAAATGTAAATATATATATATATAAGCGATAAACGCACAAGATGTTTCTCAATCCCGGCTCGGTTTATCATTTCAGTGATTTGTCGCTATATATATATAAAAAAGCAGTAAACGCACCAGATATAAAATTCAGGCTCATCGAAAAGAGTTCGATAACAGTTCATATATATAAGTATATATATATAAGCAGTAAACGCTCCAGATATAAAATCTAGGCTCATCGATGATGTTCGACAATGCTTATATATATATATAAGTATATATATATATAGCAAGTAAACGCTCGGATGTAAAATCCGTGCTCATCGATTGATGTCTCGACAACGCTTTATATATATAAGTATATATATATATAAGCAAGTAAACGCTCCAGACATAAGTCTAGGCTCAATCGAGACATAACTTGATAATGTTAGTCCATATATAAATATATACATATATAAGTATATATATACAAACAGAAATTAAAACCACGGACTGAAGTTCGGGCATACGCACACAACACGACTCTCAATGTGAAGAATGGTGTGTGCAAAGATGAAGAGAAAGGCTTTATAGAGTGTGAGAAGGCTTACAGTGGGCTGCTAAAGCAGGCTTCTATAACTCTAGATAGATATAATACTCAGCTCCCGCCGGTAAAATATAGCTATATGTGAGCTAACAGGTGTTTAAAATGAGAAAAGCACTCAATATGGGGTGTGTACAAAGCAAATTAGACAGGGCTTCCTTCCTTTTTTATTTAAAATGGCCACCCCAAGCTCTATATTTATAGAGTCGAGTCGCGGTAGTACTGCTACTGCGTGCATGATGCACTTCTTGCAATGCCGGGGTGCCCTGCTCGTGGGTCCCATTGTCTCAAGCACGTACACTGCAGCACCTGTGATGTCCGCTCGAACTTGCAGAACTTCAATCTGAACATCCGAATGAGGTGTACAAGACCTTCTTCGGACTGCTTTTCTCGAGAGTTACGCAATGACATGGGATTAGAGGTTGTACGAAGTCAGGAAGAGGGGATCATGCCCATGGTCTTCAAGCTTCAAATTCTATCCGATGTGCTGCCACGCGTAATAGTCACTCAGGATTGAAACACATTGGTTCTTGTGGGACATTGTTGTGTAGAAATGTATGTATGAAATGTTGAGACGGTGCACTGGGGTTGAGATGGCAAGATGACGATTTGACTCCTCACCGGGGTTATCTCCAGTTTGGGCTGATAGCAGACGTTGCTCAGGGTTACAACTGAGATTGGACTGCTACAAGTGTTTTAATTCTGCAAGGTCATCTATAAGTGTGCCTGTCTTCCCAGTGTTATCTCCGGGTCTTTGGAATGAGTGCCTCGGCAGGAGGTCTGAGATTGAAGCAGATCGCATGCATTTGAAACAAGCATTTCCGGAGTTATCACCAGAACTACAACAACATTCCTTGGGGTTATCTCCAAGGATGAAACTCGGGGTTATCTCCGAGGTTGGAACTGATACTCCCGCGGTGTGTTCCGGGGTTGAGACTGATCTTCCGGTAGTATCTGGATTGGATTTGAACTATCTTCCAGGGTTATCTCTGAAAGACGAATCTGCCCTCCTGCAATGTTAGTAACAGGTGTGTAGAAAATTTCGAGTGTCTACAGATGCCCCCTCTTTATCATATTCATGCAATGCAAGGCATGGATAGGATAAAGAATCCTAGACACTTGAAATGCAACAAGATAAACATGATGCTATGTGCAGCAACATGATGCAAATGTATGATGTATGAATGAATGATTGTCATTCTACTGGGGATGACAATCAGTAATGTCTTGGACATGCGATCCAAGTCTTCAAGGATGTTGATGTTGGGGCTATCACCAAAGTCATGGATCCTTGATACAGACTTCTACTCCATAGAGGTGCCTCTCGTGTTCAAGAGATCTATGGGGATAAAGCTTTGTCTGTTTGAAGATGTGTATAACATATTCCATCATCGGTCCTCTCCGATGAGGATGGTCTTCTCTGGTTTGTGTCACCAGCATATACCATGATCATGTTAGAGTTACTGCCAACAGTATGTATTGTCAGGGCTACCTTACCTTCATTGATGTGTGTATCACCGGATAGGTCCATGTTGGGCAAACTGTCAAGGTTGCTTGACATTCATTGATGTGTGTATCAATGATTGCATTGCGTTGTGACCCTTGCTGGGGAGTATGACAAGGCAGCTTGACCTTCATTGACGCGTATATCAATGGTTGAATCACATTGTGACCCCCGTCGGGGATACGTGAATGTTTGACTTTGGCGTTGTAACCCCCGTCGGGGATACATAGACATGGATAGGTTTCTTCGATGGGTTTACTTGCCACCGGCTGAGATAACGTCAAGGCTACTTGACCTTCATTGATGTGTGTATCAATGATTGAGAATGCGTTGTAACCCCCGTCGGGGATATGTGAATGTTTGACAGTCTGCGTTGTGACCCCCGCCGGGGATACTTTATCAATTAATAACTTCGGCGTTGTAACCCTTGCCGGGGATACTTGGATTCAGGGTTACGTCCATGTGTTTGGCGGCATCAGACCTGTGTGAGGTATTGTCGAGCATGATTAGTAAAAGCTGAGCTCATCGGTATAGTATACCTGGTATTCAGGCGAATACCAATGAGTGATATGCAGAGCCAGAGTTTGGCCCGTGAAAACCAGGATTTTAGGCTATTTCGCTCAATCGCGTAGCATTTTTATTCCTGATTTGGCCTTTTTAGCTTGTGAAACCACCTTTACAACTCAAACTGGACCGAGCCAGAGGTGTGGGCCCCATGTAGGGGTGCTACAAGTACACCTGCGGCAGCCGCAGGTGGACCTGCGGCCAACCGTGAGTATGAAAGGCCTGCGGGTTGCTTTCATAAATCACTTTCAAGTTGCGCCGCAAAGGAAATCCGAGAGCTCTTCTTCAGACCTGCTGAGTTCGGGCGACTTTCTGCACATTCTTGAAAGTAGTATGCACACAAGCCAATCATGTTTGATGATAAAGCATATACTTTGTAACAATCTTATTCATTTATTAATAAAAAGTATTAATTTATTAAAGGCTTTTAATTATCTACATGATGCTGTTTTATAATATATGATAAACCCATAGTTTTAAGCAATGCTTTTAGAATAATGATGATGATCATTCTAATGAGATCTAAATTCTTAGAAAGCTTAAAACTAAAATAGTTTCCAATCGTTGGATTACTAAATTGGGGATTAGTGAATCCGATAGAGATTGATACATACGTTGCTTGCTTTCATTGGATGAGGATGATTGATCTCACGATCATTTGTGTGGAGACACTAAAGCAAGTATGTAGGTGCTTATTAGAGAATAAGTTCAATTGAACGTGGCTTGCTAAGGAATACCTAATGGAGTTTTACTTGCACCGTCAATAGGAATTCTGTAGTGATAGTAGTCAAGTGATCCTTGGATTTGAGATCATCATAGTATCTTGTGTATGATGAGTTATACTTTAACTTATTCCTTAAGACCCTTAGGGTATATCAAAGGGTATGCTTGGGTATAATAAGTTGTACATGGAGATAATGTATGATCAATAAAGAATCTACCACTTCTAGTAAAAAGAAGAAATGTCCTATGTGATTCGATAAATGACAACTCAAGAGTCCTTGGCTAAGGCGTAATGAAATTAGAAAGGAGTTTCTAATTTGCATTATTTAGAGTTGTGCATTTAAGAGTCGAAATACATATAATTAAATAAAATAAGACTTGACAGAAATTTTATGTCTTATATTTAATTGGGACATTGTATGGTGGAAGGATTGAATTATATGGTAACTATTTACTCAAAGGTTCTTTTATGATTAATGTTGAAATCTATATTATCTGGAAAGTCGTTGATCGTTAGGGAGGCTTATCCCTATTGTAGAATAAATATTATTTATTTAAATAAATTAATAGTTTAATTTATTTATTTAAATAAGATTAGAATTGTTCTAATTAATTTATTCACAACCGGTTTAATATGGAGAACCTAAAGGGTCACACCATAAAAGGAAGAATAATTATTTAAGAAGTTAATGGCATAATCGTAATAATAATTAAGTATATTTAATTTAATCTATGGTGATAGAATAAATTAAATATCTTAATATTTAATATTTAATATTTTGGAAATATTAAATATAAATTAATAAGAGGAGTCTTATTATTATTATTACTATTATTATTATTTAATTCCTAAAGGAGTTTAGGAATTAATTAATAAAAGTATTCTCAAATATCCTAATAGGATTAGGAGGTAAATTAATTAAAAAATTTTAATTAATTATCCCTAATAAGATTAGGGAGCTTAATTAATTAAAAAAATTTAATTAATTAAAATAAAACCCAATTTCTTAATTGTTAAGGAGGGTTGCCCACATCTATAAATAAGAGGAGTCTTCTTATGGGTGAGCTAGTTGTTGACTTTTCACAACATATATACGTGATTCCAATTGTTGGGAGAGTACGCTATTTTCTATGAGAGATAGAAAAACTAGGGTTTTGCCAAATACCCATCTTCTTGAATCCTTTTTCTTCCTTGGTGGATCACCTCTAAAGGCCAAACATTTGGGTGGCTAACATTGATCAAAAGAAGGAACCAAATCCGGTGGATTCAAGTTGAACGCGAAAAGGATTGGAGGTGAACCTGTACCTGAGGAAGCTCGGATCTTCAAGGGTATGATTCTTGTTCTTTCTTTTTCGTTTAATTAATAATTGCGTATAAAGGGTGATCCGGGTAAATGGTTTATAAAATTTTTAAACTCTAATTTTTACACGTTTCCGCTTACTTTGTGCAATTCGATTGCGTTCATGAATATTACAAACCTAACAGTGGTATCAGAGTCAAACCTTTATGCGAATTATTAATTGTTTTAATTTGATATATATATTGATATGTGTTTAGAACAATTTAATTGGGCATAATTTGTTGTATAAAATTTATTAAAAAAAAAAGGGAAAAGCTATAATATATTTTCGAAAAACTGTTGAAAACAGCGACCTTTTTTAAATATATATATATATATATATATATATATATATATATATATATATTGTTCGCTGTGTTTTCGCCGCTTCAAGGGATTGTGGCCGTTTTTCCCTTTCATAAAGCTGATCCTGTTATCTGGTTCATGGTGAAATGATTCCTGTTATATATACAAGTCATGTTACTTATTATATATATGTGGTAACCAATTTTATATATAATATAAATAATAGGCTACCACGTGAATCGTCAAGGGACTTGAATCATTTTATCATGAATCTTACTTTAAATATATAATATTATATATATAATGGTTTAGTTATATTATATGTATATTATATTATATATTCTTAATAATTTTATAATTAAAATAAAAGTTTATTTTAATTTTAAAATAAAAGTTTATTTTAATCTTAAAATAAAAGGTTTATTTTAATTTTAAAATTAGAATTTCATGCTAACTAATTAGAGTTGGAATTGGATTCCATGATAACTAATTTGAGTTGAAATTGGATTTCATGTTTCCTTAAATAAAGGAGTTTATTTAGATATGAAATAAGATTTTATATTATTCAAAATAAAAGAGTTTATTTGTGAATAGGAAAAAGAATCACTCTTTCCTTAAATAAAGGAGTTTATTTAGATATGAAATAAGATTTCATATTATTCAAAATAAAGGAGTTTATTTGTGAATAGGAAAGAGAATCCGTGTTTCCTTTAATAAAGGAGTTTATTTTTTTTCTTGGAATTGGATTCCATAATTACTTAAAATAAAGGAGTTTATTTTGATTAAAATAAAATAGTTTATTTTATTCAAAATTGGATAAATTAAAATAAAATTGTTTTATTTTGATTTAAATTTGAATTAGAATAAAGGAGTTTATTTTGATTCAAAATTAGATTTTATACTAACTAAATTTGCCCATTAAATGATATCAATATATATATTGAATGTTTATTATTCATGAGATGAATATTATTTATTGATGCATATGGTGATGTGTATGATAATAAACGGGATTGATTATGGACTATTCACCAATATGATTGAATTTTATTTTAGTTGGATGCATGAATGTATGGGTTTTATTAAATGGGGTCTGCGTACCTCGTCTTCTCTAATTTTTCTTAATGTAAATTCTATCTCCCTCCTATGTACTTCCCCTTGATTGCTGATTAAGGTTTTTATTTATTTTAAATAGTTTTGTAATAGGAATAATTAGAATTAATTTTGGAAAATTGGAGATCAAAGGAGCAATGAGCGCGTGAAGACTTGTTTGTAATGGAGCTCGGGTTTAAATGTAATAGTTATATTTAAATATTAATTCTTTCACCCCTAGGTTTGACCTTTTGGTTCACTTGGTGGCTCTAATGAACCAAACTAGAATAAAAGTCTATAATCAATCCAGGTAGAATATAGTATTCTATATGTGCATAATAAGATTATATATTATGCAAACATGCTTCGCATGTTCATTAATATGACGCGTATTTTATATATATATGTGCATGCGCGCTAAACAAGATGAGACAAATTAATAACAAATCCCTCAAATTTTTTATAGTAAGTCCTAAGTGTTCAAAGATATTTGGAATATCGAACGTCGCCTTCTAGCATGATAAAATTAATAGAGTATTAAATATTTAATATGAGTTTGTTGTGTCACCACAAGGCAAGTATTAAGTATTTAAGATGTTAATTTATCACATTTGATGCTTATAAAAAAATTGAATAAGATTGTTTTGTTGTGTCACCACAAGGACAATATTTTTCTTTTTGAATATATGGAGTGCTAGGTTGGACTTAACTTGGATAATTTTGATTCGGATGTGCCACCACTTGATCAAAATAATCTAAGAGGCAAAATACAAGGAGTTACATAGTTGATGTAATTGACAAGAGTTGTCTACCTATTTATTTATATATAGTTTGTTGTGTCACCACAAGGCTATATACATTTGAAATGGGATCCTTATTCTCACTAGCAAATCTTTAATTAGATTTTGCCGAACTATATAAGTGAGGGTAATATAGTTTGATGAAAATAGTGGGAGATACCAATTTAAAACAAGACCTAAATTATTTTGGTAATTAATAAAAGAATGTATGCTAAAATGTTGTTAATTACAAATTCATTTACAGTTTTTTACAATGTCTAAATTACTATCACTGTGAAGCATATTAGATGTTATTTAACCAAATCGTATTTATCGGATTGGTTAAGGAATTTGAGAATAGTTCTCACGGCTGAAAAGCTATCTTATGTCCTTAATACGCCTATCCCTGCAATGGTTGCAGACAATGCCTCTGAGGAAAGATTGTTACTTTTAGAAAGTGGCAAGATGATGCACAGTTGGCTCAATGCATCATTCTCGCATCAATGAGTAACGAGCTTCAGCGTCAGCATGAAACTATGGATGCTCTTACTATATTCCTGCACATCAAGTAGTTAATGGTGAGGAAAGTAGGACTGATAGATATCAGATATCTAAGGAGGTCTTCCGATCTAGAATGACCGATGACACTACAGTACAGATAAAATGTCCTAAACATGATCAATTTGATTGATCAATTAGGACAACGGGTTTTGTCATGGATGGAGAGTTGAGCCAAGATTTGATCTTACACTCACTCCCGGACTCCTTTCACAATTGTTGTGAATTTTTCATATGAACAAGCTAAATATCAGCCTCGCTGATTTGCTTAGCATGTTGAAAAATGTTGAGAGTCACTTTACAGCCAAGAAAGACCATGTCTTACTGGTAGGGGCCAAAGGATCTTCTGAAAAGAAGAACAATTCTAAGAAGGTAAATTAAAAAGGCAAAAATAAAGGATAATAAGAACAAAACTGATACGGATAGCAAAAGAATTTTCCTTCCACTGTAATAAGCCTGAACACTGGAAAGAAACTGCGAGAAGTATCTTGCAGAGGCTAACCAAAGAAGCTTAGTGAAATTTCGGTTACAAATACAAATTTGTTCATGATTTAAAATAAATTTTTCTTTAAGTCAAGGTTCTACTTGAGTATTGGATACCGACTTTGGTTATCATAAATATAGATTTATGAAGGACCAAGCGTAAGTAGAAAGCTAAACAAATATAAGTAATCCTATAAAAGGGAAATGTAGCAAAGGTTGCCACATTAGTCATAGAAACTTATAATTTAGCAATGCCTACGGGCAAATCTATTAAGTCAATAAGTTGTTATTGTATTTCAGTTCTTGTTAGAAACATTATTTCTATTTTATTGTTGGACAATGAAATCTTTGGTATTATAATTAAGAACAATTGTTGTTCTATTTATAATAATAATGTTTTGTATAGAACCAAAATATTACTTAATTGATTTTATATACTTGACTTGCGTGAAAATAATTTTGCAAATTGAACAAACTAGTATAAGAAAAGGAGATGATAATTCAAATAGTTGAATGTATGTATTTATTGAAATACAAGTGTGAATTATTTGAAAGGTTCAAAGAATTCAGAAGTGAAACAAATTGGCAAAGTATTAAGATTCTTTGATTAGATCAAGGAATAAATACTTATGCAATAAGTTTTTAGATCATCTCAAATGGTTTTCTCACAATGGACGCCTCCTGATACGTAATAATTGATTGATGTATCTGAAAGGAAAAATCGTACCTAGTTGGACATGGTGCGGTCCATAATGATTTTACCGACATTCTAGTATCCTTCTAGGATCATGTTCTAGAAATGGCTGCATATCTACGAAAAGGTAACCTCAAAATCCGGCCCCAAGACTCCATAAAAGTTATGGACATGGAGGATTCCTAATCTTAAGTATGTTAAGATAAGGGGTTGTCCAACGTATGTGAAAAAATTTCACAGGTTAAGCTTGTGACAAAATTTGACAAGTACATATTTGTGGGACATCCTAAAGTAAGTTTAGGGTATATTTTCTATAATCTTACTTAGCAAAAGGTGTTTGTTGAGAAACACGCTACCTTCTAAGATAAAGATGTTTATCAATGAAGGGGCTAGTGGGAGGATAATAGATCTTGAAGAGTTCAAGAACCACAAAACACTATAAGTCAAATAAGAGGAACCTGTAGATAGACCTATTGTACCACAACCGAATCATAAATCTAGAATAGTACCAAAGATACCTAGGAGGTATGGATTCATCATAGATGATGACGATGAGGTAAGCATCATAGAAGATGATGATCCAGAGTTACATACGATGAGGTAAGAGTTCTAGTGTGTACAAAAGGGTCAGTGGGAGCGTCGTGAAATTTCTAGTATTATATGTTGATATACTACGGATGAGGAATAACATACCAATGCTACAATCAGTAAAGATAAAGTTGTCTAAACATTCCTCCATGAATGATTTGGGAAGAGTATCTTAATTGGGGATACAAATATATATAGATAGATTTAATAGGATGCTCGACTTAACCCAAGGAACGTATATTCATTTGATGCTAAAGTTGTTTAGCATTGCAAACTCCATGGGATATCTCATGTTGATGAGCCATGGAGTGTATCTCTCTTAATAGCCCCATAGACTCCTAAAAGAGAGATCGCATGAGTAATTATCATGTATGCAATGAAATGTACGAGACCCAATGTTGATCGGTCATATTCTGGAGAAGATCACTGTAAGAAAGTGAAAAACATCTTAAAGTACTTAACCGGTACTAAGGATGTGATTAAAATTTATGGTGGGTCTAAATTAAAACTAGAGGGCTTAACATACTCAAGTTTTTCAAATGCACTCAAGATTTACGTAAAATCCACTTTAAGTTAAAGGGTTACCTTGAGCAGGTGGTGCGATGAATTGAAAGGTTCCAAACAAAGAAAGAGTTCTTTTTAGTGATAAAGACAAAGTATATAGCTGTAAATGAAGCTACAAGTTGATTGTTTGGATGAAAAGTTCATTACAGAACTAGGAATAGTTCCTAAGTCTCATCTTGGATTTAAACATGTGTTGTGGCACTTTCATTTGATTATAAGAATCATTGAAAGATGGGAAATCACTATAGAGATAGTGGACTCTCAAGAACAACATTACATATCCATTAACTAAAGCTTATCCAACGGCAGGATAATCGTCACTTAGAGAAGAAGAGTATGAGATACCATGACGATTGGCTTTAGTGCAAGTGGGAGATTGAAAGTAGGGAGGCTTATCCCTATTGTAGAATAAATATTATTTATTTAAATAAATTAATAGTTTAATTTATTTATTTAAATAAGATTAGAATTGTTCTAATTGATTTATTCACAGCCGGTTTAATATGGAGAACCTAAAGGGTCACACCATAAAAGGAAGAATAATTATTTAAGAAGTTAATGGCATAATCGTAATAATATAAGTTATGTATATTTAATTTAATCTATGGTGATAGAATAAATTAAATAGCTTAATATTTATTATTTAATATTTTAGAAATATTAAATATAAATTAATAAGAGGAGTCTTATTAATATTATTACAATTATTATTATTTTAATTTCTAAAAGAGTTTAGGAATTAATTTAATATAAGTACTCTCATTTATTCCTAATTGGATTAGGAAGGAAAATTAGTTAAAGGAGTTTAATTAATTATCCCTAATAAGATTAGGGAACTTAATTAATTAAAAGAATTTAATTAATTAAAATAAAACCCAATTTCTTAATTGTTAAGGAGGGTTGCCCACATCTATAAATAAGAGGAGTCTTATTATGAGTGAGTTAGTTGTTGACTTTTCACAACATACGTGATTCCAATTGTTGGGAGAGTACGCTCTTTTCTATAAGAGATAGAAAAACTAGGGTTTTGCCAAATACCCATCTTCTTGAATCCTTTTTCTTCCTTGGTGGATCACCTCTAGAGGCTAAACACTTGGGTGGCTAACGTTGATCAAAGGAAGGAACCAAACCCGGTGGATTCAAGTTGAACGCGAAAAGGATTGGAGGTGAACTTGTACCTAAGAAAGCTCGGATCTTCAAGGGTATGATTCTTGTTCTTTCTTTTTCGTTTAATTAATAATTGTGCATAAAGGGTGATTTAGGTAAATGGTTTGTAAAATTTTTAAACTCTAATTTTTACACGTTTCCGCTTACTTTGTGCAATTCGATTGCGTTCATGAATATTACAAACCTAACAATTCTGCCACCGTACAAGTGTTCTTCACTGTCCTGGTAACATATGCATGTATTCTTTTCCAGTTTCTATCCGTTAAAAATGACTTATCACATGAAATGCATTTAGACACATAGTAGTAAATATGCATGCTGATATGACTTGATAAAAAATATTCAACATAGTAAATGTTAGTATTAAATCATGCTGAACATAATGATGTGAAAAAAAAAATTTGACTTTTGAAACAATCAAATTGGCACCTTTAACTGTCATTTCTTATCCTCTTTGAGGACAAATGAGTAAAGGTAGAAAAGTAAAATAATCCTGGTAATTAGACTACACTTACGGATTTTTTACTGTGATGTATTAATGCATCTAGGATGTATATGACTGTGGATAGGTGTGCTTCTGAATGGCCACCTAGTCATGCCTATGTGCATGTGGATAGTCCCATTTACAAAGGAGGCTATGGAAAAAATTTTCCAAAACGTAGGCATTGGGTAGTCATTCATTTTTAACTCTACTGTAGACGTATGTTAAAATAATGCATGCATGCATGTAGTCATGAAAATGCATTTTGAACAAAAACTCCATGTAAGAATTTACCACACCCTTTTTGAGGTGATTTGGAGACTTGTTATCCAGATATTATGGATCCGGATCAGCTGAGTAGTTCTCGTAGAGCCACTTCTAGTGTACGGAGGAGGGCTTCTGAAGTGCCTCTGTGACGCCCCCAAAATAGGTATACATCACCCATTCTGAGTCGTCAAATACATGGTACAGAATACAAATATAAACTTAAATATACAACATGAACTGTGAGGACTACTAATGCAACCATCTGGACCGTCAATCCATTCCCTGACTAGTCCCAGCTATATTCTCATTTCCTGAAGAGAAAAGTGAAAGAAAGGGTGAGCTCAACTAGCCTAGTAAGAAATATTATTACTAAGATAATGCAGAATAAATTATCCTTAGCCTTCAACAGTATAACAACTGATAGAATATAATAGACAACAAGTTTTAGATCAACAACTGAAGCGGAATAAGCAATCCATTAGAAAAGTCAAATAGAGCATAAAATCTACTATCTTCTATGATTTAAAAGATTTATCATCAATTTTATCGTTGAGAATCAGCTTAATAAATAATTTCACATCACCGAATCATCCCTGCACCACGGGCCAAGGATATTCTTTAGTATCACGACCACGAATTATCCTTGCACTACGGGCCAAAGATAATTGTGTTTTCATCAACGGTTATAATTATGCCATAAAATAATTCATCTTTGCACCCTTGGCCGAAGAGAATCCATGACCATAATCATACCAAAAACTGTCCATCAATGCACTACGGGCCATTGAGGACTTTTATCACATCATTTGTAACATTACGGTCATGATTATACCAAATAATCCCTGATCATAATCATACAAAGTCCATCTATGCACTACAGGCCAAAGATGACTTTCATAACAATATAAGCATGAGGATGATGACAATGACATAATAATTCAATAAAACAAGTTCAAGGATAAATTTTAAAGATTTATAATTTAATTTATCTAGAATTTAATAACGTTCAAATTGTCAACATGATACTTCTTTATGGAGTAAAATTCAAGAATAATATTGTACCAAAAATGATTTGGACCGAAAATGAATCAATTTTTATCATGAATAGTACCCCGGGTGAATAGTACTCGTGTGAATAGTACCCCATGAATAGTACTTCGGGAATAGTAACCCCGTGAATAGTACTTCGGCATGAAAAAGTTAAAATTTATCAAGAATGCTTAGAATAAAATTTCCATGAAAAGATACTGGATGAAGCACAAATATCAAGGATATTCTACTAATTTCATGGAGTATAGAAGCTAAAATTTTAACAAAACGAGTATAGAATGAAGATCAAAACATGGATACAATCAAATATAGTAACCATAATAGACATCTAGGACGAAAAAGAGAAAATTTCATTTTTTGGTGAATAGTGCCGTATTCGTGAATAGTGCCGTATAAGTGAATAGTAACCCCAACACAAAAAGGTAGAAATTTCACAATAAAATTCATATCAATATTTCGGCATAATGATATAGAAGAAAATAATATCATTTACGAAGAAAATTACATCCCTTACCTCAAAATAACAGTAGTTCTGATCGGAATATCGGATGTAAAGTCGAAGGAAACTTGCACTGAATAGCAACTCTCAAAGTATCTAAATACTCACAAAATACGCTCGATACTATAGAGAGAAAGAAAACTTGTTTCTGGTTTGATTTTCAATTCTAACTTAAGCGCCTATTTAGAGGAAAATGCTAGAACGCCATAGGAGACTAAAATAATAAAATAATATTATTTCTTTTTTTTTCTACGCACCAACCATTGAATCAATCTAGCATGCCATTTCTGAAAAATTTAGCAGCCCACGTGTTTTCAATAAAACAAAAGTGGGTCCCACCCAATTTTAATAAAAATCATTTTATTTTTCGAAACTTCAGTAATTCATAGAAAATAGCCTTTTATCAGAAAAATATGAATTTATGTCCATTCCACATGAAATCGAATTCTCTACAACTTTGCAGAAGAAAGTTTTTCCAAATTCCAGACAGAAAATATCCGAAATCCATAAACGGATGATTTTTAACACCTTAAATTCATAACAAATTATACGCTAATTTTTAACGGTTCAAAATTTGTTGACATATGCTCAACTTATATATGCATAACATATCCAAAAATCACAACGATCTAACGGTTGGATTAAAATTATAACTCACTCAATAGAGCTTTAAGAACACTGATTTGAGTTTTTAATACCTCCAATCCGACAAAATACTGATAAAATACCTCAACATTAATTCCTTCATTTATAACCACATAAAATAAATATTTTCCTAACCATCATTTATGTCCACATAGAATAAATATTTCCTTATCATATAAATCAATAATTAATTATTCACAAATAATATTACAGAATCACAATAATGACAACCAAGCCGTTCCCAGGAAAGAGGGGGCTTTCCGATAAGGATTTCTCCTTATTGGCGAGCAATTAGGTGACCAAACCTCTCCTTGACAGAACTTTCTAGATATTGCCAATAATGTTATCTAATAATATTATTCAACTAATATGAATTATTGATTTGATAATGGAAAATACTGTGCAGTGACAATTATTGAAACAACAATAATATAAAATATCAATGCAGCAATTATTGAATCAATAAAATAAAATATTAAACAGTAATTACTTTAACAATTATTGAGTAAAACTGAGTGACTTCTCATGTAAGCACCAATAATCAATACCGTGTGCTACTATGCAACCACGCGTATTACTTTATTTTTACTTCTGGGTAGTTCAATAGTTAACGGTAAAACTTTCACCATTATTTTCATTAAAAGATATTTCTATCGTTTTCTCATTCCGACAATAATTCTGTTGTGGGATCCACCAATGATTGTGCCATCGTACGAATATTCCCCGACAAAAAGAATATTCCCCGACCAATCGAATATTTTATAACAACTTGCTTACTTTTCAAAATTTATAAATATTACCCACAACTATAACATTATATCAAATCCACACCATAACATAAAAAAAATATTTCGAGAAAATTAAATATTTATTCATAAAATTTGGGGTCTCACAGCCTCGACCCCGTTCTGTTAGACAGCCTCGTCGTTTGGTGGAGGCGATGATACGTCCTATCCGGGTTGAAGTGTCGGACGTAGAGGACGAGGAGGAGGATGTACCGGTTGAGGTTCCTACTCCTGTTGCATGTGTTCCCCGTAGGGATTTGCCATGTATTCAAGTGGCGAACCCAGAGTTTCTGGGCGACTTGAGTCGACATCCTTCAGTCTACCTACACGCAAATGAGGTATAAAGTTAGATCTTAATCTTCCTTGTTTCCTATTGATGAGGAGTAAAGGGTTCTGATGTTGATATGCATTTGATGTAGGTTCCCGGCTTTACACAGCCTCAAGGGAATTAGTTCAGCATACACTCTATGTATCAGGCTTTGCACGATGACTATAGAGCGATTGTACATGGTCGGGGATTCGTGGATGTTCTTTTCCATTCTTCCCGTCGTTGTCCACAGGGTTACCTCGAGGCATTGTCTCGAAACGGTTTCACCACCGACTCGATCCACTCAATTTGCTAGACTATGAGGTGATGATGATGCGGATGGATTGGCGATTTATCACAGGTATGGAGTTTAGACAGGATGTAGTGCCTTGTACGACGGATATCACCCCTACAGCCGTTAGATCCTTTCTAAGAGTTCTGGCGGAGGCGCTCAAGGGTAGGACTGTGCGTACAGGTCCTTTGAGCATAGATGCTATGAGCGGGCTATTAAGTGAGCCTATACCCGATGATTTGAGAGTCAGGGATCGCATTCTTTGGCGATTGTTCCTGATGATCATTAGGGGCTGCTTCATAGCAGATAACTCTTTTATGGTGTCTTTCATTTTGATCAGCGCCACTTGACACGTGGACCGTATAGGAGATTATGATTGGGGTTCCTACACCTTCACCTATTTCCTCAGGGGAATGCACATGCGATCGCAAGGCTTGACCGAGGCTTGGTTAGGATTCTACCCATTTCTACTGGTGAGTATTTCTCTTGTCTTTTCCCATATACAGGTTAAGAGCGTTGATTGATAGCAGATGTTTGCCTTTGTGTTGGCAGTTTTGGGCCTATGAGAGGCTTCCATGTCTACGTCCTATGAGCGTGTTAGGTTTAGACACCTATCCACGAGGATGGAGATGACATCATTCCATACTGACGGAGGTCTCTGTTGCTAAGGGTTTCACTCATTGCCGCCTACAGCTGGAGTTGTTGACAGCGGATGTCATCACATGGGTTCCCTACTCTGGGGAGCATTTAAGCATTGGATTTGAGGATGGGTACCCGACTGGTGTCGAGCATGTGATTTCCACCCGTAGGATTTCTCTCTTCATAGATGGAGGATGGGAGCTCTATTTAGGAGAGCGTGCTATCAGGAGCACCACAGGAGAGATTCGCATGTCGATCTTGCCTCCTGCCAGGCGTTTTTGGCCTGTTTCGCAGTCACCCATCATTGATATCCCATTGTTAGGGGTTGACGATTTCACATTATCAGAGGATCCCTGCACTCAGGAGATATTCCAGCATCGGTGGTTCCCTCGTACCATTGGAGCCGAGACCCGCGCCACTCAGTTCATGGGGGATATGGTTCCAAGATCCGTGATGATGGCGGATTGGTTAGCCTGTGTCAGAGATCCAACTCATGTGACATAGATTGACAGTTTGACCCGGCATTTGGACCGGGCACATTTCTTTATCCGACATTTGGGCAGAGATCCTTCAGAGGCAGACACTTTTGATCCTTCCAGCTCTGGCGCTGGCCCCTCAGGTGACCCATATGGTTTTTTCGGTGCAGATCCTCCCTTGTATAGGCCTGACATCTTTGTAGATAGAGATCCAGTGACTCAGGAGAAGTTACATCAGGTGGACAGGATTGACGATGTAGACATCGATACCATTGACATCTTCTGATGTATATTCTCGTTATTTCTTTTGATAGGCCTCTGTTAGACATTGGGTAGCTTCGCCCCATTCTTGCTATATCTTTTTATAGGCCTCTGTTAGATGTAGGGCAGTTTTGCCCCATTTCCCTGTATTTTAGCTGTACAGAGATGTATTAGATGATGATATACTTAGGAATGTATGTAAAGTTTTCCATTCCCTATACCATATTGCCATCTATTGTATCATGCATGTTATTATGTTATGCATATGTATGTATATCTAGAGATATTCAGCATTGACCCCTGGATGGTCTTATGACACGGCCTGTACAGATGTCTTCTTCGATAATTAGCCGTATTGATCATACCCCACCATTTTTTGTGGCATTGGGTATGCGATCGTGGTATGATAGCATGTCACCATGAGACAGGGTGACTGTAGATCATTTGTTGCAGCATACTATGACCCTGTTGATGTTTCAGGTTCCCATAGGATTCGTGGAGGGCATGCTGGAGCACTAGGTATCGGAGAGGCAGGTTTTTTGATTTGGGACCCAGGAGTTGACTCCTACTTTAGAGGAGTATACACATTTGACGATGCTGCCATTGGACAGACCTTGCGTGCATATGGCGATTGGAGACATGAGTAGGCAGTTCATGACCCTCACTGGCTTGAGGCGTAGAGTGGTGCAAGATGAGCTCACATCTAGCCACGTTATATCCCAGCATTTTCTGTCTGACAGATTTGGCTCAGAAGATAGTTATATACGACATTCTGGGGATTTCACCATACTAGAGGATCATTGGCGTTTGGCTAGAGTGGATGTACTGCTATTGTGCATACTGGCATATGTCTACATGCCACGATACATGGATGAGTTGGACATCGGCATCATTATGGTAGTGAGAGCTCTCAGGGAGGGTCACACCATCATACTGATGATCATCGCAGAGAATCGAGGTCGACTACATCTTCTTGCACTTATCCGTGCGGAGTGTTTATAAGCGGCTTTCGGTCGTGTTATGCGTGTGGTTTATGTCACACTTGAGACCGATTGGCACTGTCTGACAGCATGGGTATTGTTTCACCCATGATATAGCCATGTCGTACTCCTTTCAGTCTGCAGAGTGTACAGATGTTGCATCTTGGTCAGCTTTCCTGGCAGGGATTGGAGATCCATTCGCATGGCTTAATTCACCCTACAGCTTCATTACTCATGCTCCAGGCATGGATTATCTTCCTCTAGCTGGTTTGAGAGGCATGATTACTTACCACCCACTGGTCATGATGTGTCAGTTTGACCAGTTTCGAGATTTTCACCCTTTGAGGGGGCATCGAGTCGGTAACCGCTTCTCGCCACTTATCGCGAGAGGATGATCCGGTTGTATGCTGTTGGGATCGTGAGAGCTAGTTGAGTTTTCATCGACCATTTGGGTTGTTACAGAGAGTATTCCGCATAGATGGAGACAGAGATATGCATTTGCGGTAAGTATCATTGCCAGTAGTATCCACAAAGTAAGGGGATGATTAAACGATGAGGAGCCTATGGAGGAGGCTGATATACCCATCGAGGAGGATTTAACTACTTGGTTTCCAGCATTTCTGATGGATTCTCCCACTACGAGTGCTACTGTCATTCAGCATTTAGCACAATATTTAGAGCAGAGTCTTCATATGATGACCTATGAGAGAGATCAGGCTAGGGCCTCGATGTTGATAGCTCTTGATGGGAGAGACGCTGCTCTGTTAGAGAGAGATGAGGCTAGATCAGCCAGAGATGCATTGATTGTGGAGCGGGATGCTGCCCTATCTGCTCGGGATGTTGCCTTCGCAGACAGTACTTCAGTGAGATCCCATACGACTGGCATCCTTGTCGATATGAGTGCATATATTGATGAGCATCATGCCACCATGCAGTTAGCCTCAGATCTGGTAGCTCGTGTAGATACCATTGAGTAGGAGCTTGCAGCATTACCTCCTTCTTCAGAGAGGGATGCTATGTTAGATCTGATAGTTCGCATACACACAGATTCGTAGATAGACTTGTATTTTCCTGCACAGACTAGCTTAGCCATTTTGTCATGTATAGCACATATTGTATATATCAAATAGTATTATTTATGGCAGAGAAATATATTTTGATTTACTTCCCTTTCAATTGTGCCTTGATACTTGCTTGATATTTGCCTGCTTCTTCAGGGCTTTGTGATCTTGATGCATTCTGAACTCATCCTTGATATATGGACATTGAGCCATCGCAGGATCTTTCTGAATGGATCATTGATCTGTATGTATCCCTACCATCTTTGGTGTCTTGGGACTGGTTTCTGTATGGAAATGTGGAGAGGAGTGTGGCTTTTCCTCTCTGAGATTGACCGCACCACAGATGGTCGCAAGTACTTCTATTTGTGAGAAGCCTAGTTAATTCCATCTCTTATAGATTGGTGTTGCTCTTTGAGGCACAACCGCAGCTTAGATGGTCACCGAATCTCCTATTGGTGAGGAGAGGTTGGGTAATTCCATCCCTTTGGTCTGAAGCCAATGAAATGTGATGGATTGAAGGTTGATCCCGATCTTAGTGTGACAAGTATTTTTGTTACGGTAGGGGTTAGGCCAGAACCATAAATGGTCACCTATGTACTCTATTGAAGAGGAGATCGGTCTGCGTAGTTCGAACTTTGGTGTAAGAGGTTCAACGCTGAATGTGAAAGCGATGGGTGTAGAAGCTTTATTGATGAAGAAAGGTGTAGAAGTGTTTTTGTTTTTTTTTTTTTGTAGAAAGAGGTAAAAATGTTTTGTTGTTTTTTGTTTATTGAGACCGGGCCATATAGAATATGGTTGCCTACGTACTCCCGTGTATCAGGGAGATCAGGTCAACATAATTCGCCCCTTAGGACGAATTACAGCTGAAGAGAAGTATGAATCCCATGTGCAGGCTATACTGTGGGGAGAAGAAAGTTTGATCCCATGATTGAGACAAACTGCAGGTGTGGAAAAATTTTGATCCCGTCTTCAGGGCAAACTGCAAGTGTAGAAAAGTTTAATCCCGTCTTTTTGATAAATTGCAAGTGTGAAAGGTTCAATCCCGTCTTTAGGATAACCGAAATTGTGTGAAAGGTTTGAAATAAGGTGAAACCAGGCTGCTGGTTTGAAGTGTATGTTTCCCTGAGGGGCAGAAGAGTATGTATAAAGGGTTAGAAAATCGGAATAACTGGTGATTTGATGATAAAAAACCAGGATGTTTGCTTAATGGTAACCTCAGACATAGTACTATTTCACGGTGTCTGAGTTGATAAGTTGTGGAAATTCATCGTCGTCCATTTCCTGTAGTCTGAGAGTGCCTCCTGTCAATACCTCCTTGACAATAAACGGGCCTTCCCAGTTAGGAGTGAATTTTCCCTTAGATTGATCTTGGTTGTCAATGATCTTCTTCAAAACCAAGTCATGTTATTTGAATTGTCGTATTTGGACTTTTTTGTTGTAGGATCTGGTTATCCTTTACTGATATAACTGACCATGGAAGATAGCTGCGGTTCGCTTTTCGTCTATTAGAGACAATTGGTGATACATGTCTTGTACCCATTGGTCTTCATCCAACTGAGCATCCATCAACACTCTGAGGGATTCCATTTCCACCTCTATGGGGAGCACTGCTTCTATCCCATAGGCTAATGAGTAGGGTGTTGCCCCAGTGGAAGTACACATTGAAGTTCTGTAGGCTAATAAAGTCAAAGGCAAGAGGTCAGGTCATCCTTTATGATTGGCGGACATTTTATGCATGATCTTCTTGATGTTTTTATTAGCCGGTTCAACAGCACCATTCATCTTTGTACGGTAGATGATGGAGTTAAGGTGTTTGATGTGGAATTTATTGCATAACTCCTCCATTATTTTGTTGTTGAGGTTCTTAGCATTGTCTGACACAATGACCTCTGGTTGTCCATATCGAAAGACGATATTGTTTCTGATGAAAGCAATGATGACTTCTTTGGTAACCCTGGGGAAGGAGGCTACTTCTACCCATTTGGTGAAGTAGTCGATCATGGTGAATATGAATCGTTGTCCATTACTGGATTTGGGCTCGATGGGCCCGATCACGTCCATTCTCCACATTGAGAAGGGTCATGGCTAACTCATATTGTGAAGTTCCCTTGGAGGGGCGTGGATAGCATTCCCATGAATTTGGCATTGATAGCACCTCTTGACGTGATCATCACAGTCAGCTTTGAGCGTAAGCTAATAATGCTCTGTTCTAAGAATTTTCTTGACAAGTACGGGTCCGCTCATGTATGGGCCACATACTCCACCATGGACCTCATCCATGAGCCTCTGAGCTTAGTCTTTGTCCAGACATCTAAGGAGACCTAATCATGCATCTCTTTTGTAGAGTGCATCTCCGCTCAGGTAGAATTTCATAGCAAGTCGATGAATCCGTCTCTTTTCAGTCAGGCTCGCCTCAGCGGGTGTAGATCCATCTCGCATATACTTCTTGATATGTTGATACCAAGGGTTTTGGATGGAAGGTAACTCATCCGATACTTCTCCAACATAGTTCCCATAAGTTGGGGCCTTACGCAGGGCAAATGTGATGCTTAGCATGTTTTCCTTGTCAGGTATGTGAATCAAGGAGGCCAACGTTGCTAGTGCATCCGCAAAATCATTCCTATTACGAGGAATGTGTAGAAAAGGAGATTTCTTCGAACTCCAAAGCCATCTGTAAAACTTACCGATGGTAAGGCAACAAATGTAGTTCCTTGGTTTGATAGATTCACGTGGATTGTTTGATTACCAATTTGGAATCCCCAAAGACGATTAACATTTGATGCCCATTGAACGGGCAAGTTTTAGCCCCATGATACAGCCTTCATACTCAGCTGTGTTGTTGGTGCTGACAAACTGCAATTTGATGGCGACAGGATACTGCTCCCCCATACCGGATACTAGAACTGCTCCAGCTCCAGAACCTTCTGTGTTAATAGCTCCATCGAAATACATTTTCCATGTGTGGCATGCATCATACTGATGGTGTTGCTGAACTTTCATTACCCCTTCATCGGGGAAATATGTTTCCAAGGGTTTGTAATCCCCTGTAGGTGCGGCGGCCAGTTGATCCGCAATTCCTTAACCTTTGATAGACTTTTGCGTCACGTAGATGATGTCAAATTGTTTTAAGATCAACTGCCATCTGGACAGTCAACAATTTAGTATGGTCTTACTAAACACATACTTGAGAAGATCCACGTGGGATATGAGATGGGTTGTGTGACCATGGAGGTAATGCTGTAACCTCATGGAAGCCCATGCTAAAGCACAACAAATCTTCTCAATCAGAGTGTACTTGTGCTCACTGCTGCTAAATCTTTTACTGAGGTAATAGATAGCTCGTTCTTGGCCTCTATCGTCTTTTTGCCCCAGCATACAACCCATGGCATTGTCATTAATGGATAGGTACATGAATAGGGGAACATCATCCTTGGGTGGTACCAAAACAGGAGCGTTAACCAGCTGCTCATTAATATTAAGGAAGGCTTTCTGACACTCATTATTCCATTTCATGGAGGAGTTCTTCCTTAACAATTTGAAGATGGCCTCATAGGTTGCTGTGAGTTGAGAAATAAATCTGCTAATGAAGTTAATTCTTCACAAAAATCCCCGTATTTCCTTCTCTATTTGAGGAATGGGCATTTCCTTGATGGCTTGGATTTTGGTGGGATCCAGCTCTATCCCTTTGTGGCTGACTAGGAAACCTAGCAACTTGCCTGATTTAACCCCCAAAGGCGCACTTGGCTGGATTCAACTTCAAGTTGTACTTACGCAACCTGTCGAAGAGCTTTTTGAGATGGTCTAAGTGGTCTTCCTCCCTTCGGGACTTGACAATGATGTCATCCATGTAGATCTCTATCTCTTTATGCATTAAATTGTGGAAGAGAGCCATCATAGCTCGCTGGTAGGTTGCCCCGGCATTGATGAGGCGAATGACAACCATCTATAGCGAGAATGTTCCCCAGGCGTGATGAAAGCGGTTTCTCACGATCTTCCTCGTGACCATAATCGATGATACCCATGAAGCAATCCAAAGGAGTACATAAAGTATTGAGCGGTATTATCAATAAGAATGTGGATAAAGAGCACGAAAAAAGCTATCTTTAAGAGCAAGCTTTGTTCGGATCCGGATAATCCACCTAAACTCGCACCTTTCTCTCTTTAAGGCAAGAACTTTGTTGGATATCCATTCACGGATATGTAGACACCATGATAATGCCAGCTTGAAATTATTTCACAATTTCTTCTTTCACCTTTAAACTCCACTCAGGTTTCAATCGCATGAGCTTCTGTCTGACTGGCTTAAATCCCTCCTTAATGGGAAGGCGATGAAGGACAATGTCAGTGGACAAACCCGCCATGTCTTCATGAAACCATGCAAACACATCCTGGAATTGGGTTAGTAGCGCAACCATGTCATTCCGTTGGTTTGGGGTTAAGTCTGAACCAATCTGGATTAGCTTAGGGCTTTCTAAGGTTACAAGATTGAAAGAAGTGGATTGATCAAGGTTGGGTTTAGGTTTTTCTGCAACCCATTCCTTAATCTCCTGAGGTGTCTCAATATCCTCTTGGATTTCCATCAAGTCTGAGTCCAACTTTTCATCAAAGTTCACGGATCCTTTATGGAGAAAAGGCACCTCATCGACAAAATACAAGCACATCTAAATTGAGTCTGAAAACAAAATATGCTTTCACTTAATATATGAAACTATTTAATCATACAAAAGTGTTAGCATGTCTTGATAAAATAAGCGCTAATACTTTATAGAAAAGTAAGTAATTAAAGTTATCTACGAGGCGAAAGGATTTACGCGTTTTACCTTGTCGACCAATGCATGGAGTGCTGCTCCAATTGTCGAGGGTAAAGTCCTGATGGACTGCAGTGATGGAGGGGCTGTCATCGTCCTCCTTTTCTCGAATGATAACCATAACATCTGGGCAATCATCGTCTGGGGTGTATCTATTTGTATGTTCATCATGGACAATGATGCGTATGCCTGACATCATCAAGGCGATGTCATGTTTACGTTTCCGCTCCCTTTCTTCCACTTCGGGATCAGGAATCAGGACCTCTTTTGCTTTGAATAGTACTGGTTTGGGAAACAGCATAGCCATAACATGGGCTGGCACCTTTACCGGAGACTGTATCAGCTCATGAGGTGCAGGTGGAGAAAATTGTCGTGCGGCGGAAGCTTGAGGAACCTGCTTGTGCTTATAAGGATTCCTATAACTGGAATTGGCAGAATAGCCTATTTCGGATGTCCCAGTTTGACTGGACACTTAAATAGGGTGCTTAATACCCTGTTGATTTTTACCAAGTCCTTGTCCAGGCTGATAACCCAATGACGTCATTTCTTGAGTGGCCGACATAACCTCGGCAGAAATCTTGGGTACGGAAGTGGTGCTCCAATAGGATGGTATTGCGTGTTACTCACTTCCAAAGTATGAAAATTGGCCGGCTCAACTTCTGAATTGAAGCTGATGATTGGTAGATCTCCTTGTTCAAGACATTCCGGCTCAGCGTTGACAGTGACTAGGCTATTGTTGACAATGTATTTGAGTTGTTAATCTAGTGTAGAAGGAACGGCTCCAGCCATGTGGATCCATGGTCTCCCCAATAGCAGGTTGTATCCTGAATCTATCTTGAGGACGTGGAAGGATACATTGAATATATTTGAACCAATCTCAATTGACATCTCAATCTCTCCGACAGAATTTCGTCGGGATCCATCAAAAGCTTTGATAACCGTATGGCTGCTTCGGATCCATTTGAGATTGACATTCATCCTCACCAAGGTGGCATAAGGACATATATTTAGAGATGAACCTCCATCTATCAAAACTCCAGCTAACATATATCCAGAGGACAAAACTGCGATGTGCAATGGCTTGTAATGACTGGTCCCTTCGGGAGGTATGTCGTCATCAGTGAAGGATATCACATTGTTATTGAAAATGTGATCAACCATATGTTAAAAATTTTCCGCATCCACTGATTTTGGCAAGTAGGCTTCTTCTAAAACCTTTAATAAGATCTTCCTGTGATCTTCGGAAGAGAAAACCAAGTCCAGTATTGATATCTAATGTGGAGCTTCTCTTAAGCTTAGAACCACCTTGGCTTCATTATGGCCCATAGTGCGGAGGAATTTTTCAATTTTCTCCATGGGAATCTTCCCCTTTGCTTTGAAGGTGGGCTTCATAACCCACTAAGGAAGATACAGTGGATTTTCCTTCGATACTGTAGCAATAGTATGAGACGTGGATCCTTTAGCTTCCCCATAATTCCATGGGACTTTGTATAAGCTAACAACAGGATATTGTGGTCTGAAGGGTAAAGAAATTGGCTCTGGTGCAGCCACTTTCAAAGGATTGTCAGCTCCTTTGAGTTGAATTGCTTGTATGGGAAATGGTTTGATAGTCCTATCATCCTCAGCGGATATAACTACTAATGATCCCTTCTATTTGGTAGGATACGTATTCCCACTCTCGAGTAGCACAGTGTCATCGTCTGCCAGCTGTAGGACACCGCTATCAATTAGATTCTGAATAACATGGTGGAGTGCCCAGCATTCTTCTGTGTTGTGACCGCGAGAATGTGAATGATATTGACAAACTCCATCAGAGTTGAACCGTCTTGAATGGGGATTGATTGGAGGTAGAAGGGAGGTAATTCTTCCTTCGTTGATTAGCATCTGAAATATCTCCTCCATAGGTTGGCCCAAGTATGTAAATTCCCTTTGATTGGCAAAATCCCGACGGGCTTTAGCATTTACTCTCTTTGCAACCTTATCCTCCATAGCTTCGCTTTCTGAAGGTGATGGTGGAGCATTCATAACAAAAGGAAGGAGATAGGCATGCTCCTGGCTGACTAACTGGCGTGTGACTTGATGCTGATGAGTCACTAGTTCTGCCAATTGTTTAATTTGCTTACAAAGAGCTTTCATCTTTTGTTCCATAGCAAATTGGAACTCTGCGTAATCCCATCTGTCAACACCGTCTTTGATGGTCTGGGATGATTCACCATTAAAACTGGAATTCTGTCCAGTGCTCCAACTAATCATGTTGACCTCTTCTTCTTTGTGTTGAGGAAGAGGGTTGTCTTGCACATGAGGTTGATCTGGTTTGGTAACCACGATCTCACCGTTGTCTATCAAATCTTGGATCTTGTGTTTCAAGGCCCAACAATCTTGAGTATCATGTCCAGGTGCTCCGGCATGATAAGCACACTTCCGAGTAGCATTAAAACCCCTCCCATTAGGGTTGGTTTGTGGAAGAAGATGTGTGATTTTCTTTTGAGTAGTCAGAAGAGTAAGAATATTCTCGAGTGAATCCCCTAAGGGTGTGAACGTTCGAGGGTGTTTTGCATCTCCACCTTTAGGCAATGGAGGGTTTGAAGACTGTGCTTGAAAAGGGGAGTAATTTCTCCTCTGTATAGGCATGTTCTGATTACCTTTTTGACCTTGTAGTATCAAGGAAACATCCTCCTCTTTCTTTTTATGGACCCTCCGGGGGTTGTTTCCATAAGATCCGGACTGGATGTGCTCGACAACTGCTTTAAGAGTGGCTAAGTCTTGAATCTTACCTGACTTCAATCCCATCTCAGTCATCTCTCCGTGTTTGATCATTTCAGAGAATGGTTTGCCAATACCAGCTAAAACTCTTTCATAGAAAGGAGCTTCCTGTATATATGAAAGTCATGACCATTTCTGACTCTGTCATGGAAGGAATAACTTGAGCAGCAAGGCGCCTCCACCTTTGAGCATACTCTCTAAAAGACTCATTAGACAAGTTTCTTGACCTTGGTAATCTGGTACCGGTCAGGAGCCATCTGAGATTGAAAAGTGTATGGAGTGAGGAAGGTGTGAGCTAGCTGTTCCCAGCTATGGATCTTTGAGTTATCTAATCAGGTATACAATGAACGGGCTTCTCCAGTTAGACTTTTCTAGAACAGCTACATTCTGAGCTTCTCGTTTTCCGCATAAGATCCAAGTTCTCCAATGAACACCTTCAAATGTGTGTAAGGATCCCCTAATCCATCATACTTTTCAAAGTCAAGGGTTTTAAATTTCTCTGGATAATGAACACCAGGGAATATGCAAAGGTCAGCATATGAAACACTTCCATGTGTTCCAATCCCTTTGAGAGCACAGATAGTTTCCTCCATTTGAAGGACCTTCTTCCTGATATCACTGGTGTCTGGATCTCCTTTGAGATGGGTGTTTTCAGGGTCTTTGTTGGTCGTATCCAACTAAGGTTCTGGATTTGTTTTATCCAAATCTTGCGTCCCTCCTTGTGTAGAGGATTCTATATGTGTAGGCATCTTTGTACCCTGAGTAGATTGATGCAATTCTTTTAGAAGAACAGCCAAATCTGTAATTTGTTTACTTCGTCTGTCGAATTCTTCTCGAGAAACGGCATTAGACTGGTCAAAAGAAGATATGATTGACTGTAGGCTCGTGGCCTTTATGGATTTTGAGCGGGTAATAGGCCCAATTGTTTCGCTACAAAAGACTTATGTAGTTTAGTCTTAGGGATAATGTAAATGCTATCATAATGTGTCCATTTTAGGAATATCATCCTGTAAAAATGGGCGTTATTTGATAGCATGTTATATATGCACAAATATTCTTCATATTTTCCATTACATAAAAATGAACATGGAATAAAATTACAAGTAAATGTTTTTACAAGTAATTGAAAAATGGAGAGCATGAAGAGACTTTCCTCCACGTTTGGTTTATCAGAGGTTGACCTATCTTATGGTTACTCTCGCGGCTTTTTGGCATGAAGGTCCCCAGATCATCGCAATTTACTTGACGGGAAATTAATCCGGTCTTTCAATTGGAGCGAATCTGGGTGGTGCCTTTCCTAAGCCTCGTTGGAATTAGTCTCCCTATGAGTCCAGTAATCAAGTACCGATAGGATAGCCTCCTGGTGGAGGAACCACACAACATACATTCACATACAACGTGTCTCACCGTTTATGAAAATGATGACATGTGTGAAGCACTAATATCACAGATAGATATTTTGCAGTGTAGTAAGTAAATGCATTCGTACACATTCATCATAAATGTAAATGCAACATTCACACACAAGCATATAACAGTTTTAAAAAGCTTGTAGTAGCGGCTTAAGCCCTCTTCTTTGGAGTCCCCAATGAGTCGCCACTGTCGACGTCGGAATTTTTATTTGTCCCTTTTTGTTTACTTGTTCTTTGGTGTTCTCATGTTATGTGAGATTTGTTTGAAAAAACAAGTGAAAAAGGTCCGACATGTGTAATGTCGACGATTTGACTATAAGAGTCGCCAGTTGGTGTTTTTAACTGGTTGCACCAACCTTAATAGAAAAAGGTTTGCACATTGACCCGATGATGTAACAACTAAAAAAGGTCTGTGAAACAAGAGATTCATTTGGGTTCGGGGCTTGATTATGTGGAGGGAAGGTGTTAGGCACCCAGAGCATCCGTGTTACCACGGTGACCGCCCACTTTTCAAGAAACTGTTATATGAATGTGTGTGTGTGTGTGTGATCAATGTGCAATTTATTTGGAAGTAGTCACGAGGCCCGTTACACCTATATACAAAGGGTTTGAATTTATAGAAAAATTCAATTTTAAACACGATATAAGCAATGAAGTTTTGTAAAGAGGTTTTTCAAACCACATGCTCGATAGTAATTGAGACCTTTTCATACTTCCATTTTATTATTAAATATTAAACTTGTTTGCTTTTTTATTTTCGAGAGATTGAGGCATCTTGAGAAAATAATATCTGACGATCTTAGAACTCCTTATGGGCATGATAGCCATCTAAGGAAATTCAAACACCGTAAATAATGTACAAGTCGCTTACAATTTGAAAATGTCCATCATGGAACCAGAATCTAGATTCAATGAAATGAATCTGTGATCACATGATTCCTAGGCTCACATGATGTCATGCATTTATATGAAAAGTAGTAAGCGATTATATATATAAAAGTTGTAAATATATATATATACAGACATGATCAACCACCACGAAGCACCTCCATGGGGGATGGGAAATGTAAATATATAAAAGCGATAAATATATATATATATATATAGACATGATCAACCACCACGAAGCACCTCCATGGGGGATCAAAAAAGTAAATAAAGCTGTAAAAGACGATTAACCGCCATGAAGTAAACTCCAGGCGGGACTAAATGTAAATAAAGCAGTAAAAGGCCTCGAAGTAAACTCCTAACTGATGAAATGTAAATATATATATATATAAGCGGTAAACGCATACGAATGTTTCTCAATCCCTAAACGGTTTATCATTTCAAATGATTTGTCGCTATATATATATATATATATATATATATATATATATATATATAGCGATAAACGCATAGGATATAAAATCTAGGCTCATCGAGCGAGTTCGACAACAGATTCATATATATATATATATATATATATAATAAGTAAACGCTCCTCAGGATATAAAATCCGGGCTCATCGATGTAGTCGACAACAGCATATATATATATATATATATATATATATATATATATATATATATATATATATATAAAAAAGCAGTAAACGCTGAGACATAAAGTCTAGGCTCAATCGAGGCATAACTCGATAATGTTAGTCTAAATATAAATATATACATGTATAAGTATATATATACAGACAGAAATTAAAACCACGGACTGAAGTCCGGGCATATGCACACAACATGACTCTCAATATGAAGAATAGTGTGTGCAAAGATGAAGAAAGGCTTTATTTATAGAGTGTGAGAAGGCTTACGGTGAGTACGCCAAAGGAGCTTCTATGACCTAGATGGATAAACACTCGGCTCCACCCAGAAATATAGTTATATGTGAGCTAACAGGTGTTTTAAATGAGAAAAGCACTCAATATGGGGTGTGTACTGAGCAAATTGGATAGGGCTTCCTCGCCTTTTTTTTTAAATGGAAACCCCAAGCTCTATATTTATAGAGTGGAGAGTCGCAGTGTACACATGGCGGTACCATGAGATGAATGCACTGCTTGCCCTTGGTGTCTCCCGATGTGGCCGCCCCAAAATAGGTCCATTCCATCCAACCCATTCTGAGTCGCCAAATACATGGTACGAAATAACTACAACTTTATTATTACAACATATAAAAGCGTGAGTTTGAATACAAATATTATCTTCTAGACAATATCTATTCTCAAATAAATCCCCATCACAATTATTGATACATTATTTTACAAAAATGGTGAGGACTACTAAACAACTCTCTCTAGAACCTTCATTCCATACCCCGACTAGTACTCGCTACATTTTTGCCTCTGAGAAGAAAAATGGAACAAAAGGAAAAGGGTGAGCTCAACTAGCCCAAAGAAGAATATTATGACTAAGATAATATACAACAAATTATCGTTAGTCTCCAACGAGGAAAAATCTAATAGAATACAATAGAACAACCGCTTTTAAATCAATCTTCGCAATGAAATAATAATTCATTAGAAGAGTTAAGTAGAGAATGCAAACTACTATCTTCTATATATGAATTTAAAAGTTCATCGTCGATATTTTATCCTGTAACATCAATCAACATGTATCTCGAATCAAATATTCATCTTTGCACTACAGCCAAAGATATTCATCGATTGGTCATGTTCATCTAAACACTGCTCATCTTTGCACTACGGGCCAAAGATATTAATCAATCGTCATGTTCATCTCAACACTGCTCATCTTTGCACTACGGGCCAAAGATATTCATCAAGAAATCATTCATCTTTGTACTACGGGCCAAAGATATTCAATAATATCATCATTTAGGATCGAGGATGATGAAAAATATTTTAAAGAAAACGAATCCGATGAAGCAAAAGAACAAATATTAAGGATTCGTACTTTTAAAAAAATTCCCATCAAAATACTTCATAAATAACCGGTGGGGTAAAATTCAAGAATGATCAAAACATGGATACAATCAAAGCTAGTATCCCGAATAGATATTTTGGACAAAAGAAGAAATTTCATTTTTCTATGAATAGTGCCAGTATTCGTGAATAGTGGTCAGATATCGTGAATAATGTCATACACGTGAATAGTAACTCAAACACCAAAAGATAGAAATTTCACAAAAACATCTTCACGCTTCGTGAATAAGACTAAATGAATAGTAACTCGTGAATAGTAACTCGTGAATAGTAACTCATGAATAGTAACCCCGACATGAAAAAGTTCCAAATTTGATAAAATTTCCAACCAATATTTCGGCATAATGATATTGAAGAAATAATATCATTTTCGAATAAAATAACATCCCTTACTCGAAAGACAAGACTTCTAGTTGAAACATCGGATATAAAGCTATGACTTGAACTTGCACCAGATAGCAATACTCAAAGTATACTCAAAATACTCACAAGAATACGCTCGATAATATAGAGAGAAAACTTGATTTACGGTGTGATTTTCAATTCTAACCTAAGCATCATATTTATAGGAAAATGCTTAGAACACCAAAGCGAAAAATTGAATATAATAATATTATTTATAAACAAAATTCCTTAGCCCACCTTTGAAATCTGATTTCAATTTATATACACATGTTAAATGAGGTTCACAAACTCACCAAAAACGTTTTTCTCAAAATAATTAATTAAAACTCCCAAAAATCAATTATTTCGGAACTCCAAAACTTTAATAATTCATAATAAATAGCCCTTTTATCAGAAAATTCGAATCTCACGACATTTTATAGGAAATTCAATTCTCTACAACTTTGCAGAAGGAAGTTTTTCCAAATTCCAAATAAACATTAACCGAAATCCTCAAACGGGCGATTTTACAAGCTATAATCAAATTTCGGTCAATAATTGTGTCCACCAACACACAAAATATGTGTTAAACATTTATATCCACAAAAATACTCTTCCTCCTCATATACTCATATATCCCACATTCATTATAAAAATATCACCGTTAATATATTATTAAAATAATATATTTAAATGAATTATTTTATCGTAAAAGATAAAATATTAATTTTCAACAATTGTCACATTAAAACTTTTCTCCATCTATATCCACATAAAATTAATATTTTCCTCATCATATAAATCAATAATTAATTATTCACAAATAATATTACGTAATCACAATCTCGACAACCGGTAGTTCAGAAAGAGGGGCTTTCCAATAAGGATCTCTCCTTCTTGGCGCCGCAATTAGGTGACCAAACCTCTCCTTAGATGAACTTTCTAGACATTGCTAATAATGTTATCCAATAATATTATTCGGATAATATGAATTATTGCTCTCAGATAATGGAAAATAATACGTTGTAATGACAATTTATTGAAACAACGGTAATATAAAATATCAATGCGAAGAATTATTGAATCAATAAAATAAAATCTTTGAATAATAAATTACTTATAATAATTATTAAGTAGTGCCTTCTTACGTAAGAATCAATAATTGGTGCAATACCGTCTCTCTTTGCTCAACAATGCGTATTAGTGTGTTTAACCAACCACCGGTATTCCAACAAGATAATTGTAATAACTACGCCTGTTATTTATAAACAACTTATATTTGTCATTTTCTTCATCCAATCGCTTTCTGTTATGGGGCCCACAAAAGATCACATTGCAAGTCATTTTAATATTCCCACAAAGATCTAATATTCCACGACCAAACGAATATTCCCAAGCGATAATGAATATTTTATAACCACTTGCTTATTCGAAATATTTGCGTATTTTACCTATAACTATCCACATTAATCAAATCACCCCTTACTATTTCAAAATAATAAATAGAGGAAAATAAATTTCATTTATTAATAATTTGGGGTCTTACAACCTCCCCTCCTTATGAAATTTCGTCCTCAAAATTGACGTACGTACCTGGTGTTTCGAAAATATGAGAATACCTCGCTTTCATTTCCGTTTCCAACTCCCAGGTCATTTCCTCAATAGCATGGTTTCTCCACAAAACTTTAACTTGTGGTATAACCTCGGTACATAGGAAATGTTCTTTCCTCTATAAGATCTTGACAGGTACCTCCTCGTACGTTAAGTCTTCGGCTATCTCGTCCGGTTCTAACTCAATGACGTAGTTCGGGTTAGTCCACATATTTACGTAACATCGATCGTGAAAAACGCGTTATGAACAGCGTCATACTTGGCGATAAAAGCGAGTCTATAGGCCACGGCTCCTATTCGATCGAGAATTTCAAATGGATTAATAAATCGAAGGTTTGAGCTTTCCTCACCTCACCGATTCTCGCTTTTGAAATAACAACTTCTTGCACCTCCTTCTTCAAATTGATCATTTCGGTGTGTAGCTTGAATGACTTTAACTTTATCGATTAAAGTCGATTATACTCGTATATCATCACGTGGGTAACTAGAGTTTTCATCTCCATCTCTATTATTTGTAAATTATACTGAAATTAGTCTTTGACAATATCGTACTTTCGTACTTATATCGATCTTCTACTCAACACGCCGCCTACCACGTTCGCTTTTTCCGAGGATGGCATGGTGAAACATGTCTTTGAAATGGGTCTCCTCTTGAGTTCTTCAAGCTCTTCCCACATTCCTTGCTCCATTCGAATTTTGTATCTCTATGAGTCACCATTTGCATTAATGGAATAGCGATTCGAGAATATCCTTCAACGAATCTCCGATAATAACCAACTAAGCCTGAAAGCTACGTATTTCGATTCTGACTTAGGTTGTTCTCAATCGCGACTCATATCCCAACCTTGGATAAAGACGTCACAATGACACCTATCGATTTACTATCGCATCGAATATGGCGTCCCCTACGGAGAGTCTAGCTTGGTGCATTCCACAAAGGAAGTCACCGGATAAAGGCTCGGTACCAAATTCTATAGTTGAATTTTTAACTCAAGTTCAATAGAGCCATTCGATATGAGATTTTAGAAATGAGTTTTGTCTTAGGTTCAAAGTCGATACAAAATTTAATATCAGTCTTTGGGAATAAGCCAAGAAATTCTTCAGGAAATACGTCAGGAAAAAATCAATAACAACAGGAATATTATTTAAATCTGACGTGTCTTTATTCAAATCCATAACATGGACTAAGAAAACTTGACATCCATAATAAACGAATGACTTCATGGCTTGATATGAAAATGTTTGACTACAATGGTTTGATTGCTTGAATTCGAATAACAGGTTGCTTAGGAATATGAAAACTAACAACCTTACGAAAGTAATCAATTTCGATATGATGAGTAGTTAACCTTAAAATCACATCAAAAGCAAATATCTCTATAGAAATAAGGTTAACGGTAATGTGATAGTGCCAACTGAATCAAGCAAGATTTCTAAACAACGGATGTAATGAAAGTTTCTCCTAATGGAGTCTCCATAAATAGGTCAAAGTCTAATTTCTCGTGTAGTCAAGTTCAAACGTTAAGCGCAAAGAAGAGATAAAAGAATGGGTAGAACCAGATTCTAGTAAGGTATAAACTTCGCAAGAATTTATAATTAACTAACTCGTGCTAACTTCGTTCGGGTTCCTCGCATTTTGACCGGTCACGACAAACGCTCTTCCAGGAACCGTTGACTTTGACTTTTCTGGGACATCCTTTTGAGTCACCATTCCCATTGGATCGAGTTTCGATCTTGCATAACTCTCGGCGATATGTCCTTCTTTTCCACAATTATAGCATACCTTAAACTGTTGTGGGCGGTTTGGGATATATGTCCCTCTTTCTCGCATTTGTAACATACGACCACGATGGTCTTTCTCTCCCCTTGGAACCGATTACTCTCTTCGGCGCCGCGTCTTCACATGGTCGTTGTTGAATCTCCTTTTTAAAATCTCCTCCCACTCGCTTTCTTCTATTTTCATGGTCATGATTATTACAACCCAGAGTGGTTACCGCTTTTGTCCGTATTCTTCTTTCTCCGTGGTTATCGTTATTCGATGACTGCTATCTTGAGATGATCCTAGTTATGGTCCCTCGGTTGAACGTACTTTCGTTATCTCGCTCTAACAACCGAGCCCCATTGACAACATCTGAATAGAGAGAAAATTTATGAGAAATGAGATACTAACGTATCTTAGGTTTCAAACCTCTCGAAACATTCGCGTCATCGTTCCTCATTCTCCACCAAATGAGGTGCAAACTCGGATAACTCCGCGAACTTCGCCTCGTCTTTGGGACACCGTCATGTTATTCTCGCTCGATCTAATAAACTTCACTTCCTTCATATAGCGAATACTTTCGTGGAAGTACTTGTCATTGAATCATTCTGAAACATCTCCACGACATGCCGAAAGTCACGGATGGATGGGTACGCTCACGATTCCCACCAATGTCTCGCCTTCGCCACGGAACATAAAGGTGGCGAATGGAACCTTCTGTTCCTCCGTGCATCCCAAGACATCGAATATCTTGGTAAATTGCTTGACCCATGCTTCCGCCATGATCGGATCTGCTTTCCCTTAAATTCGTGGTCCCAACTCTTTGAATCTGCTTGGTCATGACCACCCGTGAATTGCTATCATTTCCTCCTCAGATTTTGAACACGAGTCTCCTCGTCGATTTTGCATGAATCGCAAAAAGCTTCTAAACATCCCTCGTTCATCATCTCGCTTTCGGTGGTGTTGTTCACGGGAGGTACATTGCCACTGTTGTTACGTTTCTCCTCGTTGGTAAATACAGGCATCTCCACGGTCTCATTTACTCCACTATTAATATTCTCGAATGACATTCTCAAAATCTTAAAAAACAAGGGTTAATTAAAGAAATCAATATATCACATAATATCCCTATATATCGAATGACCAACTAACAAATAAGCTTAGGTAGGACACACTAGCGAAGGATTTACTCGTCTCTCCCTCCTAGTTCTATTCCCCGATCTCCGCCAGAGATCATATCCCTAAGCTTTGATACCAACCGTGGCGCCCCCAAAATAGGTCTATTCCATCCAACCCATTACGAGTCGCCAAATACATGAATACGAAATAACTACAACTTTATTATTACAACATATAAATCGTGAGTTTGAATACAAATATTATCTTCTAGACAATATCTATACTCAAATAAATCCCCATCACAATTATTGATACATTATTTTACAAAAATGGTGAGGACTACTAAACAACTCTCTCTAGAACCTTCATTCCATACCCCGACTAGAACTCACTACATTTTCGCCTCCTGAGAAGAAAAATGGAACAAAAAGGAAAAGGGTGAGCTCAACTAGCCCAGTAAAGAATATTATAACTAAGATAATATACAACAAATTATCGTTAGTCTCCAACAGGGAAAAATCTAATAGAATACAATAGACAACTAGTTTTAAATCAATCTTCGCAGCGGAAATAATAATTCATTAGAAGAGTTAAGTAGAGAATGCAAACTACTATCTTCTATATATAAATTTAAAAGTTCATCGTCGATATTTTATCCCTGTAATATCAATCAACATATATCTGGAATCAAATATTCATCTTTGCACTACAGGCCAAAGATATTCATCGATTAGTCATGTTCATCTAAACACTGCTTCATCTTTTGCACTACGGGCCAAAGATATTAATCGATTAGTCATGTTTATCTTAACACTGCTCATCTTTGCACTACGGGCCAAAGATATTCATCAAGAAATCATTCATCTTTGCACTACTGTGCCAAAGATATTCATAGAATATCATCATTTAGGGTCGAGGATGATGAAAATATTTTAAAGAAAACGAATCCAATTGAAGCAAAAGAACAAATATTAAGGATTCGTACTTTAAAAAATTCTCATTCAAAAATACTTCATAAATAACCAGAGTGGGGTAAAATTCAAGAATGATCAAAACATGGATACAATCAAAGCTAGTATCTCGAATAGATATTTTGGACAAAAAGAAGAAATTTCATTTTTCTAAGTGAATAGTGCTGATTCGTGTGAATAAAGTCGATATCGTGAATAGTGTCGTACACGTGAATAGTAACTCAGAGCACCAAAAGATAGAAATTTCACAAAAAACATTTTCACGCTTAAGTGAATAGTACTCGTGAATAGTAACTCGTGAATAGTAACTCATGAATAGTAACTCGTGAATAGTAACTCATGAATAGTAACCCCGATATGAAAAAGTTCCAAATTTGATAAAAATTTCCAACCAATATTTCGGCATAATGATATTGAAGAAATAATATCATTTTCGAATAAAATAACATCTCTTACCTCGAAAGACAGTACTTCTAGTTGAAACACCGGATATAGGCTATGACTTGAACTTGCAATCATATAGCAATACTCAAAGTATACTCAAAATACTCACAAGAATACGCTCGATAATATAGAGAGAAAACTTGATTTACGGTGTGATTTTCAATTCTAACCTAAGCACCTATTTATAGGAAAATGCTTAGAACACCAAAGCAGAAAATTGAATATAATAATATTATATATAAACAAAATTCCTTAGCCCACCTTTGAAATCTGATTTCAGCCATAGCACATGTTAAATGAGGTTCACAAACTCACCAAAAACGTTTTTCCCAAAATAATTAATTAAAACTCCCAAAAATCAATTATTTCGGAACTCCGAAACTTCAATAATTCATAATAAATAGCCCTTTTATCAGAAAATTCGAATCTCGCGACTTTTTATAGAAAATTCAATTCTCTACAACTTTGCAGAAGGAAGTTTTTCCAAATTCCAAACAAAAATTAACCGAAATCCTCAAACGGGCGATTTTACAAGCTATAATCAAATTTCGGTCAATAATTGTGTCCACCAACACACAAAATATGTGTTAAACATTTAATTCCACAAAAATACTCTTCCTCCTCATATACTCATATATCCCACATTCATTATAAAAATATCACCGTTAATATATTATTAAAATAATATATTTAAATGAATTATTTTATCAGAAAAAGATAAAATATTAATTTTCAACAATTGTCACATTAAAACTTTTCTCCATCTATATCCACATAAAATTAATATTTTCCTCATCATATAAATCAATAATTAATTATTCACAAATAATATTACGAATCACAAGATCTTGTGACGGTAGTTCCCAAGAAAGAGGGGGCTTTCGAATAAGGATCTCTCCTTCTCGGGCGCCAAGATTAGGTGACCAAACCTCTCCTTAGACAGAACTTTCTAGACATTGCCAATAATGTTATCCAATAATATTATTCAGATAATATGAATTATTGCTCCAATAATGGAAAATACTGTGTAATGACAATTTATTGAAACAACAGTAATATAAAATATCAATGCAGCAATTATTGAATCAATAAAATAAAATACTTTGAGCGATAATTCTTTGTAACAATTATTGAGTAGTGCCTTCTTACGTAAGAATCAATAATTGGTGCAATATCGCAGTCATCTGCTCAACAACGCCAGATTAGTGTGTTTTAACCACCGTATTCCAACAATTAATCTGTAATAACTACGCCGTTATTTATAAACAACTTATGTTTGTTGTTTTCTTCATCCAATCGCTTTCCGTTATGGGGCCCACAAAAGATCATACCGTCAGCATTTAATATTCCCCAAGCGATTTAATATTCCACGACCAAACGAATATTCCCCGACGATAATGAATATTTTATAACCACTTGCTTATTCGAAATATTTGCGTATTTTACCCATAACTATCCACATTAATCAAATCAACCCTTACTATTTCAAAATAATAAATAGAGGAAAATAAATTTCATTTATTAATAATTTGGGGTCTTACACCCGGGCTCCGCGGGTCCCGCTGTCTCGAAGTATATGCACTCGTACACTATGATGTCCGCTCGAACTTGTAGAACTTCAATCCGAGCATCCGAACGAGGTGTACAAGACCTTCTTCGAACCATTTTTGTCGAGAGTTACGCAATGACATGGGATTTGAGGTTGTACTAAGTCAGGAAGAGGGGACCATGCCCATGGTCTTCAAGCTTCAAATTCTATCCGATGTGCTACCACGCGTAATAGTCACTCAGGATTGGAACACCTTGGTTCTTGTGGGACATTGTTGTGTAGAAATGTATGTATGAAATGTTGAGATGGGGCACTGGGGTAGAGATGGCAAGATGACAATTTGACTCCTCACCGGGGTTATCTCCAGTTTGGGCTGATAGCAGATGTTGCTCAGGGTTACATCTGAGATTGGACTGCTGCAAGTGTTTGAATTCCGCAAGGTCATCTGTAAGTGTGCCTGTCTTCCCAGTGTTATCTCCGGGTCTTTGGAATGAGTGCCTCGCAGGAGGTCTGAGATTGAAGCTGATCGCATGCATTTGAAACAAGCATTTCCGAAGGTATCGCCAGAACTGTAACAACATTCCTTGGGGTTATCTCCAAGGACGAAACTCGGGGTTATCTCCGAGGTTGGAACTGATACTCCCGCAGTGTGTTCCGGGGTTGAGACTGATCTTCCAGTAGTATCCGGAATGGATGTGAACTGTCTTCCAGGGTTACCTCCGAAAAACGATATTCCATGATGAGTACAAAAGAAAGGGTATCTCATACGAGTATAGTAGAATATACGAAACTGCAAATGGATTTTCATCCGCAATGCGGTAATCCACGTAGACATATCATTTCCACAATTTAATAAAGAATGAATAAGAAGGGTCATTCACCATGCATGCGGTAGTCCGCGTAGACAGGTTATTTCAATAGAATAATAAAGAATGGAATAACAGAAGAATTTCACCATGTATGCGGTAGTCCGCGTAGACAGGTTATTCCAACAGAATAATAAAGAATGGAGTAACAACCCTTACGAGTATTGAAAGAAAATAACTCTTTTCATGAATACGAAAGAAATAATGTGATCACCCGGGATTTCGAATAATACAAATTTTATGAATAAATTTTTTTTTATTGACATTGACTGTTAATATTGTACTGTGTATCTGTGATACGAGTCTCGAGAATTAGTCAATCTGTGTATTAACTGAGAAAATAAGAATAGAGTTGTGCTTAACAGCTTTAGAAACCCAAACCCTAATTATGGATAGGGATTTAATGGAAAATATAAATAAAATAATTATATTGATGTGTATGTGTTTGTACTGTATAGAATTATTGATCAATAATTGATTGGATAAGGTTTAAAACTAATAAACCCTAATAAGATATTAGAAACCCTAATCTCGGGATTAAAAATCCTAATGCGCAGTTAGAAACCCTAATTGAAAGTTGGGAAACCCTAATTTCATATCCAGGAATCCTAAACCCTAATTAAGAAACCCTAATCCTAATTGGCAAGCTTAAAGTGTTTATTAAATGTTGGTGTGATTAGGAAACCCTAATTGTAATTTAGAAATTTTAATTTTTCTAATTAAAACCCTAATTGGAAATTTTAGAAACTAGTGTTGTAAAACCTAAGGGTTAGAACCTTAGGGTTAAACCCTAAGGGTTGGTTCAATTGTCTAGTTTGCCATTAAAATTGCTTGTATAATGTCCAAAATGCCCTTTTTCATTTTCTTTAATTGGTAACTTGTAAAAATACCAAGACCTTTAGTAGGTGAGCAAGTACATTGACTTAGTGACATAAAAATCTCAGCAAATCAGCAGCAATATCATCAATATACATTGCATCAATTGAGTATATAAGTTATAAGATAGAGAAAGCCACAAAAACTTGATCATTTTTCCCCAAGCTCTCACCAACTCTCTCTCTCTCTCACTAGACCTCCGAAAATTACAAGTGTTTCAGTCACATAAATACCTCTTTGATCACCCAAGAACAGATTGGAAAGCAAGAATAAAAGATTGAGCTAGAAAGGTATAAAAGCCCAAACCTATTTTAATCTTACATGCTAAGAAAATGTTTGTGTTTTGCGTTTAAATCAGTGTTAGATGATGTTTTATGATGATCTATGTTGATATAACATAGATCCATAGCATCAAAATGCTTTAAAATTAAAGTTTTACAAAACTGCCCAAGAACGTGGTTTGTGGTCTGATAAGCTAATGTTAGGAGCCACAGATTCGTGTATGTTTATGATTCTTGTCGTTTTATGTTTTGGATCTATAATTTGGTATGAGTTCTTGGTTCTGCAAGTGAAATCAGAGTCTTTTAATGTCTAGATTTCAAGTTATAATTGGTCAAAGTCGATTGACCGACCATGATCGAGTACAATATGGGTAACCCAGAAAGTGATAAACCGTGTCTGACAACATTTTTCGAAGCTCAGATATGTCAGTGTTTAAGTATTTTAATGATGTTGTTGTAACATCCTTGTAGCCTTTTATATGTTCTTTGATTCCATGGCTTTAGATCGTGTAGATAAATAACTGGTCGATCGTAGCAGGTGGTCAAAGTAGACCACTCGCAATGATTTTATGTTTTTGGAAAAACCTAGAAATAGTTTAAGCAATTTCTCTGACAAGGTTTGACCGTGTCATAACCTATGGATCTGTTGTTGTTGGACTGAGATCTTGACATATCGTTGTTCCTTGTCATGTATACTACCAGTGTGAACTATAAAACCATCAAAATCGTGATCAGAACCTAGATTAAAATGATCTGGAAAGTACTGGTAGGACCGTTGGGTTTCGGGAAAACCCGTAAACCATCTGACAAGGATTTTGAAGGCACAGATTGTCTTGATATGTTGTTGTATGACCAAACTAGGTATTGTAACTTGTAGTGCTACATAAACACTACAAGATCTGAGTCTTAGATTGAACAGAGAATGCAAGCGAGAAAAATTAAAGTCGTCAAACTTGGTATATTAATAATCGGCTCAGTCGATTGTTCTTGAGGCTCAAGAACACCAACAATGACAATTCTTGTCGCTAAAGGGTTATAGCGACGGTTTATTTATTTTTAATTTCAAATTTTTCTGAAAATACTTAAAAATAGAAAATAAATTCTAAAAATTACCAAAATGGTTTTAAAATTATTTTAAATTATGAAAATAATTTTTAATAATTTGGGATATTTTTCATTAATAATTATAATTATTTGAATATTAATGGTATTTAATTTATTTAATTTATTTAATTAGTCTATTAAATAAATTAGAGAAAATGATTTAATAATATAAAAAATCATTTTAAATAAGAATAAAGTGATTAAAATATTTTTGAGTTATAAAATATAACCTTTAATATTTTTAGAGAATTTTCATTAATAAATTAATATTAATGATATTAGATTTATTTAATTATTAAATTAAATAAATAAGTTAAAAAACATTTATTGATTTAAAAATCATTTTAAATGAGAATAAAGTGTTAGAAAATATTTTGAATTATAAAATGTAATTTTAATATTTTGGAGAATTCTCATTAATAAATTAATATTAATGATATTAGATTTATTTAATTATTATATTAAATAAATGAATTAAAAATGATTTAATTGATTTACAAATCATTTAAAATGAATAAAATGATTTAAAAATATTTTAAGTTATAATTAATAACTTTTAATATTTGGATGATAATTTCATTAATATTTAAATATTAATGGTGATGGTTTAAAAATGATTTTAATTAATTTAAAAATCATTTAAGTAGGATACTAATGATTTAAAAATATTTTAAGTTATGAATAATAACTTTAACTTTATATATATATATATAATATATATATATATATATATATAACATTCGAGTCTTTGACTAATGGAGGAGGGAGGAAAAAGATGATAACTTGGTCTGAGAGGAGTAATAATGTTATTATATATATATATATATATATATATATATATATATATATATTATAATAAGTTTTATTTTTTATGAAAAATAGAATATATTATATTTTATTGTAAACCAATCTGGACCATCCGTTTAAAAGTAAATCAATCTGGACCGTTCATAAATTAGTTACTATTCAATCCATTCTTCTATAAATAAGCTCATTCCTTCATTATTTCTTACGAATTCACCAAAACTCTAGAGAGAAACTATAGAGAGAAAGAAAAGAAAAGTGTTCTGCTACTTCACTACTCCTATATCCAAAGACTCTTCTTTCTAAGGTAAGGGGTATTATTTCTTTTGTATTCATGAAGAAAACTTCATTATTCCATTCTTTATTATTCTCGTTGGACTAACTCAGATACGCTGGCACCCTATACTTGGTGAAATTCTTACATTATTCCATTCGTTATTATTACATTGGAACATCTTGTGCATGCGTTTCTGCCGGGACCGGTTCCGCTTTTATTATTCTGTTGGAATATCCATGCATGCATGCGTTTTACGCGGACACAATACCGCCTTTATTATTACTCGCTGAATATCCTCACATGCGTGCGTTTTAAGTTTGGACTGGTTTCGTTATTTATTATTCATTGGAATAACTTTTCTGCATGCCGCTACCTATCGCAGACACTGTAATTTCTTTTGTTATTCCATTCTTTATTATATTAAGTTGGTTAAAGTTTTGACTTCTATATTCCATGAAATTAGTGGAATATCCATGATATTTGCCCTTCATCTAGTATCTTTTCATGGAAATATTCTTCTGAGCATTCTTGAATTTATTCTCTACAAAGAAGTATCATGTTGACAATTTGGACGTTATTAGTTCCTGTATAAATTAATTCTTGAACTTGTTTTATTTAATTCTTATATCATTGTCATCATCCTCATGTTTATATTATGTTGAAAGTCATATGTGGCCTGTAGTGTATAGATGGACTTGGTATGATTATGACCAGGAATTAATCGGTATAATCATAACCGTAATGTTACAAATGATATGGTAAAAGTCCTCATTGGCCCGTAGTGCATTGATGGACAGTTGTTGGCATGATCATGACCATTGATGAATATACGAATATCCTTGGCCCGTAGTGCATGGATAATTTGTGGTTGTGATACTAGTGAATATCCTTGGCCGCATCTTCTTGAGGATGATGTGGATTATTTATTAAAATCGAGTCCCAATGATAAAAGTGATGAAAAACTTTTAAATCATAAAAGATAGTAGACTTTATTCTCTACTTGACTCTTTTAATGGATTGCGTGTTCCACCGCAGCTTAAACTTGATGTCTATTGTGTTTTATCGGTTTAACAATGTTGAAGACTAATGATAATTTATTCGCATTATCTTAGTCATAATATTTCTTCTTGGGCTAGTTGAGCTCACCTTTTCTTTCACCGTTTTCTCTTGAAATGAGAACGTGGTGGGACTAGTCGGGGAATGGAGTGACGGTCCGGATGATAGTATTAGTAGTCCTCACTATTCTATTAAATAGTGTGTTAATAAATGTAATGAGGACTTATTCTGAGAGTGGATATTGTCTAGAAGACAATATTTGTATTAAAACTCACAGCTTTCTTGTTGTATATTAAAGATTGTATTTGTATTCTGTACCATATATTTGGTGACTCAGAATAGGTGATGTATACCTATTTTGGGGGCGTCACACAGGTGCTTAACTTGTCAAAGAGTTAAGGCCGAACATCAATGACCAAGTGGCTTGTTACTGTCATTGGAAATTCCAGAGTAAAAGTGGGAAAATATCACGATGGATTTTGTGGTAGGACTTCCGACTACAACGAAAGGGTATGATGCGATTTGGGTAATAGTGGACCGGTTGACAAAGTCGGCTCACTTTTTACCAATAAGGGTCAAGTATTACTTAGACCAATTAGCTAGACTTTATATTAAAAAAATAATTTCCAGACATGGAGTACCAGTATTGATTGTGTCAGATCGTGACCCACGATTCACATAGAACTTTTGGAGGAGTCTACAAGAGCAGTTAGGAACGCAGTTGAATTTGAGTACAGCGTATCATCCACAAACGGATGGACAGAGCGAGAGGACAATTCAGACGTTAGAAGATATGCTAAGATCTTGCATCATGGATTTCAAGGGTATTTGGGATGATCATCTACCATTAGTGGAGTTTGCGTATAACAATAGTTATCATGCAAGCATAGGTATGCCGCCTTACGAAGCTTTGTATAGGAGGAAATGCAGAATGCCACTGTATTAGGATGAGGTAGGAGAACGCCGAATGTTGGGACCAGAATTGGTGCAACAGACAGCGGATATTGTCAAGAAGATACAAATGCATCTTCTATCAGCTCAAGACAGAGAGAAGAAGTTTACGAATACACATAGAGAGAATAGAGAATTTGAAGTAGGTTCGTACGTATTTCTAAAAGTATCTCCCTAGAAAGGAAAGATACGTTTTGGAAAGAAGGGAAAGTTAAGTCCAAGGTTTATAGGACCTTTTGAGGTATTAAAACGGGTGGGTGAGGTAGCTTATATGATAGCATTACCCGCAGACCTAGAACAAATACATAATGTATTTAACGTATTCGTGTTACGTCCTTATAAGCCAGATTATAAGCACGTGATAGAATATGAACCTATTCATATCGAGAAGGACTTAACGTACGAGGAAACGCCGATTCAAATTGTTGATAGAAAAGAACAAGTTCTGCGGAATAAAGTTATACCTTCCGTGAAGCTGATATGGAAGAACCACGATGCAGAAGAAGAAACGTGGGAGTTAGAAGAAATAATGAAAAAGAATTACCCTCATTTATTTGTGTGATTTTTTTATATATAGCGAGATTCTGGGGACAGAATCCTTATAAGGGGGAGAGAATGTAACGCCCCGGGAAATCGAACCTTTTGTAAATACTTTTAATAATGAATAAAATAATATTATTTATTATTATTATGTATTCGTAAGATGAATGTCGTTCTATAACCTAGAAACATTGGAATTATTTTTGAACTTCCGAGAAATAAGTAAAGTTATAATATCGAGGTGATATTGATTATGTAATAATAATCTAAGTATGGAAAACGTAATATTTCGAATGCGGACTTAATTAGGGAATGTTAGGATTATTAAGCGTTAAGGAAAAGAAGTTGTGATTGTATGATGTGTATGCATTGTACGAAGTAATAAATGTAAGTATAATACGACGTATTATACTATGATGTATGATGTATGAAGAATGAAATAACGTATATTACGAATTAATATACGAGCTAGCATACGAGAATTATACGTGGTGTATAAATATTAAGTTGGTTAATTAAAGGTAATGGACTTGTAGGATTATTAGCATAATGGTAGAAGTCCAATAGAATGTGATACTCAAGCCCAAGTGTTTGTTAAATCATAAGTCCAAACTTTTGTAATGGAAGCCCAATAAGTAATTAGCTAGATTAATTAGCAAGCCCAATGATAAGCCATGATCCATAGAGCAAACCATGTTAATGTGGGTAGACTTGATGGGCAAGAACTTTGTGTGGTGATCAAGTGTTGTGCTAGCCAAGTTTACTTAGTTGTAAAGTGATGAATAGTAAGGAGGTGGAGTTAAGGAGGTTAGTTAAGGAGGTGGGATGTCTTAATGACCATTCTACCCTAACTTAGCCAAGTCTATAAATACCAAGCTTCACAATTCATTTGTTATTTGGTAAATTTCTCTCAACTCCTCTCAAGATAAACAACTTATTTGGTAGAGAGCATAAGCCACATAAGCACTTATAAGCCACTTCAACCTTTGCTAGATTTTCCAAAGTGAAGTGAAGTAATAGTCTTCAAGGTTAAGACTCATACCTATTATCTTTATCTCTTCTATGATAGGATTGATAGAGAAGGGGGATTATTGTTAAGAACATTTAATAAGTTATTGATGAATGAACTTTAGCCGAATAAGTTGAATAAGCAACTTGAACTCTAATAAGTTGATAGAATCATGAAGAACTTGTCATATGTTTGTCACATGATGTTAGTATGTTCAATATAGTATGAGAACATTGATTGATGGACTTATGTTCATAGTAAGTCCTAAGCATGAGGATTTGTAGTTCCAAAGTTAAATAAGTCATTGACTTATGAGAATAAGTCAAAACCTACTTTGTCAATAAGTTGGTGTAATAAGTAACTTGAATTGTTCACGTGTTGGTTAAAATCCATTTAGAATGATTAGTAATGAAGTTTTGCCGGAATTCACACGATTAGACGATTATCGTCGAATTCGTGAAATTCTCGGAATGGAAGTTGTATTTTGTTTTTGAAGTTGGAAACATTGGTTTTCGATGGAGACAAGTCATATTTGGCATTATAGAGTTGCGGACTCGAAAATGACCGGATTCCGACTTAGAACGAAGAAACGAGCGTTGAACGTTCACGAACGTTTATCGTTTTCGTTAAAAATGAACTAATAGGTGAAATTTTAGCAAACGAAGTCAAATAGATAAAATTCTTGCATGAACGCATAGAGTATATAATTTGTGAATCTTAGGCTTTTGAACGAGCCAATTCGGACTTATAACGAAGAAGTTATGCGTTCGGGAGTTTCGCCAAATTTGCAAAAGTCGCAAAATTTTCTATAAACAGAGTTGGCCACCATGGCCAAACCAAATTAGTGGCGGCGCTGCAAAGACCGGTGCACAAAGGTGTCGAGCACTCTGCTAACTTTCATTTCCGCAACGCGACCTAAAGAGTAAGGACTCGCGCTGCAACGCCGAGTCCGATCTCTGTACTCTCATCGTTAACTCACATGGCAGCTGGCTTGAAGAGTGATGGGTGGCGGCATAAATGGCAACCCTAGGAAGTGGACAGTAAAGAATGTTTATGAGTACAACTTGAACAGTAACTCAATAATAATAAACTGAGGAACTTAATAAGATATTGTAAGGTACTTTTAAACCTTATGTATGATGATTAGAGTTAATAACCAATTGAATGTGAACGTAATGTGAATGACGTAATGAAAAGCCGGAAACCATAATAACAGATCTAAGTCAGAATTTAGATTGAGATGAAGGGTAAGATATAATAGTATGCTTACTTGATTATATAAGACCTAATGTGGTATGTTATATGATCATGTATTGTAGAGACTTAGAGACTTAAAGAGTACGTGTGATAATCAGTAAGAAAACGCTGAAGGCAAGTATTCTAACCCTTGTTCCAGTTCAGTCTGGACAAGCTTTGTAATTCATGTATCCTTTCGCATGAAGCTTTTTATGAGGAAGTCAAAGCTAATTCTTTCGGCTAGACTTATGTTATGATTCTATCAAGTATGTACAATGTTTACCAAGTTATATTGGTATAGTTTTCAATCGAAGACTGAGTATGCTAAAATGTTTTTGTCATTTAACGACAGGCACGTGAGGTTGCCACAACTTAAACGTATACACGTTTAATGAATGTAATGTTGATCAACATAAAGTACTATGGGTGATCACCCGTAAGTGCTCGTAAGCTATCTTGGGACTTACGAACTTAGTGTCGGGTTGTCCTTTTCAAAAGAAATTATGAACTGCTTATAGTCTTGAGCCTTAGTTGATATTCTACTGAATATTGTTGTTGGAAAACGTTTTGAATGAAAAGAAGTGCTATTTTGAATTATCAATAGTACTTCGTAACTATTGTTCAGTTATTGAAGATATATGAGTTCTATGTTTCAAGCATGTTGTTTATTAGAATTGTAGTACTTGCTGAGCTAGTCATGCTCACTCTTTCTTGAACCATATGAGCATAGCAAAGATCGAACGGACCGAAGGCTCCGACAAGGATAAAGGCAAGGCGAAGACGAACCCGTAGTATACTTATGTAATAGTATAGGATGAACAATTGTAATATATTTGATATTATGACAAGAACAAATGTATGGGTTATAAAGAACCTGGGGAAATGTAATATTATTTCTAATATATAGAAGACATATTCGTTCTTTTGAGACTTTTCAATTAAATGTATGTGTGAATGGTAGTACCGTGTAGCACCATCTGTCGGGTTGGAAGATACCCGGATTGGGGGGCGTCACAGGTTGGTATCAAAGCATTAGATTATAAAACTTAAGGGGGGATTAAAAATCTTAAGTCATAACCTTAAGAGAAGTCAAAGAAGTAAAAGAAGAAAATAACCTTATAAAAATGCATTATGATTATGTTATGTGTTTTTATTATTCTACTGACGTGTACTAATCAACTTAACTATTTTGTGTAGATGTCAGGAGTAAACGGAATGTATGTAGATGGTCAAGCCATTAGTGAAGAGTCGGTGAACCAAGTAGAGGTTATACCGAACCCCATAGCAGCAGATCCGGAGGTGGTAGTTATTGAGTTTGGAGACTCAGATGATGCTGACTACATGTCAGTATTCGACGGGATGATAGAGGAAGTGGTGACAGTGTCCTTTAATCTAGTAGCTATAGCAGCGGAGATAGCTCCTGGAGGGTCGATGATGTCTTTGTTCATGTCAGTATTGGATAGAAATATTCATTACTGTCAGGAGGTCAAGGAGTTGAAGGCAGAGCTCCAAAATGTTATAGAGGACAAGACTGATGTTGAGTCCATGTAGGAGCAGAAGCATGATGAGAGGATTTTGGCTAAGGACAAAGTCCACGAGTTAAAGCATGAGGTCTTTGAGCTCAAGGAGGAGCTAAAGACCAAACTGCAGAAGATAGGGAGAATATCCTATATCCATAAGAGTTCTCATACAGATTTTCAACAGCAGGTAGCTGGATATCCTGTAGAGGTAGGGCAAACACGACATACTATTAGCCGTGATATCATTGCCGGTCTTGCCCAAGGTAGATTTCAATAATGCCTTGAGGCAGATGTAAACTAGCAGTAGCTAGAGTAATATGTAAATATTTTGTAACTAGTAGTGACGTAAAGCCCTTTTTGTATAGTGAAGGGTAGCCTTTTGTAAATCCCAATTTTTGGAAAGCAATAGCGGGAAAGTAATGTAATCAGCTTAGGCTGTGTATGTAACCGATGTAGTATTATACTATGAAGAATGAATATAAGTCCTTTTTATGGAAAGCAGTGAGTAATAGATATTGGAGTTATTGTTTAATATTAAATAATAACTAATAAAGAAACGAATAATAACGAAATGTGTTTATTGTATCAGCAAAATGCCACCGAGAAGAGTGCAACATAATCAAGGTGCTAACGTGAATCAACCGGAGGGAGGTCCGGTTAATCCGATGCAGGTGTTTGTTAACCTGTTAACAGCCGCATTTAATAGAACAGGGGCTAATATCCCCGTAAATCCAGGAGTAGCACGAGCTACTACCTTTAAGGATTTCAATAGTGTGGGTCCACCGGAGTTCAAAGGAACTACGGACCCTATTTAAGCCCAAACGTGGGTTAAAGAAATAGAGAAGGCATTTGTGATAGCAAATGTCGACGAGGCCCAAAAGGTTGCCTTTACAACCTATATGATGAAAGGAGAGGCCAACTTTTGGTGGGAAGCCAATCAGGCTAGGGCCGGGATAGCGAATCTGACATGGGAGAGGTTCAAGGAGATATTCTTCGAGAACTACTTTCCCACGAGCATGCAGGGAAGGACGGAGATACGGTTTCTCGAGTTGAAGCAAGGGGACATGTCGGTTCCCCAATACGCCGCCAAGTTTAATGAACTGGCGAGGTTCGCTCCACACCAAGTAGATACTGAGGTGAGGAAGGCGCGACGGTTTGAGCAGGGCTTGAAACCCTGGCTCTATAACCGTATTTCGGTGTTCTAAATTACTTCTTTTGGAACCATTTTAGAGAAGGCGATAATCGCCGAGGGTGGTAGTGAGGCTCTAAGTCAATACCACAAGGACAAGAAGAGGAAGGGTAAAGTAGATGGGGGAGTAAAGATTGAGGAAGCCAGTGGTAGTGACGAGGTTTAGAAGATGAAGGTATTTAGCTCTGGGAATACTGGAGTGAAGCAAGGAGGCCCGAAAAAGAAGAATGGAGGCCTGTAAGAGCTGTGGGAAGACTCACTTAGGAGTCTATCTCAAGGGGAAGGCCGTCTATTACAACTGTGGATAGGATGGGCACATTGTACCTAATTGTCCAAGTCCGAAGAAGAATCATGGATGCTTTGTGTGTGGATCAACTGACCACATGGCAAAGAACTGCCCGAAGAAGGGAACGGATGAGAACCGGGGCACTAATAGCGGTAAGTTAGCTATTAGTTGACCAAAGACAACCGGGTAGGCCGATGGGTCGATCGTTTAACATGATGATCCAAGATGCACGGTTGCATCGGGGGCGTCATAGTGATATTATTCTGATCAACGACACAAATGCTTACGTGCTGTTTGATTCGGGTGCTACTTGTTCATTCATAGCTTGTGATTTTGCTAAACAATTAGAATTACTTCCCGAAAAGTTGCCTATACCTTTAAATATTAAGGTAACGAACGAAGAGATAATTCCTGTTGAAGATATTCATAGGAGTTGTTAAGTGAACATACGGGGTTGTAAATTATCTGTAGAGATTTGATCTGGAATAAAGTTAGGAGAATTCAACATAATTCTCGGAATGGATTGGTTAGTGAACCATAGGGCAATTATAGATTGTCAAAAGAAATGTGTGAACATTAAGACGTTAAGACAACCTCAGGTAGTATTTTACGGGAATAGATCGCCGGAACGTTCGTGTTGTCTAACCATGACACAAACTAGGAAATTACTCAAGAAGGGATGTGTAGGTTACCTGTGCCATGTTGTGGATACCTAGAGAGTGGTAGCAACCATGGAACAAATACCTGTAGTGAGAGAATTCGCCGATGTATTTCCGAGTGAATTATCGGGTCTTCCACCGGATAGGGAGACAGAGTTTGTGATAAACATCATGCCAAGAGCAGCACCAGTTTCCAGGGCACCGTATCATATGGCGCCAGTGGAAATGAAGGAGTTGATGGTGCAGTTGCAAGAACTGTTGGACCAGAAGTACATTCAATCGAGTGTTTCGCCATGGGGAGCACCGGTACTGTTTATCAAGAAGAAGGACGGATCGTTAAGACTTTGTATCGACTATAGAGAGTTGAACAAGTTAACGATAAAGAATAAATACCCATTGCCCAGGATCGATGATCTCTTTGATCAGTTGAAAGGGGCTAAGTATTTTCCGAAAAATAGATTTAAGAACGGGGTATCATCAGTTGAAGGTTAGGAAGGAGGATGTACCAAAGATAGCATTCAGGACTTGTTATGGTCATTACGAGTTTTTGGTGATGTCATTCGGGTTGACAAATGCACTAGATGCATTCATGGATATGATGAACAGAGTGTTCAAACGATATTTTGACATGTTTGTCGTGGTGTTTATAGATGATATTCTAGTCTATTCTAAGACGCCAGAAGATCATGCTGAACACCTAAGATTAGTGTTGGAGACACTGAGAAAGGAGAAGTTGTATGCGAAATTCACTAAGTGTGAATCTTGGTTGGAGAAGGTACAATTTTTAGGTCATGTTATTGACCGTGAGGGGATTTCAGTAGATCCAGCGAAGGTGGAAGCCATGATGAATTGGGAACAACCGAAAACGCCGACTGAGGTGCGGAGTTTCCTAGGGTTAGCGGGTTACTATCGGAGATTCATCCAAGATTTTTTGAAGATAGCTACTCCGTTGACTAACTTGACAAAGAAGACAGTGAAATACGCTTGGGTGACAAGTGCGGGGCGATTTTCAAAAACAAAGAAGAGATTGAGTGAAGCGCTATATTTTGTCATTGCCTCATGACACGGGAAATTTTGTAGTATATAGTGATGCTTCAGATAGAGGACATGGTTGCGTGCTCATGCAAAGATGGCAAGGTCATTACAGTATTCATCTAGGCGAACAAGGATTATGAGAAAGTTTACCCTACTCATGATCTAGAACTCGCCGCATGATGTTTTTGCTCTAAAGATATGGAGACATTATCTTTATGGAGAAAAATGTGAGATATACACGGACCACAAGAGTCTAAAATATATCTTCACACAGAAAGAGTTGAATATGAGGCAGAGGAGATGGCTAAACTTGATAAAGGATTATGACTGTGAAATCCTGTATCACCCTAGGAAAGCCAATGTAGTTGCCGACGCCTTAAGTAGGAAGGGTCGGGAAAAGTTGTCTTTGTTAACGGATCAAACTGAGTTAATAACAGAGATGGTTAGGATGGAGTTGGAAGTAAAGCTTCCAAGTGAAGTAGGACAAATGTTGTTTACAACGGAGATGCAATCTACCATCGTAGAGAGAGTTAAGGAGGTGCAACTCAAAACTGATGAGTGCGACCGGATAAAGGAGTGGCTAGCCAATGAAAAAGATACTAAGTACAGTCTTAATAATGAGGAATTATTAAGATTTGAAGGAAGAATTTGGGTTTCCATTGAGACAGAATTAAAGGAGTAGATGTTACAAGAGGCTCATAGTTCAAGGTTTTTAATTCATCCTGGTATCACTAAGATGTATCAAGATCTTCGACAGAGTTTCTGGTGGCCAAACATGAAGAGAGAAATAGCAGAGTACGTAAGCAGGTGCTTAACTTGTCAGAGAGTTAAGGCCGAACATCAACGACCAAGTGGCTTGTTACCGTCATTGAAAATTCCAGAGGGGAAGTGGGAAAATATCACGATGGATTTTGTGGTAGGACTTTCGACTACAACGAAAGGGTATGATACGATTTGGGTAATAAGGGATCGGTTGACGAAGTCGGCACACTTTTCGCAAATAAGGGTCAAGTATAACATAGACCAATTAGCTAGACTTTATATTAAGGAAATAATTTCAAGACATGTGTAACCCCCCCAAAATTAGGTATACGTCACCCATCTTGGGTCGCCACTTACATGGTACATAAATTCAAATACAAACTTAATTATACATCAGTCGTGTAACATACGACAATACATAAACTGAGAGTTCTAATAGGAATATTGTCATTTAGACAATATCCATACTCAAGGAGTCCTCATTACATTTATTGTCACACTATTTAATGTAATAGTGAGGACTACTAATGCTATCTTCTAACCATCACTCTTTTCCCCGACTAAGTCCCAAATTATATTCTCATTTCACGAGAGAACAAAGGAAAGAAAGGGTGAGCTCAACTAGCCCAAGAAGAAATATTATAACTAAGATAATGCAGAATAAATTATCAATAGTCTTCAACAATGTTAAACTGATAAAATACAATATACAACCAGTTTAACTACAGCGGAATATGCATTCCATTAAAAGAGTCAAGTAGAAAATAAAATCTACTATCTTTTAGGTTTTAAAAGGTTTTCATAAATTTTTATCACTAAGACTCGGTTTAATGAATAAACCACAATATCTAATCATCCCCACTACTTGGCCAAGGATTTTCATCAAATTATCAATGGTTATGACTATACCGAATCACCCCGGTCATAATCATACCAAAAACTATCCATCAACGCATTACAGCCACCGAGGACTTTTATCACATCATTTATAACAAGCCATGATTATACCGAATGATCCCTGGTCATAATCATACTAAGTTCATCTATGCACGTAAGCCAAAGATAACATAATATAACATGAGGATGATGACAATGACATAATAATTCAATAAAACAAGTTCACGAATTAATTTATTCAGGAACAAATAACGTCCAAATTGTCAACATGATACTGCTTTGTAGAGTAAAATTCAAGAATGATCAGAAGAATATTTCCATGAAAAGATACTGGATGAAACGCAAATATCAAGAATACTCTACTAATTTCATGGAGTATAGAAGTCAAACTTTTAACCAACTGGGTATAATAAAGAATGGAATAACAAAGGAAATCACCATGCATGCGGATTGCCGATAGATAGGTTATTCAACGAGAATAATAATAACGAGAACCGTGTCGTGTGAAATTCACAATCGATGTGATGTTCCAACAAAATAATAAAGATGGAACCGGATCCGGTGTAAAACACACGATAGGATATTCCAATGATGATAAAGAGCGGAACCCGATTCAGCCTGTAAAAAACACATGCATGGATGTTCCAATGTAATAATAATAAAGATTTTAACCAGTCCCATGTAAAACACACGCATGTGATGTTCCAATGAATAATAATAATAAAGATTTTAACCAGTCCTGTAAAACACATGCATGTGGATGTTCCAATGTAATAATAGAAGAATGTCACCAAGTATAGGGTAAACCACGACATCTGATTATGTATAGGGTATGCTGTGTGTATAAAGTGAGTTATTCCAATGAATAATAAAGAATGGAATAACAGAGGGATTTCACCAAGTATAGGGTATGCCACAGATACAAAGTTATTCCAATGAATAATAAAGAATGGAATAACGTAAGTTCTCTTCATGAATAAGAAAGAATAACACCCCTTACGAATACAACAAATAATATCCCTTACCTTAGAAGAACTGAATATTGGAAAAGTGAAGTAGCGAATACTTTTTCTTCTTTCTCTATAGTTTCTCTCTAGAGTTTCAATGAATTCGTAAGAAATAATGAAGGAATGAGCTTTCTATTTATAGAAAAACTGAGGGTGGCTCTTAGTCTTAACGAAGGGTCAAAATGACTCTTGGTAATATTGAAGAGACAACTACTATTTGCGAAGGGGTAATTAACCCTTGGAACACCGAAGAGGCAGTTAACTCTTGGTAATATCAAGGGACAACTACTATTTGCAAGGGGTAATTACTATTGACGAAGGTAATTACTATTGACGAAGGTAATTACTATTGAAGAAGGTAATTACTATTCACAAAGGTAATTACTATTGACGAAGGTAATTACTATTGACTAAGGTAATTACTATTGACGAAGGTAAATACTATTGACGAAGGTAATTACTATTGAAGAAAGTAATTACTATTGACGAAGGTAAATACTACTTACTATTGACGAAGAGACTCTTAGATGATGACATATGGGCCCACCATAAAATAATCAAACTTACCACAAACGTCTTATAACAGACTCTTTATATACATCAAGGATTGAATAAATATTACCACAAATCATTTAATTTTTAATCAACACATTTTTAATCTTTCAACAATTATTAATCATTTATAACTTGTCGTCTCAATTAATAATATAACATATTATACAGATGATACTGTGACAATAATTGAATCAATAATATAAGAGATATGATGCGTGAATTATCTTGTGTGATAATGGAGTATAGCTTAGTGACTTCTCACGTAAGCATCAATAATCAATACTGCGTGCTTCTACGCAACCACGCCAGATTACTATACTTTTACCACCGGGTAGTTCAACAGCTTTTGACTGGTAACACCTCTGCCATTATTTTTATAGAAAAATAATTTAGTCGCTTTCTAACTACGACAATACTTCCGTTATGGGGTCCACCAATGATTGAGTAGTTGTATTTAATATTCCCCAAAAAAAAATATTCCCAACCAAACGAATATTTTATAACAACTTGCTTACTTTGCAAAATTTATAAATATTACCCACAACTATAACATTATATCAAATTTATTCCATAATATTCAAAAATAATATTTATAAAAAATTCATCTTTATTTATAAAAGTCGGGGGTCTTACAACCTCCCTTCTTATGAAATTTAAGCCCTCGAAATTAGGGTACGTGCACTGATATGATAAAGAGGTGAGGATACCTTGAATACCTTTATCGTTAAAAATATTAAATTCATCTTCTAATCCCCACCAAAGATATTCATTAACAACTCATCTTTGCACTACAGGCCAAAGATATACAACTGTAAAACCAATAATGCTGAGACGCAGCTTAATAGTATCACGACCACGAATTATCTATGCACCACAAGCCAAGGATATTCGTGTTTTTAATTACGGTCATGATTATACCGAATAATCCTTGGTCATAATCATACCAAGTCTATCAATGCACTACGGCCAAAGATGACTTTTACCACATCCATGAATTAATATTTCATTGCTGAGACTCGGCTCAATAATTAATCCATATCATCGAATCATCCCTGCACTACAGGCCAAGGATATTCATTAGTATCACGACCACAAATTATTCATGCACTACGGCCAAAGATAATCGTGTATTCATTAGTATCACGACCACAAATTATCCATGCACTACGGCCAAAGATAATCGTGTATTCATTAGTATCACGACCACAAATTATCCATGCACTACGGCCAAAGATAATCGTGTATTCATTAGTATCACGACCACAAATTATCCATGCACTACGCCCATCACGACCACAAATTATCCATGCACTACGGCCAAAGATAATCATGTTTTCAATTACGGTTATGATTATACTGAACAATCCCTAGTCATAATCATACCAAGTCCATCTATGCACTACAGGCCACAGATGACTTTCAACATAATATAAACATGAGGATAATGATATAAAGAATCAATCAAATGAGATAAAGGATAAATATTAAACATTTATAATATAATTTATCCAGGATTCAAGAATATCCCCATGTTATCAATCACTTAATAATCTCATAATCTAATATCATTAATATTATAACAATATTTTAATCACTTCTTAAATTTATAAACAATTTATCTCAATTGTTTACGCTTTACCATATAATGCATTTAATCATTCAAAAATGCCATACTCATAAGATATCATCACCAATTATCAAATCCTCATCAAAAAAATATGCATATACTACTATATAGATTCTCTAGCCATAAAATCCTATTTTCAACTTTGTTACTTCACATAACATATTTAACTCATATGTTCATAACTAAGCTATTTTCATGAAAAATACCAAATCAGTCCCAAAAATATTTCTTTTCTGGGATTTAGCATAATATAGTCCCATAATGAAAATATATTTTTCTCGGAATTTTAAAATTCATTTACTATTTTCAAAAATCAATTTCTAATTAATTCCTTAAGAAATTTGTTACCTCAAGTTTAACTCCAGAAATTCCCAAATCTTGGCGGGACCTTACATGTGTTAATGTGAGCCTCCAGCTTTAAATTTCATGGTCATCGAAGTTATAGAACTCCGCTTATAGCATTTTTCAATCAAAAAACCTAAATATTGAAATGGTCATAACTTGTTCATTTTAAGTCGAAATGAGCTCATTTTTGGACAGGAGGTACTTTATAACATATATTTTCATGTCCCAAAAGGCCAGAATTTTTCACATAAATTTAGTGGCCGAACCAGCCCTTACAAAAACGTGGCGTGACTTTTTGGACATTTTGAAGTTTTGACTCCTTTGCTAAAATCAATCGACACAAAAATCTACAACACCTTTTTCATTGATTCCACTTGGATTAGTTAGGTAACTCATAGATCTAACTCTAGGACTTAACCACACTCAAAAATTCAAAATATAATAGGAGATTTGGTCAATTGAATTTTATGTTTTCGTTTTCACCAAAATCTGGTTTTAACTCCTTGTGATTTTTAAGAAACTTTCATGTTTTCACATACTAACCAACATAACTCATCATAACACTTACTAATACCACGTATACCCATGATTTTCATTAGTCCAATGCTTTTATTATGACTTTCATCATAAACCACGTAAACTGTTCATTTTAGTTGAAGAAATATTTGAGGGTTTAAGAAATGGGTTTTATATTTGGGGTCAATACTGAAATTCGATTTCACGCTCTAAGTAGGCTAAGAAGTCTTCAAGAATACGCCAGAAATTTATTAATAATAAAATATCATTCAAAATCAGACTCTCATCCAAGACTTGGATAAGACGTCACATTGATACCAATCCCATGACTTATATCCCTTAACCTAGATATAGCACCTCACAATGATACCTATAAACTTGCCATCTTCATTCACGATGTTGCCTACAGAAAGTCTGGCTTCGGTGCATTCCACACAAGGAAGTCAACAACGAAAGGTTTGGGGCTCTTTACTTATGGCTTGATATGACAATAATTGACTTTAGTAGTTTGGTTACTTGAATTAGCATAACAAGTTGGTTATGAATATAAAAGCTAACAACCTTACGAAAAGCATGATGAGTAGTTAACCAATTGATTCCTAAAATCACATCAAAGGAAAATATTTTCAAAAGATAAGATCGACAGTAACGTGAAAATGTTTATTTGAATCAAACAAGATTTAAAAATAGTAAGCGTAACGAAGGCTCCCTACTAACGAAGTTTCAACCAATAAGTCAAAGTTTAACTTCTTCGGAGTCAAATTTAAACGTTGAACACAACTAGGTGAAATAAAAGAGTGGGTAGAACTGGTATCTAACACGGTATAGACTTCGCAAGAGCTTATGATTAACTTACCCGTGATAATTTTATTCAGGTTCCTCGTCACGAGAAAAAAAAACTCTCTCTCTTAAACTACCGGTTTTGGTTTGTCTAGGACAGCCTTTGGTGCCTCCATCCTAGTTGAATTTGTCTTAAGTAAACGACAAAATCGAGCTAAGTGACCTTCTCTTCCACAATTATAACATGCTTTGACTCGCACGGCGATTCGGGATCGATGTGTCCCTCTCCTCCGCATTTGAAGCATATGATAGGTGGTCTTTCTCCTTCCTTAACAACGGGTGCTGGTGCTGACGTCTTTCCATCATTGTTGAATCTCCTTTTCTTGAAATGTCCATTCTTATTACTTTGACCCTGATTACCACCGAAGTGGTTACCATATCTGGCCTGTTGATTCCCTCCACGCTTGTTGTCACCGCTTCGATGACTACTCTCGCTGGTATTATAATTTTGTCACCGCTTCTTTTAGTTAAGTTGACTTCGTTATCGCACTCCACTAATCGAGCCCTATTTACAACATCTCGAATATAAACACGCTTTATGAGAAATAAGATGTTGACGTATCTCCGCTTCAAACCTCTTAAAAACATTCGCGCATTCTCTCTCATTATCCACCAAGTGGGACGAATCGTGATAACTCATAAATTTTGCCTCGTATCATGCGACACGGTCATATTGTTTTGTTCCAACTTGATAAACTCCACCTCCTTCATGTGGCGAATACTTTCGTGAAAGTATTTGTCGTTGAACGACTCTGGAACTTCTCCCAAGATATCTTCAATCAAATGAGTTGAGTACGCTTTCTGGATTCCCACCAAGTCCGCCTCTTCAAGAACATAAAAGGCGGCAAAAGGAACCTTTTGCTCCTCGAGCATCCCAAGACATCAAATATCTTGGTAATCTGCTTTATCCATGCTTCCGCCAAGTGGTTTTGGCTCTCCCTTAAACTCCAAAGTGGTCCCACTCCTTGAATTGTTTAGCGGTGACCGCTTGAGAATTTTCCGTGTTTTTCCACCTACGTTTTGGGATGTAAGTCGCTTTACTTTGATGTTGCATGAATTCTAAAACCTCTTAAACGCACTGAATCGTTCGTCGATTGATCAGTGTTGTTGTTTACAGGAGGATTATCGCCATCCTGTTGCACATTGTCCTTATTATTGATCTGTGGAGAATCAACAGTCTCCTATGCTCCATTGCTATTCTCAACATTCTCGGATGCCATTTTCAAACACTGCCACAAAATAAGGGTTAATTGACATGCAACATATTATCACTATACTCTGACCGACCAATCAAATACCAAATAAACTTAGGTAGGTCATACTAGCGAAGGAATTCCTATCTCTCCCTCCTAGTTCTAGTCTCACATCTAAGCCGTGGATCATATCCCTAAGCTCGATACCAACCGTAAACGCCCCAAAATTAGGTATACGTCACCCCATCTTGGGTCGCCACTTACATGGTACATAAATTCAAATACAAACTTAATTATACATCCGTAAGTGTAAACATACGACAATACATAAACTAAGAGTTCTAATAGGAATATTGTCATTTAGACAATATCCATACTCAAGAGTCCTCATTACATTTATTGTCACACTATTTAATGTAATAGTGAGGACTACTAATGCTATCTTCTAGGACCATCACTCTTTTCCCCGACTCGCTCCATCGGCTATATTCTCATTTCAAGAGAAACGGTGAAAGAAAGGGTGAGCTCTACTAGCCCAAAGAAGAAATATTATAACTAAGATAATGCGAGAATAAATTATCAATAGTCTTCAACAATGTTAAACCGATAAAATACAATGAGACAACCGGTTTAATCTGCGGTGGAATATCTGATCCATTAAAAGAGTCAAGTAGAAAATAAAGTCTACTATCTTTTAGGTTTTAAAAGGTTTTCATAAATTTTTATCACTAAGACTCGGTTTAATGAATAAACCATAATATCTAATCATCCTTGTACCACGGTCAAAGGATTTTCATCAAATCATCAATGGTCATGACTATACCGAATCACCCCGGTCATAATCATACCAAAAAACTATCCATCAACGCATTACACGCCACTAAGGACTTTTATCACATCATTTATAACAAGCCATGATTATACCGAATGATCCTCATTCATAATCATACTAAGTTCATCTATGCACGTAAGCCAAAGATAACATAATATAACATGAGGATGATGACAATGACATAATAATTCAATAAAACAAGTTCACGAATTAATTTATTCAGAACTAATAACGTCCAAATTGTCGACGATAATCTTTGCTTTGTAGAGTAAAATTCAAGAATGATCGGAAGAATATTTCCATGAAAAGCTACTTTGGATGAAACGCAAATATCAAGAATACTCTACTAATTTCATGGAGTATAGAAGTCAAAGTTTTAACCAATTTGGGTATAATAAAGAATGGAATAACAAAGGAAATCACCATGCATGCGGTATTGGCATGAGGCGGTGTTATTCCAATGAAATAATAATAACGAGCGTGGTCGGTGAAATTCACACCGGCGGGATGTTCCAACAAAATAATAAAAATGGAACCAGATCCGGTGTAAAACACACAAATAGGATATTCCAACGGAATGATAAAGATTTTAAACCAGTCCTGTAAAACACACGATGTGATGTTCCAAAGAATAATAATAAAAAGCGGAACCCGGTCCCGTAAAACACATGATGTGATGTTCCAAATGTAATAATAGAAGAATGTCACCATGTATAGGGTAAACCATGTATACAGATTATGTATAGGGTATGCCACAGATACAAAAGTTATTCCAATGTAATAATAAAGAATGGAATAACGAGAGGATTTCACCAAGTATAGGGTATGCCACAGATATCTGAGTTATTCCAATGTAATAATAAAGAATGGAATAATGAAGTTCTCTTCATGAATAAGAAAGAATAACACCCCTTACGGCACAAACAAATAATATCCCTTACCTTAGAAGAACCTGAATATTGGAAAAGTGAAGTAGCGAGATACTTTTCTTCTTTCTCTCTATAGTTTCTCTCTGTAGTTTCAAAGAATTCGTAAGAAATAATGAAGGAATGAGCTTTCTATTTATAGAAAAACCGAGGGTGGCTCTTGGTCTTAACGAAGGTCAAAATGACTCTTGGTAATATTGAAGAGACAACTACTATTTCATGAAGGGGTAATTAACCCTTGGAACAATCAAGAGGCAATTAACTCTTGGTAATATCAAGGGACAACTACTATTTGCGAAGGGATAATTACTATTGACGAAGGTAATTACTATTGACTAAGGTAATTACTATTGACGAAGGTAAATACTATTGACGAAGGTAATTACTATTGAAGAAAGTAATTACTATCGATTTAAGGTAAATACTACTTACTATCGATTTAAGAGACTCTTAGATGATGACATATGGGCCCACCATAAAATAATCAAACTTACCACAAACGCCTTATAACAGACTCTTTATATACATCAAGGATTGAATAAATATTACCACAAATCATTTAATTTTTAATCAACACATTTTTAATCTTTCAACAATTATTAATCATTTATAACTTGTCGCCCTCAATTAATAATATAACATATTATACGAGATGATCTTGTGACAATAATTGAATCAATAATATAAGAGATATGATCAAAGAATTCATCAGAAGCAATATTTGAGTATAGCTTAGTGACTTCTCACGTAAGCATCAATAATCAATCTGGTGTATTACTACTTATCTGACCAGCGACATTCATTTTTACCACCGGGTAGTTCAACAGTTTTAGCGGTAACACCTCATCGTTATTTTTATAGAAAAATAATTTTGTCGTTTTCTAACTACGATAATACTTCGTTATTAAGGTCCACTAATGATTGAGTAGTTATCTGAATATTCCCTACAAAAAGAATATTCCCACCAAACGAATATTTTATAACAACTTGCTTACTTTGCAAAATTTATAAATATTACCCACAACTATAACATTATATCAAATTTATTCCATAATATTCAAAAATAATATTTATAAAAAAATTCATCTTTATTTATAAAAGCTGGGGTCTTACAACATGGAGTACCAGTATTGATTGTGTCAGATCGTGACCCACGATTCACATCGAACTTTTGGAGGAGTCTACAAGAGCAGTTAGGAATGCAGTTGAATTTGAGTACAGCGTATCATCCACAAACGGATGGATAGAGCGAGAGGATAATTCAGACGTTAGAAGATATGCTAAGATCTTGCGTCATGGATTTCAAGGGTAATTGGGATGATCATCTACCATTAGTGGAGTTTGCGTATAACAATAGTTATCATGCAAGCATAGGTATGCCTCCTTACGAAGCTTTGTATGGGAGGAAATGCAGAACGCCACTATATTGGGATGAGGTAGGAGAACGCCGAATGTTGGGACCAGAATTGGTACAATAGACAGCGGATATTGTCAAGAAAGATACAAATGCGTCTTCTAGCAGCTCAAGACAGACAGAAGAAGTTTACGGATTCGCATAGAGAGAATAGAGAATTTGAAGTAGGTTCGTACGTATTTCTAAAAGTATCTCCCTAGAAAGGAAAGATATGTTTTGGAAAGAAGGGAAAGTTAAGTCCGAGGTTTATAGGACCTTTTGAGGTATTAAAATGGGTGGGTGAGGTAGCTTATATGATAGCATTACCCCCAGACCTAGAACGAATACATAATGTATTTCACGTATCCGTGTTACGTCCTTATAAGCCAGATTATAAGCACGTGATAGAATATGAACCTATTCATATCGAGAAGGACTTAACGTACGAGGAAACGCCGATTCAAAATGTCGATAGAAAAGAACAAGTTCTGCGGAATAAAGTTATACCTTCCGTGAAGGTGATATGGAAGAACCACAATGCAGAAGAAGCAACGTGGGAGTTAGAAGAAATAATGAAAAAGAATTACCCTCATTTATTTGTGTAATTTTTTTATATATAGCGAGATTCTGGGGACAGAATCCTTATAAGGGGGAGAGAATGTAACGCCCCGGGAAATCGAACCTTTTGTAAATACTTTTAATAATGAATAAAATAATATTATTTATTATTATTATGTATTCGTAAGATGAATGTCGTTCTATAACCTAGAAACCTTGGAATGTCGTAGTATTTTAATTACGTAAGAGAATTAAAGTGTTTGAATTTCTAAGACGAAAATAAAAGCTTTCCGAGAAATTTTTCAAAAAACACTATTTATTGATTTCTGCTTGGGAATTATTTTTGAACTTCCGAGAAATACATAAAGTTATAATATCGAGGTGATATTGATTATGTAATAATAATCTAAGTATGGAAAACGTAATATTTCGCATGCGGACTTAATTAGGGAATGTTAGGATTATTAAGCGTTAAGGAAAAGAAGTTGTGATTGTATGATGTGTATGCATTGTACGAAGTAATAAATGTAAGTATAATACGACGTATTATACTATGATGTATGAAGAATGAAATAACGTATATTACGAATTAATATACGAGCTAGCATACGAGAATTATACGTGGTGTATAAATATTAAGTTGGTTAATTAAAGGTAATGGACTTGTAGGATTATTAGCTTAATGGTAGAAGTCCAATAGAATGTGATACTCAAGCCCAAGTGTTTGTTAAATCATAAGTCCAAACTTTTGTAATGGAAGCCCAATAAGTAATTAGCTAGATTAATTAGCAAGCCCAATGATAAGCCATGATCCATAGAGCAAACCATGTTAATGTGGGTAGACTTGATGGGCAAGAACTTTGTGTGGTGATCAAGTGTTGTGCTAGCCAAGTTTACTTAGTTGTAAAGTGATGAATAGTAAGGAGGTGGAGTTAAGGAGGTGGGATGTCTTAATGACCATTCTACCCTAACTTAGCCAAGCCTATAAATACCAAGCTTCACAATTCATTTGTTGTTTGGTAAATTTCTCCCAACTCCTCTCAAGATAAGCAACTTATTTGGTAGAGAGCATAAGCCACATAAGCACTTATAAGCCACTTCAACCTTTGCTAGATTTTCCAAAGTGAAGTGAAGTAATAGTCTTCAAGGGTAAGACTCATACCTATTATCTTTATCTCTTCTATGATAGGATTGATGGAGAAGGGGGATTGTTGTTAAGAACATTTAATAAGTTATTGATGAATGAACTTTAGCCGAATAAGTTGAATAAGCAACTTGAACTCTAATAAGTTAATAGAATCATGAAGAACTTGTCAAATGTTTGTCATATGATGTTAGTATGTTCAATATAGTATGAGAACATTGATTGATGGACTTATGTTCATAGTAAGTCCTAAGCATGAGGATTTGTAGTTCCTAAGTTAAATAAGTCATTGACTTATGAGAATAAGTCAAAACCTACTTTGTCAATAAGTTGGTGTAATAAGTAACTTGAATTGTTCACGTGTTGGTTAAAATCCATTTAGAATGATTAGTAATGAAGTTTTGCCGGAATTCACACGATTGGACGATTATCGTCGAATTCATGAAATTCTCGGAATGGAAGTCGTATTTTGTGTTTGAAGTTGGAAACGTTGGTTTTCGATGGAGACAAGTCATATTTGGCATTATAGAGTTGCGGACTCAAAAATGACCGGATTCCGACTTAGAACGAATAAACGAGCGTTGAACGTTCATGAACGTTTATCGTTTTCGTTAAAAATGAACTAATAGGTGAAATTTTAGTAAACGAAGTCAAATAGATAAAATTCTTGCATGAACGCATAGAGTATGTAATTTGTGAATCGTAGGCTTTTGAACGAGCCAATTCGGACTTATAACGAAGAAGTTATGCGTCCGGGAGTTTCGCCAAATTTGCAAAAAAGTACGCAAATTTTCTAAGGCACGAGTTAGGCGTCATAACGCCGGGTATGTTGTGTCGAAAGACATTATCGCTAACTCATACAGCAATGCGACCTAAAAGTAAGGACTCGTCTTGCGCACCACAGACCGAGTCCGATCTGCACTCTCTTGTTAACTCATGCAAGCAATTGGCTTGAAGAGTGATGGGTGGCGCCGCAGCACCAACCCTAGGAAGTGGACAGTAAAGAATGTTTATGAGTACAACTTGAACAGTAACTCAATAATAATAAACTAAGGAACTTAATAAGATATTGTAAGGTACTTTTAAACCTTATGTATGATGATTAGAGTTAATAACCAATTGAATGTGAACGTAATGTGAATGACGTAATGAAAAGTCGGAAACCATAATAACAGATCTAAGTCAGAATTTAGATTGAGATGAAGGGTAAGATATAATAGTATGCTTACTTGATTATATAAGACCTAATGTGATATGTTATATGATCATGTATTGTAGAGACTTAGAGACTTAAAGAGTACGTGTGATAATCAGTAAGCAAACGCTGAAGGCAAGTATTTTAACCCTTGTTACAGTTCAGTCTGAACAAGCTTTGTAATTCATGTATCCTTTCGCATGAAGTTTTGTATGAGGAAGTCAAAGCCAATTCTTTCGGCTAGACTTATGTTATGATTCTATCAAGCATGTACAATGTTTACCAAGTTATATTGGTATAGTTTTCAATCGAAGACTGAGTATGCTAAAATGTTTTTGTCGTTTAACGACAGGCACGTGAGGTTGCCACAACTTAAACGTATACACGTTTAATGAATGTAGTGTTGATCAACATAGAGTACTATGGGTTTGATCACCCGAAGTGCTCAGAAGCTATCTTCACTTACTTACGGACTTAGTGCTTGGGTTGTCCTTTTCAAAAGAAATTATGAACTGCTTATAGTCTTGAGCCTTAGTTGATATTCTACTGAATATTGTTGTTGGAAAACGTTTTAAATGAAAAGAAGTGCTATTTTGAATTATCGATAGTACTTCGTGTCTATTGTTCAGTTACTGAAGATATATGAGTTCTATGTTTCAAGCATGTTGTTTATTAGAATTTTAGTACTTGCTGAGCTAGTCATGCTCACTCTTGCTTGAACTATATGAACATAGCTAAGATCGAACGGACCGAAGGCTCCGGCAAGGATAAAGGCAAGGCGTAGACGAACCCATAGTATACTTATTTAATAGTATAAGGTGAACAATTGTAATATATTTGATATTATGACAAGAACAAATGTATGGGTTATAAAGAACTTGGGGAAATGTAATATTATTTCTAATATATAGAAGACATATTCGTTCTTTTGAGACTTTTCAATTGAATGTATATGTGAATGGTAGTACCGTGTAGCACCATCTGTCGGGTTGGAAGATACCCGGATTTGGGAGCGCCACAGACCCGGTGGTGGAGCCTTGGCAATTCGAGGACCTGCACAGCCAGGAAGATCAACCGCCAGTACATTCAACATGACGGCGCAGGAGGCAGTGGCTACTCAGGAGGTGGCAACAGGTAACGATTTCGCTTATTACTTAAATTACGCGAGAATTATGAGCTAGAGATTTCTGTGAACTGTTTTCTTTTATAGATTCAAGTCACAGGTTAGAATTTTAAACACAAATTAATATTGTGTTGATAAAAATGAATTGATGCTACAACTTTAAAAGATTGTAGAGAATAAGAAAGCGGTGATTCCGAGGACGGAATCCTTTTAAGGAGGGGTGAATGTGATAACCCGGGATTTTGAATAATCCAAATTTTATGAATAAATTTTTTTTTATTGACATTAACTGTTAATATTATACTGTGTATCTGTGATACGAGTCTCGAGAATTAGTCAATCTGTGTATTGACTGAGAAAATAAGAGTAGAGATGTGCTTAGCAACTTTAGAAACCCTAACCCTAATTCTGGATAGGGATTTGATGGAAAATATAATTAAAATAATTATATTGATATGTATGTGTTTGTACTGTATATAATTATTGATCAATAATTGATCGGATAAGGTTTAAAACTATTAAACCCTAATAAGAGATTAGAAACCCTAATCTTAGGATTAAAAATCCTAACGCGCAGTTAGAAACCCTAATTGAAAGCCGAGAAACCCTAATTTCATATTCGGGAATCCTAAACCCTAATTAGGAAACCCTAATCCTAATTGGCAAGCTTAATGTGTTTATTAAATGTTGGTGTGATTAGGAAACCCTAATTGTAATTTAGAAATTTTAATTTTTCTAATTAAAACCCTAATTGGAAATTTTAGAAACTAGTGTTGTAAAACCTAAGGGTTAGAATCTTAGGGTTAAACCCTAAGGGTTGGTTCAATTTTCTAGTTTGCCATTAAAATTGCTGGTATAATGTCCAAAATGCCCTTTTTCATTTTCTTTAATTGGTAACTTGTAAAATTATCAAGACCTTTAGTAGGTGAGCAACTACATTGACTTTGTGACATAAAAATCTCAGCAAATCAGCAGCAATATCATCAATATACATTGCATCAATTGAGTATATAAGTTACAAGAGAGAGAAAGTCACAAAAACTTGATCATTTTTCCCCAAGATCTCACCAACTCTCTCTTTCTCTCACTTGACCTCCGAAAATTACAAGTGTTTCAGTCACATAAACACCTCTTAGATCACCCAAGAATAGATTGGAAAGCAAGAATAAAAGATTTAGCTAGAAAGGTATAAAAGCCCAAACCTATTTTGATCTTACATGCTAAGAAAATGTTTGTGTTTTGTTTTTAAATCAGTGTTAGATGATGTTTTATGATGATCTATGTTGATATAACATAGATCTATAGCATCAAAATGCTTTAAAATTAAAGTTTTACAAAACTGCCCAAGAACATGGTTTGTGGTCTGACAAGCTAATGTTAGGAGCCACAGATTCGTATATGTTTATGATTCTTGTCGTTTTATGTTTTGGATCTGTAATTTGGTATGAGTTCTTGGTTCTGCAAGTGAAATATGAGTCTTTTAATGTCTAGATTTCAAGTTATAATCGGTCAAAGTCGGTTGACCGACCATGACCGAGTACAATATGGGTAACCCAGAAAGTGATAAACGGTGTCTGACAACATTTTTCGAAGCGCAGATCTGTCAATGTTTAAGTGTTTTAATGATGTTGTTGTAACATACTTGTAGCATGTTATATGTTCTTTGATTCCATGGCTTTAGATCGTGTAGATAAACAAAAGGTCGATCGTAGCAGGTGGTCAAATTAGACCACTCGCAATGATTTTATGTTTTTGGAAAAACCCAGAAACAGTTTAAGCAATTTCTCTGACAAGGTTTGACCGTGTCATAACCTGTGGATCTATTGTTGTTGGACTGAGATCTTGACATCTCGTTGTTCCTTGTCATGTATACTACTAGTTTGAACTATAAAACCATCAAAATCGTGATCAGAACCTAGATTAAAATGATCTGGAAAGTACCTAGACGAACTATTGGGTTTCTGGGAAAACCCAGAAACCATCTGAAAAGGATTTTGAAGGCACAAATTGTGTTGATATGTTGTTGTATTACCAAACTAGGTATTGTAACTTGTAGTGCTACATAAACACTACAAGATCCGAGTCTTAGATTGAATAGAGAATGCAAGAACAGAAAATTAAATCTGGTCAAACTTGGTATGTTGGTAATCTACTGTGTCGGTACTTCGAGGCTCAAGAACACCAATGATGACGATTCCATCGCCGCTAAAGGGTTATAGCGACGATTTATTTATTTTCTAATTTTTGATTTTCCGAAAAATACTTAAAAATAGAAAATAAATTCTAAAAATTACCAAAAATAGTTTTAAAATTTATTTTAAATTATGAAAAATAATTTTTAATAATTTGGGATATTTTTCATTAAAAATTATAATTATTTAAATATTAATGGTATATAATTTATTTAATTAGTTTATTAAATAAATTAGAGAAAATTGATTTAATAATATGAAAAATCATTTTAAATAAGAATAAAGTGATTAAAAATATTTTTGAGTTATAAAATATAACCTTTAATATTTTTAGAGAATTTTCATTAATAACTAAATATTAATTATATTAGATTTATTTAATTATTAAATTAAATAAATAAGTTAAAAATGATTTTATTGATTTAAAAATCATTTTAAATGAGAATAAAGTGTTAGAAAATATTTTGAATTATAAAATGTAATTTTCTATATTTTTGGAAAATTCTTATTAATAAATTAATATTAATGATATTAGATTTATTTAATTATTATATTAAATAAATGAATTAAAAATGATTTTATTGATTTAAAAATCATTTAAAATGAGAAAAATTATTTAAAATATTTTAAGTTATAATTAATGACTTTTAATATTTGGAAGATAATTTCATTAATATTTAAATATTAATGGTGATGGTTTAAAATGATTTTAATTAATTTAAAAATCATTTAAGTGGATATTGATGATTTAAAAATATTTTAAGTTATGAATAATAACTTTAATATTTTGACAAGTATGTTATTAATATTTTTATATTATTATATATTAATGATGATAAGATTATTTGATGATTAAATCATTTAAAAAATGATTTTGATGTTTGAAAAATTATTATAAATTATAATAATTGCTTATAAATTATTAAAAGCTTCCGAAAAATATTATTAATGCTATTTGACTTATCTAAAATAATATTGAAGCTTAGAAATCGAATTTACTTGTCAATAACTATGTTAATTGTCGGATTGGGTGACCAGAACACCGAGAATAGACCGAAGTCCAATTAAACTGAACTAGTTAGACTTGATAAGTGTTTATATAGGTTATAAACACTAATGTGGCTATGTGGTAATGTGCCTAGGAGAAGTTTGACTGTAAAATACAGTGTTGTGTGTTGTGAATTATGGTTCTAATTGTGAGACCGATATTGTGATTATAGGTCTTTCAAAAGAAAATAAGTATATTGTGTAGCTGTAATCAGCGGAGAAGGCAAGTTTGCTAACTCAACCTTGAGTTAATATTGTTTAAATATTATAGTGGTTAATTATTGTTAATTATACCACGTCCAATTATAATTTATCGTTGATTATTCGCAGTTAGTGAATGTTTAATAATTCAAATTGAATTGCTGATTCGGAAAATATACATTCTTAGAATAACTGTTGTTGGATATTTATATCCGTAGAAGCTAGTATTGACAGTACAGATAATTCCTGTTTATTGTCAAATTATGTTGAGAAATGTCTTAGTTAATTATTCTGGCTAGATGAACATTTGTTAGAACTTGATAGGTTCGAGAAGAGAATTCAATTATTATTGACAGATCGATGCCAATTAATTCTGCTAGATCGAGAAGTAATTAGAAATTGAAATCACAGTATTTCGTTGTTAAATCAAAATTTTGATTCTGAGACTGAGAAGAACAACCTTTTATATAAAGGGAACATTTTATTGGTCTTATATTCAGCCTTTGCGCGCGATTAAGTATTATGCATAATATAGGGTATAATAAAGCTGATCACTTTATATACTTGCAGAGGGGTATGATTTAATCTTTATGGTTATCTGATACACCTGGGTATATCAAAGTCAAATATTTGATAGTTACTCGAGAAAAGAAGTTCAAGATCCAATGGATCGCTCAGCATAAATTTGAAAAACATTCTACTTTGCTATTTCATAGAATTAATTCTTGATTATTCATTTGAATATCGTAGAAAACCTTGAAAGTGTTGTACTCTTTCATTATCAGATTATTGTTACATAGAATGCGAGAAGACTTGTTATTTATTCTTATACATTTATCGTATGACTTAACTTGCGGGGTAAACTTGTTGCTCACCTTTGCTAAATAAAACTTTTCAGCTAGGGACGAAGTGGCAGAAGGTGCAGTGAAGAATAAAGGAAAAGGCATCGTGATAAATTAGTATAATGAACATTATTATTATTATTATGTTTTATTATAAACCCTTTTTGTATATCTAAGGGGTATGTATGTAATGTTAAGGTTAGTGGACCTGGGACTTATGTATTAATAATATCTGTTAATGAGTTATATATTCCTATTTATAAATGAATGGGTAGTTAGATGTTATATTTTTTTGGATCGTGAGCACCAAACTCGGGGGTCAGGTAACCCGGATTTGGGGGCGTCACAAGTTGGAATCAAAGCTGTGGTTATAAACCTTAAGTGGGGTGGGGAAAACCCTAGGAATATAACCATGAGCGAGATAGAGAATACTCATTTAGAGTACTAAGTGAGAGATTGTTGAAGTGTGTCAATAGTGAGATAAGTGGACATATAGTGTGAGAATTTTGTACTGCTGAAGTACTAATCAAGTTGTTTAAACTTATTGTAGGATGTCAGTAGAAGATAAGATGAGTACGGAGATGCCAGTGGCTGTTGCACCAGTGCTAGTAGCTGAGGTGCCAGCACAGAGCGAGTCAGTAGAGGAGGTGGGAAAAGATGAACCTATAGTTAATCTTGGGAGTGATCATGATGATTATCCCGAGATGTATCTAAGTGGTGATGAGGTGGCGGAGTCTGAAGAATCTAAGGTGGAGTTAAAGAATAAGATCAAAGTTGGAGAACAAGATCAGCTATCTGCAGAAGTCCAACAACTCCAGAGTAAAGTGTTTCTCTTGTAGGAGTTATGGAAGACAGAGCGAGCGTTACGCGAAATGACTGAAGAACGGAACGAGTTGAAGGTGCAGGTGGAGAGAATGAAGGCTGAAGGTGGTGGATCGTCTGAAGGAACCAGCAAGAAGGGCAAGACTAAGAGAAAGAGGGACAACGACAGCAACAACTCTGAAAATTCAAACCCGAAGAAGAGGCAAGCTTGTAGCAAGTGTGGAAAGACTCAGGCGGGAGAATGCATGAGTGGAAGAATGTGTGTTTCAACTGTAAGCAGGAATGACATATTTCTCTGCATTGTCCTAAGCCGAATATGAGGAAGTGTTTCTCATGTGGTAGAACGGGTCACAGATTCAACAAGTGTCCCAACAGGAAGAAGACTGGTGAAGGGAGTGGATGGTAGATAGCTTAAGTTTGAGCGTTATTATCTTTTGGTAAAAGTTTATGATATTAAAAGTTGTAATATCAGGAATGATGTATAAGCATATGTAAATATATATGTTTGAATGAATAAAATCTTTATTTTCTATATGAATATAAGATTAAGATTAATTTGTGAGTTCTTAAAACTCATACTTATGATAAGTTCATGACTCATAATTATATGAAATGTTCTGAACCCCTCAGCGAATGGATGCCAAAAATCTGACTAGGATAAGTTCATACACTCATATAATTGTGGCAAGATTCTGAATTCATAAGTGTGGTAAGTTTGATGAACTAGAAATAGTGATGTGAAAATGAAAAATGGCAACTTTTTGTGTAAAGTTGGAGAATTGCAACTTGTTGTGTAAAGTTGAGTATGTTAATCCCAAAAATTATTTTAAAAAGGGATAGTAATATGTGTTAAGTACTATATGTACTATGTGCTATTTGAATAAATATGCGATTACATGAGAACTATGTGTTGAATTCTTATTGTGTTAAGAATTTATATAGAGAAAGAGAATTAATATAAGATTTTTATTTAAATCAGATCATGTCGCCTAGACAACAGAATCGAAACCAACGAGAAGAACAGTCAGTGAATAACGAAGGAGGTCAAGTGGACCCGATGCAGAATTTCGTGGATATGTTAGCCCAAGCTATGGAAAATAGAGCTTCAGACGCAAGAGGAAGAGCAAGGAGTCAGCCAGCAGACAGATTGGCAAACTTCAAAGACTTTAAAGCGGTAGGACCGTCTGAATTCAAAGGGACCACGGATCCGATTGAAGCTCAAACCTTGGTAAAGGAGATGGAGAAAGCATTCGTGATCGCTAGAGTAGTGGAAGAGCAAAAGACGGCTTTTGAAACATACTTAATGAAGGGAGAAACTAATTACTGGTGGGAGACTAATCAGGAGAGAGCTGGAACAACTATAGTGACTTGGACCATATTTAAAGAATTGTTCTTTGAGAACTACTTCTCACTGAGTATGCAAGCTCGGATGGAAGTTAAGTTCTTAGAACTTAAGCATGAGAACATGTCGGTTTCTGAGTATGCGGCTAAATTCAACGAATTAGCGAGATTTGCACCTCATCAAGTGGACACAGAAGCAAGAAAAGTGAGAAGATGTGAGAATGGACTGAAGCCAGGGATATTCAACAAGGTAGCAGTATTGCAAATCAATACGTTCACGGCTTTACTGGAGAAAGCGTTAATTGCTGAAGGAGGGAGCGAAGCTACATCTCGATTTCATCAGGAGAAGAAGAAGATAAGTGATAGAGGAAGCAGTGGTGGTAGTAACCCGAATAAGAGAAAGTGGAGTTAGAATACCCAATCGGGTAGCAAGACTGAAGGAAATAAGCAAGGGAGGGAGCCATGTGCAATTTGTGGGAAGAACCATTCTGGAGTCTGTCTAAAGAAGAAATGAGTATGTTACAACTGTGGGCAAGAGGGACACATGTCACCCAATTGTCCCGGTCCGAAGAAAATTCAAGGTTGTTATGCCTGTGGATCAACTAACCATATGGTACGGAACTGTCCAAAGAGGAATGCTGAGAAGGAAAGTGTTAACAAAGGACCCGGTGGTGGAGCCTTGGCAATTCGAGGACCTGCACAACCAGAAAGATCAACCGCCAGTACATTCAACATAACGGCGCAGGAGGCAGTGGCTACTCAGAAGGTGGCAACAGGTAACAATTTCGCTTAATACTTAAATTACGCGAGAATTATGAGCTAGAGATTTCTGTGATCTGTTTTCTTTTATAGATTCAAGTCACAGGTTAGAATTTGAAACAAAAATTAATATTGTGTTGATAAAAATGAATTGATGCTACAACTTTAAAAGATTATAGAGAATAAGAAAGCGGTGATTCCGAGGACAGAATCCTTTTAAGGAGGGGTGAATGTGATAACCCGGGATTTCGAATAATCAAAATTTTACCTCGTGCAACAAGGCAAGATAGTTATAAAGTGGCACTACCGCCACCACTTCATTCAGAAACAAAAATAAATGGCTCTGTTTTAGCAGAGCCTTAGTATATGTATAGCCCATTCAAAAACCAAACCATCTATAACACTTCATAGCATTCATACCAACTCAAGTAACACAGAGACATGCTAATTCATATTACTTAACAGAGATTTCATGAGAATTGCAAGAATTTGACAAAACTCAAACTAAGAACAAAAACAAAAATTATACCTCCTTGAAGCTTGAATTGAATTCCCTCACCCCTCTGATAATACTCCTTTATAGCTCAGCAATTCACACTCTCTAATGCACTTCTCAGATAATTTTAAGCAATAGAAAATGAGATGGAAAGGGTGCTATATATAGGGAATGGATTGCCCAGTTCATGACATTGCATCATGGTTTGATTCAAAGGAAATTGAGAAGAAATGTTGGTTATGGAAGGGTTGGCCAACTGCCCATCCTGTAGCCATCATCACCATAGATTTGTAGCAGCTCAAGTTCACGCAATTAAGGTATAGGCTACTATTCATGTACTGTGAAGGTCACTGATTTTGGGACACGGGTTTTAAATCCCAACAACGTGATTATAATGCTTAGTTTGTTTCTTTTAATTCCCAAAATATAATTTTAATGTGTTAATGCTACTACATAATGGAAAGTTAGGGATTATTTATGTACTCACATCATATAATCCATGTACATTAATCCAAACTAATTAATATGTATAGCAGGTATAGACTCCATTTTAATTGACCACTATTAATTCAATATCTTTTTAAAACTTTATTATTCTAGTTAAACCCACTTATTGGAATAATTTGTAATTATTTGACAGAGTACATCTCTAATGTTTCCATACACCCTTGTTATCACCCAAGCAATTATTTAAGTAACCTATAATTCCTTAAATCTCCATTCTCATGCCACACAAGGCATTTTCACAATTCTCATCACAATCCACATTCTTACAAATTCAATTTAACTTAGTTGAATTATTCATTTCACAATACGATAATATTTATATTCAAATAAATATTCTTTCTCTTATTTTATCAAAATAATATTTATTCATGAAATTCTCGGTTCTTACAAAGCATGTGTGGGGGCTTAATAGCGAGGATCAGGAGCAATTAGGTTAGCGCGCACAAATCCCTCCCAGATTTCCCCCAAATATTTCCCCAAATCAATTTTTTTTGGAAAAATCAGCTCAATCACTCATTCTCTCCTCTCCTCTGCTCCTCACCCGTTCTTAGTCAAATGAGCCCTCTCTCTCCTCTATCACCCTTTCTCTGGGTGCTCTCACACGATCGGTCGTCTAATGGTCACCTTCTCACGCGATCGTTCCTACTATATTCAAAACAGAGCTGTTTCAGTCTTTTTAGAGTCCAGAAGTGGTATGCCAAGAAGGATTTTTCAAATTTACAGCTATCATATGCCCATAAGCTGTAAGTTCCTTCAACATCTATTTCCTTGTTAGTGATTTTTAATTTCTGTACTATTTTATGGTAATTGCATGTTGGCAATCCAAGTGCTACTTTCTTTCCAAATCGTTTGTCAAATCATTATATTGTTTGTACAATTAAATGAAATAATTCAAACATCTTAACAGTGATGTAATTCTATCAAATCTAGGATAAAAGTAATAAAAGAATTATAAGATGATGATGATGATGATGATGATAATAATAATAATAATAATAAAATTATTATTATTATTATTAAATTTTGATGATGAATTTAAAGCGGCTCTATTCTGTATTTGGGTTCTATGATATATACGCTGTGAAATAAAACTCAAACATATTATAAATAAAAACTATAGTAATTTATACCCTGTTATAGCTGTTATGGCTTGGATTAGGGTTTCTTCAAGTTTAACATCTAGCATGGATTATGATTTCTTACCTTTTTAAACCAATCTTTGATTTTCACTTTTTGATTCTGATTGGGGCTTGCTATGAGCTGATTGGGAACTATAATATGAGGTGTATGAAGTATAAAATTCGTAGGTTTCCTTATAAGAGAGTTGTCTTGTGTATAAAAATCTAAGTGGGGATAAATGGCCTTTAATCCATTAGTTTTGACAAGTGTGCTTGATTAATTTCATAATCTGATGTTAGGTGACAATTTGGGCTAGTGTGTTTGCTTTTTACCACATGGTAATATCTTGGGTGATGAGTCACCAAGATTTGTAGTTATATTTTGTTAAAGGATAAGATAAATGGCATTTTGGTCATTTTGCGCTCACTAAGGGTAATTTGTTAAATTCACAATTAAATTAAAGGGCAATTTAGTTATTTCATATATCTCCCTTGAAATTTTACTCTTAGGGTTTACTAATTAGAATTAGGGTTTGCTAATTAGAATTAGGTTTAGGGTTTCCTAATCTTGAAGTAGGGTTTCTTAACTAGGATTTTCCAATTATGATTTCATAAGTAATGTTATATTCCATAATTTCAAAATACAATCTAATAATACATGTATTTAAGAATCTTAACTAATAATTTTTACTAAAATAAGGGTTTAGGGTTTTCAAATCCTAAATTAGGGTTTCCTAATTTAATTCATATATATTTATTATATCTCACATAATATACATAATTATAAGAATAATTGTATTAATATTCACAATTGTTATTAGAAATCTTGATTTGGGTTCAGATTATTACAGTTGTTGTGCAATTTCAAAAGATGAAATCATAGATATGTATGTTTTGGAAATGTTCGAAGTGGAACGAAGGAAAAATATGCTATAACGAAGTTATGGTGAAATTTTCCGTAAAAGGGTGTCAAATAAGAGAAACCATAGCTTGGTACTCTTTTGAACCAAGTCTATGGGTATTTAAGGTCTCCAGAAGATTATTTCTTTTCAGGAGATATTTAGTTGGGTGAATATGTGAGCCGTGGGCTCAAGAACTAGTTCAATTTGATTTAAGGAAAACATTAAAAAAGCGGAAACTGTGTTTCACGAAAGTCGAGGGTGCCTAATACCTTTCCCCCCACTTATGCAAGCTCCCAAACTTTATGAATCTCGGTTGCAGACCAATTTTACAAAACCACATGATGAGCTATCTCGATTATCAAAACCTAAAACTTCGGATGAGTTGGTACTTCCATTTAAATCTTTATCAACTGACGATTCTATTTAATTGGGTCCCATTAAAATCAAACTTTCAAAAACCGTCAACATTTATTTTGATTTTTCCAAAAATCACCCTTAAAATCCGCGATCTAAAATAAAAGTAAAAATCTATAATAAAAAAATTCCAGCGTCGACATTTGTGAGAAAGAGAGAGTGATCTTTTGACTAAGATCATAGTCGTAGAGAGGTCAATATGTAGTTGAGTTTTTAGCGTACTTGTGAGATAAGTGACAAACTTCTTTTTTCAGGATCAGGTTATATGAAATAACTGAATATAAGAAACATGTACAACTACATATGCGGAAAACAAAGAAAAGCTACTGTCCAAGAGAAGTAGTTGTCGGATAGTTTGTAACTTATTTTGAAAAGTTTTGTAAATGTTTCTCCGCCAATAGAATGAATATTTTTTTATTAATAGAAACATAATCTCAAATTTTGGAGAGGAGTTTGAGACTATACGTAGGAACGTGCCTAAGTTGTATGTTGTGAACTAGCTAAATCTCTATGCACCATGTGATTGAATTCTATCTCTTTACTTATTCCACAAATTAATTTATCACATATAAAAATTAATTGAACTTAAATAATTTAAAAAGGCTAAAGAATTCTAAAATTAATAATAATCTATTCAACCCTCTAGATTATTATTTCCTTTCATTCACAAACAAAATAGTCCTAAAATTAATAAATTTTATAAATAAGACTGTTTTTTAGAAGAGAGTAATATTCATTGTATTGATAAAAATAGAGAATTTATATTGGAAGGAAGTTGAGTTTTTTTCATCCATCCAAACACAGCCTTAGCAAATCAGAAATTCGTCGGGAGTTGAGTTTTTTTCATATCCATCCAAACACAGCCTTAACAAATCAGAAATTCGTCGTTAAAAGCCGCTCCATTTTTTTCCAAATGCTCTGACCAACAATGGAAACCCTAGCTCTGTCCCGCCTCCCGGTTCCGTCCACGCTCCGCCCCTCTCCGACCGGTTACCCGGTCGCCCCAACCTTCCTCTCTCTCCTCAACCCCCAATTCTCTCGTGCCCGTACACTCAAATGCGCCGCCATCTCACCTCCATCATTTGGTAAATTTCTGATTCCTATTTCTCTATGATGATTAATGAATTAATAAATGAATTGTGTGATTGATATTGTACATTTTGTGCAGTCGACCATTCGGCGAAGTTCAATGAAGCTGCCAAGCATGGGAATTTGATTCCATTATACAGGTCGATATTCTCCGATCACTTGACTCCGGTGCTGGCTTATCGGTGCTTAGTTAAGGAAGATGATAGGGATGCCCCGAGCTTTTTGTTCGAGTCCGTTGAGCCCGGTTTGAAGGTTTCGAGTGTTGTAAGTCTCTTTTGGTAGTGTAAGCACCTTGTTTGTTTTGCCCGGAGAAAATAGAAATAATTTTATTTTTTTTATTCTCATTGCAATATATCGTCTGTTGTTTACCTAATTGATAGCGTCCTAGATGCTAGAGACCCCTTCTGTTGCCTGTCTCCCTAGTGAATTTTAGAACACTAGTTAATAATGGTAGCCGAATGTCTAAAGCTCTACAAAATTGAGCGACTAACAGAAATTTTACTTAATGATTCATTTTCCCTATCCTACATAACTACCTAAAAATGTTTTATTTTTATTCATCTTTATATATATATATTGCCTATTGAATATACTTGAAACAAATTGAAGATGTTTCATATACTATTTTGCTTGTGGTTCTAATCATTCTTATGAAACTTGGAACCTTTTAATTTTTATTGCTGGTTGAGAGTCAAGTTGGTTTTTTACTGTTGAGTTGGCTACGTTAGGGGCGGTACAGTGTGATTGGAGCCCAACCAACAATGGAAATTGTTGCAAAAGAGAATGTTGTGACAATTATGGACCACCATGAAGGGCGGAGGACAGAAGAGATTGTGGAGGATCCCATGGTTGTCCCTAGGAGGATTATGGAGAACTGGAAACCCCAAAGAATTGATGAGCTTCCTGAAGCATTTTGTGGTAACTTTTTTGGATCAATATGCATATGTTCATAATGCAATCACTAATCCTATCTTGCATTCTAGAATTAATCACGTTGACATAATGCATCAATTTATTAGAGATCATGTACTTATTATATATAGTATAGATATAGGTATAGATTATTGGTGGGAAATAAATACACTAAAGGAAAAAAAATAAATTAGATCTTATCCCTTAACCTCACCTCCTTACCAAATATATTTAATAAAATTAGCCCCCTTGTATATTTAATAAAAGACATCTTTTTGACCCATTTTTTGGGTTTTAAAATAGCATGCGTCATTGCCAGATTTGATATATTATGGGCTCTGTAATTCCCAAACGAATCAAAATACGCTCAAACTAAGATCAACCCCTCGTGGGCTTTCATTTTCTTCCTTTCTTTCCTTTGTACTAGAGCTGCAAATGAATTGGGCTGCCGTGAGCCTGGTCCGACTTGGCTCGGCTCAACTAAGTCCAACTTGAGTTTAACTTGAGCTCGTTATTCGAGTCGAATTCGAACAAGCTCATTTACCCATAATTATCTGAATCAGACTGGACATTGAATCGGCTAAAGCACTAGTTTAGTGGTTTACTTGTTCAATCGGTTAAACCACTAGTTGAACCAATTGAGCCGGATTTTTATTATTAAATAATTAAAATATATTTATAATATAAAAAATAATGATGTGATGTTTTTATTTAAATAATTATCTTTTCCTTAGAAATAGAAGTTCCGCAGGAAAACTACCCATACCAAATCATAGACTAATCTATACTAATATATAAAAAGATAAAATGATGGTAATCGTTGATTTGTTAGGCCTTTTAGGGCCGCCATAAATTTTCTTCGACCCCAATAAATTTTCTTTGACTGCAATAAATTGTTTCCTACAAATTTATTACAGAGTCGGCTACGATTAGTATGTATTATGAGTATTAAATATGAACACATGATGAAATAAAAATTGTATACTTATTTATCACACTTTAATAATAGACGATTCTATATTAAATTTGACATAAAATTAAAACTGTATTAATTTTATGAAACTCACCAAATTTTCCTGCAAATTTTTATAGAGTTTATGATAAGTATGTATTATGAGTATTAAATATGAACACGTGATGAAATAAAAATAGTATACTTATTTATAACACTTTAATAATAGACTATTCTATATTAAGTTTGACATAAATTAAAATCAGATTAATTTTATGATACCAAATTTTCTTGCAAATTTATTACAGTAGTTACATTACTATTAGTATGTATTATGAGTATTAAATATGAACACATACGATGAAATAAAATTGTATACTTATTTATCACACTTTAATAATAGATTTATCTATATTAAATTTGACATAAAATTAAAACTATTAATTTTATGATACTCACCAAATTTGTACCTTGCACGGGTAGGGGGTAATAAACATTTATTTAACGAAAATAAATTAAAAGAATATCATGTGATATAAAGTAAAATAAAATAAAATTATAAGCAAGATAAAACAATTTTCTTTGATACATACAAAAAGGAAACAATTACTATAAGCTTTTCAAAATTTAATGATTATAATATAAATTGTAAGATTTTGTGAAGATCAAAGACGCAATCAAATTACAAAATTAACGGAAGCAAAGTAAAATCAGATTTTAAAATTTTTCACAAACCAATTATCCGGATCATCCTTTATGCATATTATTAATTAAAACGAAGAATAAGAAGTTATGGAATCATACCCTTGTAGATACTAGCTTCCACATGTACGAGTTCAACTCCTACTTCTCCGTGATCTCCTTAAATCTCTGGATAGATTCCTTCCTTTGATCAATGTTAGCCACCCAAGTGTATAGCCTCTAGAAGTGATCCACCAAGGAAGAAGAATTTTCAAGAAAAAGGGTGTATTGGCTCAAACCCTAGTTTTTCATATCTCTATAGAAAAAGGAGGCGTACTCTCCAACTTTTGGATTTACGTATATTTGATATCTGATATAAGACTCCTCTTATAAAAATAATATCAGGTAACCTTATTTAATTAAAATAAGGTATTATTTATTTAATTAAACTCCTTTAATTAAATAGGCTCCCTAATCTTATTATGGAAAAATAATTAAACTCATTTAATTAATTAGGCTTCCTAATCTTATTAGGAATAATTAATTAAACTCATTTAATTAATTTTGCCTCTTAATCTCGTTAGAATAAATGAGAGTACTTATATTAAAATTAATTCTTAAAACTCTTTTAGAAATTAAAATAATAATAATTGTAATAATTGTAATAATATTAATGACTCCTCTTATTAATTTATATTTAATATTTCCTAAATATTAAATATTAAATAATAATATTAAGCTATTTAATTTATTCTATCACCATAGATTAAATTAAATATACTTAACATATTATTATGATTATATCATTAATTTCTTAAATAATTATTTTTCCTTTTATGATGTGACCATTTAGGTTCTCCATATTAAACCCGGTTGTGAATAAATCAATTAGAATAATTCTAATTTTATTTAAATAAATAAATTAAACTATTAATTTATTTAAATAAATAATATTTATTCTACAATAGGGATAAACCTCCCTAGCGATCAACGACTTTCCAGATAATATAGATTTCAACATTAATCATAAAAGAACCTTTGAGTAAATAGTTATCGTACAATTCAATCTTTCCACCATACAATGTCCCAATTAAATATAAGACATGTAATTGCTGTCAAGTCTTATTTTATTTAATTATATGTATTTCGATTCCCAAATGCACAACTCCGAATAAATGCAAATTAGAAACTATTTCTAATTTCATTTCACCTTGGCTAATGATTCCTGGGTTGTCATTTATCGAATCACATAGGACATTTCTCTTCTTTTACTAGAAGTGGTAGATTCTATATTGATCATTCATTATCTCCATATATAACTTATTACACAAGCATACCTTTTGATATACCCTAAGGGTCTTAAAGAATAAGTCAAAATGTAATTCATTATACATAAGATATTATGATAATCTCAAGTCTAAGGATCATTTGTACTATTATCACTACTGGAATTCCTATTGACAGACAAGTAAAACTCCATTAGGTATTCCTTAGCGACTCACGTTCAGTGAACTTATTCTCCAATAAGCACCTACATACTTGCATTAGTGTCTCCACACAAATGATCATGAGATCAATTATTCTCATCCAATGAGCAAGCAACGTATGTATCAATATATCCAGATTCACTAATCTCCTTTTTAGTAATCCATTGATTGAGAACATTTTAGTTTTAAGTTATCTAAGTATTTAGATCTCATTAGCTTGATCTCATCATGATTCTAAAAGCATTGCTTAAAACTATGGGTTTATCACATATCATTAAAATAGTACCATATAGATAATTAAATGCCTTTAATAAATAATTCTTTTATTAATAAATAAATAAGATTGATTACGAAGTATATGCTTTACCATCATACATGATTGGCTTGTATGCATACTACTTTCGATCTCTCACTTGCACTAAAGTCAATCGCCATAGTATCTCATACCCATCTTCTCTAAGTGACGATCGAACCGCTGCTGTGTTAATGCATTAGTAAATGGATCTGCAATATTGTCTCGAGAGTCCACACGCTTCAGGGTGACATCTCCTCTTTCAATGATCTCTCTGATCAAATGAAACCACCGCAACACATGTTTGGATTTCTGATGAGACCTGAGTTCCTTAGCCAGCGCAACAGCTCCGGTGTTGTCACAGAATAAAGGTACTGGTCCTCTAATGCTATGAACCACATCAAGTTCGGTTATGAACTTCATCCAAACAGCCTCCTTTGCAGCTTCACTTGCAGCTTCACTTGCAGCTATGTACTCTGCCTTTGTCACTGAATCAACAACTGTTTGCTGTTTGGAACTTTTCCAACTCACTACGCCACCATTCAAGGTAAACACATACCTCGAAACGGATTTACCGTCATCTTGGTCTGTTTGAAAACTTGAGTCTGTAAAGCTCTCTAGTTTCAATTCAGACCCACCGTAGACAAGAAATACATCCTTAGTTCTTTTTAAGTACTTTAGGATATTTTTCATTGTCTTCCAAAGGTTTTTCTCTCGGATTCGATCGATATCTCGCTTGTTACACTAAGTGTATGAGCGACATCCTGGCCTAAGTACATATTATACCGCATACGATAGATCCTATTCAAAGCATAAGGAATATTACTCATACGGTCTCTCTCCTCAGGTGTCTTTGGGGCCTGTTTCTTGGAGAGATGTATTCCATGGCTCATCGGCATGAGACTTCTTTTGGAATCTTCTATGCTAAATTTCTTTAGCGTCGAGTCAATGTACGTTCCTTGGGATAAGCCAAGCATCCTTTTAGATCTGTCTCTATTAATCTTTATTCCCAAAATATAGGATACTTCACCCAAGTCCTTCATGAAGAAGTGTTTAGATAACCAGATTTTAATTGATTGTAACATAGGAATATCATTCCCCAAATAATATATCATTAACATATAATACAAGGAATGAAACGGCGCTCCCACTAACCTTCTTGTACACACATGGTTCATCTTCATTTTTGATAAAATCAAACTCTTTGATCGTCTCATCAAAACGGATGTTCCATCTACGAGAAGCTTGCTTTAATCCATAAATGGATCGTTGTAGCTCACAGACTTGATTTGTTCCAACTTTTGAAACAAATCTCTTTGGCTGTGTCATATACACATCCTCCTCAAGTTTCCCATTGAGGAATGCCGTTTTCACGTCCATCTGCCAGATTTCGTAGTCATTGTAAGCTGCAATCACAAGTAAAATATGAATGGACTTGAGCATCGCTACTGGTGAGAAGGTTTCGTCATAGTCAACTCTTGAAACCTTTTGCGACCAGTCAAGCTTTATAAGTCTCTACCTTGCCGTCTGCTCCAGACTTTCTTTTAAAGACCCATTTACACCCAATAGGCTTAATGCCTTCAGGTGGTGAAACCAAAGTCCATACTTGGTTTTCATCTATGGAGTTCATATCGGATTTCATAGCTTCTTACCAATTCTCTGAGTCTTTACTACTTATAGCCTGTTCGTAATTCAATGGATCATCATCATCTATAATGTATACCTCATCGTCATCCTCTATGACGATGACGAATCCATACATATCAGGTATCTTTGGTATTCTTTCAGATTTACGAATAGGTTGTGTTACAATAGGTTCTTCCACTTGGTTAGGTACCTGACTTTGATATGTAGTATTTTGTGGTTCATGAACTTCTTCAAGATATATCTTACTCCCACTGACCCCTTCAAGGATAAACTCATTTTCCAATAAGGCAGCATGTTTCGCAACAAACTCCTTTTGATCAGTTGGATGATAGAAATAATATCTTGATGTTTCTTCAGGGTATACCACAAATCTACACTTGTTAGGTCTAGTCTGTAGCTTATCATTTTCAAACTTTTTGACATAAGCAGGACAACCCCAAGTCTTAACATACTTAAGATTTGGTTTCCTCTCTGTCCATAACTCATATGGGGTCTTAGGGACGGATTTGGTAGGTACCTTGTTAAGTAGGTATGCAGACGAATCTAGGGCATATCCCTAGAAATAAACTAGAAGATCGGTAAAACTCATCATGGATCGAACCATGTCCAACAATGTTCGATTTCTCCTTTCAGATACACCATTCAGTTGTGGCGTCCCTGGTGGAGTCCATTGTGAGATTATACCAATTTCCAATGTTCTAAAAGGCGTTAGGCGGGCGGCCAAGGGGGCTTAGGCGAGATTTTTTATTTTAAGTCAATTTTAATATTTTATCTTATATTTATTCAAACAAAACAATAATATAAAGCAAAACAATCTATAACAAAGATAATAAAGGCCTTTCCTTAAAGTTCAAACACATCCATATTGCTAATTTCATAGTTCAAACACAAACATGCAATTGTTCAAAGTTCAAACATATTTTTAACGTATTAATTTTATTTATAAACAAGATTGCTATTAAATAATAAAATTTAAAATTTTAAGAATTTAATTCAATATTAAAACTTAAGAAACTAAACATAAATTTAAGAATTATATTGAATTAAACTTAATATTACAAATGTATCATCATTTATATATTTTGAAGTTGGTACAAGTTTAAAAATTTACAACTATAATAAAAGTATCCATTTTGACTTGATATTGTTCACTTTTCGTTGTGATTTGATATGCTACAACATGTATTATGAATATGATAAATCATTAGAAAAATAAATATATTAAAATCTGGTTTGGGTAGTTATTAAAATAAAAAAAACCTATTCGCCTAGACCCCACCTAGGCCCCGCCTAATTTTATGGAGGAATTTTTTTGTCGCCTTGGGCCTAGGTGAGGCGTCAGGGGGCCTAGTGTCATGGCGAGGCGCCAAAGGGGGGCCTAGCACCTAGGTGGGGTGCCAAGGGAGGGCCTAATGCCTAGGCAGGGCGCCAAGGGAGGGCCTAGCGCCTAGGCGGGGGCCTAGGCGGACCTACGCGGAGATTTTTAGAACACTGCCAATTTCTTTGAGACAATTGAGAAACTCACCGCTTAAGTATTCACCACCTCGATCTGATCAAAGAATTTTAATACTTTTGCCAGTTTGTTTCTCTACTTCACTTCTGAACTCTTTGAACTTTTCAAATGATTCGGATTTGTATTTCATCAAATACATATATCCAAATCTTGAGTGATCGTTAGTGAATGTAATAAAATAAGAATACCCTCCTAGTGCAATCGTTGTTATATGTCCACATACATCTGTGTGTACCAACGCTAACAACTCTGTAACTCTTTCTCCTTTTTCACTAAAAGGAGATTTAGTCATTTTTCCCATGAGACAAGATTCACAAGTTGGATATGATTCATAATCTTATAGCTCTAGGAGCCCATCCTTATGCAACTTGGATACTCTTGTTTCATTAATATGACCAAGTCTACAGTGCCACATATAAGTATAATTAACATCATCTCTTTTTCTTTTATTAGTTTGTTCAATTTGAAGTATATTTTCATGCAAGTCAAGTATATAAAGTCCATTTCGCAAATTACCAACACCATATAAAACATTATTATTATAAATAGAACAACTGTTGTTCTTTATTATAATGTCAAAACCATCCATATCCAATACAGAAATTGAAATAATGTTTCTAATGATATTCGGAATAAAATAACAATTATTTAAATAAATGAACTTGCCCGTAGGCAATGCTAAAAAATAAGTCCCTATAGCTAATGCAGCAACCTTTGCTCCATTTTCCACTTGTAGGACGACTTCATCCTTGCTCAACTTTTTACTTCTGACCAAGCCCTGCATATTATTACATATGTGAGAACCACAGTCGGTATCCAATACCCAAGTAGAAGATTGACTTTCAGAAAAATTAATTTCAATCATAAACAAACTTTGATTAGGATTCGAAGTTTCTCCAAGCTTCTTCTGCTTTTGTTCCGCAAGATAATCCTTGCAGTTCCTCTTCTAGTGACCCGGCTTGTTGTAATGGAAACAAATTCCTTTGCTAGCTGGATCAGGTTTCTTTTGATCCTTCACTTTCGCCTTTCCCTTAGCCTTCTTGGATTTCTTCTTTTCAGAAGATACATTAGGCCTCCTCCTTTTCTTGGAAGAATCATCCACCAGTAAGACATGGTTCTTCTTGGATAGAAAGTGACCTTCAACAGTTTTCAACATGTTAAGTAACTCAGGTAAGCTGACGTCCAACTTATTTATGTGAAAATTTACAACAAATTGTGAGGTGTCAGGAGTGACTGCAAGATCAAATCTTGACTTAACTCCCCATCCATGACGAACCCAAGCTGTTTAAGACGTTCAATCAAATTAATCATCTTTAGGACATGAGTCTCAACAGTAGTGCCCTCAGTCATCCGAGATCGGAAGAGCTCCTTAGATATTTCATATCTAGCAGTCCTACTTTGCTCACCATACATCTCTTGCAGGTGCAACAATATAGTAGGAGCATCCATGGTTTCATGCTGACGCTGAAGCTCGTAACTCATGGATGCGAGCATGATGCATTGAGCCATAGATGTATCATCTTGCCACTGTTTAAAAGTAACAATCTCTTCCTCAAATGTTGTCTCTGCAATTTTTGCGGGTACGAGCGAATTTAGGACATAAGAAATCTTTTCAGCAGTGAGAACAATTCTCAGATTCCTTAACCAGTCCGTGTAATTCGGTCCGATCAGTTTGTTAGCATCAAATATGCTACACAATAAAATTAGTGAATGTGACATTTTCAAATTCTGCATGTAAAAAGGCAATATTTTAGCAAACATTTATTTAATTAATTAAAATAAACTCTTTATTTTAATTATAAAATTATTAAGAATATTATATATATATATATATATATATATATATATATCAGGATGTCACCTGTTAACTATATATATATATGTATAACTATCACACACACACACACATATATATATATATATATAAATATTAACTGAACCGTAAAGCAACAGGATTAGCTTTGTGAAAAAAATAAATCAGCCACGCGAATCAAGGAAATCACGGATATATATAATATATATAGTATTAATGATAAGTTACAGGATTCAGCGAATTTGATTACGGCTTTTCCAATTTTTTTTTAAATAAATTTTATACAACAAGTTATGCCCAATAAATTATTCTAAATACACACCTATACGTATATGGAATCAAAACAATTAATAATTCACATAAAGTTTGACTTTGATACCATTGTAAGGTTTTGTGAAGATTAAAGACGCAATCAAATTGCAAAATTAGCGGAAGCAAAGTAAAATCAGTTTTTAAAATTTTTCACAAACCAATTACCCGGATCATTCTTTATGCATATTATTAAAACGAAGAATAAGAAGTTATGGAATCATACCCTTATAGCTTCCACATGTACGAGTTCAACTCTTACTTCTCCGCGATCTCCTTGAATCTCCGGGTAGATTCCTTCCTTTGATCAATGTTAGTCACTTAAGTGTATGACCTCTAGAGGTGATCCATCAAGGAAGAAGAATTTTCAAGAAAAAGAGTGTATTGACTCAAATCCTAGTTTTTTCTATCTTTATAGAAAACGGAGGCGTACTCTCCAACTTTTGGAATTACGTATATTTGATATTTGATATAAGACTCCTCTTATAAAGATATCAGGTAACTTTATTTAATTAAAATAAGGTATTATTTATTTAATTAAACTACTTTAATTAAATAGGCTCCCTAATCTTATTAGGGATAATTAATTAAACTCATTTAATTAATTTTGCCTCCCGATCCTATTAGGAATAAATGAGAGTATTTATATTAAAATTAATTCCTAAACTCTTTTAGAAATTAAAATAATAATAATTGTAATAATTGTAATAATATTAATATGACTCCTCTTATTAATTTATATTTAATATTTCCTAAATATTAAAATATTAAATAATAAATATTAAGCTATTTAATTTATTCTATCATCATAGATTAAATTAAATATACTTAACATATTATTACGATTATGCCATTAACTTCTTAAATAATTATTTTTTCCTTTTATGGTGACCCTTTAGGCTCTCCATATTAAATTGGTTGTGAATAAATCAATTAGAACAATTCTAATCTTATTTAAATAAATAAATTAAACTATTAATTTATTTAAATAAATAATATTTATTCTACAATAGGGATAAGTTTCCCTAGCGATCAACGACTTTCCAGATAATATAGATTTGAACATTAATCATAAAAGAACCTTTGAGTAAATAGTTACCGTACAATTCAATCCTTCCACCATACAATGTCCCAATTAAATATAAGATATGGAATTAATGTCAAGTCTTATTTTATTTAATTATATGTATTTCGATTCCTAAATGCACAACTTCGAATAAATGCAAATTAGAAACTATTTCTAATTTCATTTCACCTTGGTCAAGGATTCTTGGGTTGTCATTTATCGAATCACATAGGACATTTTATTCTTTTACTAGAAGTGGTAGATTCTATATTGATCATTCATTATCTCTATATATAACTTATTACACCCAAGCATACTCTTTGATATACTCCAAGAGTCTTAAGAAATAAGTCAAAATGTAATTCATTATACATAAGATACTATGATGATCTCAAGTTTAAGGATCATTTGTACTACTATAACTACAGGAATTTCTATTAACAGGCAAGTAAAACTCCATTAGGTATTCCTTAGCGAGTCACGTTCAGTGAACTTATTCTTCAATAAGAACCTACATACTTGCTTTAGTGTCTCCACACAAATGATCATGAGATCAATCATTCTCATCTAATGAGCAAACAACATATGTATCAATCTATCCGGATTCACTAATCTTCTTTTTAGTAATCCATTGATTGAGAACATTTTAGTTTTAATCTATTTAAGAATTTAGATCTCATTAGCATGATCTCATCATGATTCTAAAAGCATTGCTTAAAACTATGAGTTTATCACATATTATTAAAACAACATGTAGATAATTAAATGCCTTTAATAAATAATTCTTTTATTAATAAATAAATAAGATCGATTACAAAGTATATGTTTTATCATCATACATGATTGGCTTGTATGCATACTACTTTCATAAATAATATATATTATAGTTATAATATAGAACTACTATAAAGCAAATTAATACACTTTGTTTGATATATCTATTATTTTAATCAAGGAAACTTATATAGTGTAATACTAACGGGTTGAAATATATAATATATTTATATAATACTCCACTAGAAGAGTACATAATATAATAATATTAAATATTCTACTACTTAATATTATATAAAATAATAATACTCCACCAAGTATAATATATAATATTATATTGATCAACTAGGTGAGATTTGATGGGGGAACGGGGTATTTGGGAACAAGGGAAATATCAATTTTACACAAAACTCAATTAATTCTTATAATTCAATGTATCAAAATAATAAAGTACATCACTATTAATCCTCCTAGACAAGTTTCCTAACCTAAATTGAACTCTAATAAGATAACTACAAATTAAATAAAGATAACTACAAATAAATGAAACTAATTAAAATACAACTTCTAACTCATGGGCTTTCAAAACCTTTTATATTGTTTTAACCAATTTTCACAGTTTGTTTTTACATCAGTTCTGCTAAGAAAAACTCGACTTCTTCGAGTTAAGAACATCATCACAAGAATAAGCATGCTATATCACTATGGAATTCTTTGCAAGCTTCAAATTTGGCATGTCGATAGCACAAGTAAAAGCGAACTTGGTATCGCCTTTGATAATCGAATAGATATTAGCATGAGCATCATGTTACGCATGACGATCCCATAGCCATGTTCGCCCTAAGATAATGTGAAAATCTTAAGGGGTAGAACATCATACATAACGATATCCTTAAGCTTGCCAACAGAAAATGTAACCAAATACCTCTGGGTAGCACGCAACTTTGTATTGGTAATCCATGCAACATCATACGGTTCCGGCTGATGCTCAACTTTTAACCCAAGTTTCTTAATTGTTTCCTCATAGATAACATCCTTACAATTCCCAGTATCAATACAAGAGAACATACTTGTCTCGCACATTTGACTCTCGTCTGAAAAATTTAATACTATTGTTGTACTGTTACAATAAAAAACAAAACACACCCAAATTAAGATTTCGAGAAACAGCCTCATCCTTAAATTCAGGCGATGCTCCATGGAAGAAGAGAGAGATGGTCAAACAAGATAAAAGAGAATGATCTAAAAGTATATCAAGTTTTTAGCCAAAAATCTACGAGTGAGTTTCATAGATCATCCCTATTTCTCCTTCTAATTGATTGTTTTGGTTTGCAACCTTCCAAAAAACAATTCAAATATTTTTTTCTTCGACTGTGCATAACCATACCGGTTTTCTAAAATACTGTCCGGCTTGCACGATTTTCTCCGATCCATTTGCAGATCCAATCTTTTGAAAGAATTGGACCTGATTGGAGTCCGGTTGGACCGGCCGGTGATAACTATGCCTTAACCCGTTTAGTTAAATGAGCCAAGGTTGACAGTGTGGTGTCCGATTTAAGATAGTGTTTGATTACCTCTTTTTTACCTCCTTTTCTTATCATTTTTTTTTGCCAGATACAATCTTATTTGATATAAATTTACTCTTCTTGGCTCTTAAAAAAAAAGAGAATATGATAATTCTTTTTTAAAAAAGGAGGCTACTCATTATTCTTTTACCTTCACTCTACCGTAATTTCATTTTTTTAATTCTTTACTTCCCTTCTCTCGCTACAACACCCACCACCACCTGCCGCCACTCACCACTGCCACCCACCACCCCCCACCCCCGACCACCACTGCGCACCCCCACCCACCGCCACCCCCACCACCACGCTCAGCTGGCTGACAACTCTACGCGTTGCGTAAAATATATCCCCCTTAACCTGACCTCCTTCCCAAATATTTATTAAGAAAAGAAGCCCTTGTTGATCAATGATATATCTCATTGGAGTAATTGCAGATAAAGAATAACTGAACTCAGATCCCTAGCCATATTTAATCAGCTGTACATATTAATCGCCAGTTTTTTCTTTTTTGGCACAAGAACCACATTATACATGTAATAATTATACATATATTGTTCTTGGGTTGTAAATTTGTGATTGTTGCTTTATCAAATTACTGTGCTATATTACCCTAATGATGTCATTTTAAAAAGTATAAATAAATATTCGTAGTATGTATGGTATTTTTTTGCAACTTACAAGTCACCAAATTAATTTCCTGGTGTAGTTATGCACTTCCTTCTTTAACAGGTGGTTGGGTTGGTTATTTCTCATATGACACTGTGCGCTATATAGAGAAGAGGAAGCTGCCATTCTCAAATGCTCCAAAAGATGACAGAAACCTTCCTGATGTTCATCTTGGCCTTTATGATGACGTGATTGTGTTTGATCATGTAGAAAAGGTTCTCCATTTTTTGCGACAATAAGACCTCTTTTTTCCTGCATGTTTTTTAATTCTTAATGTTTCTATTGTTTTCCACAATTCTCTGTTGAAATCAAGAAATAAAAAATAAATATTTAGGTCAAGAATCAGTTATTATGTCAGAACTGTTCACTGATATCTTAGATTGTGAATGTATGTTTTGAAGATAGTGTCTGTTTTCCTCTAAAAGTTTTTGTTTTTGTTTTTGGTGACTTTACGAAAACAGAAAGCCTATGTGATTCATTGGGTGCGATTGGATCAATTTGCTTCTGTTGAGGAGGCATTTAATGATGGAATGACGCGGTTGGAAACTTTAGTGTCTAGAGTGCATGACATTGTCCCGTAAGTCATCAAATTTATGAAAAATGACCCACATCCTATTTTATGTTTATTCGTCTTTAGTATGTTTAATTGGATTTCCAATCTCAGCCCAAGGCTGGCTGCAGGCTCGATTAAATTATATACTTGCCTTTTTGGTTCTTCTCTGAAGAACTCATCCATGTCAAGCGAAGCATATAGGAACGCGGTGTTGCAGGCCAAAGAACATATCTTAGCTGGGGATATTTTCCAGATTGTACTTAGTCAGCGTTTTGAACGACGAACTTTTGCCGATCCATTTGAAGTATACAGAGCATTAAGAATCGTTAATCCCAGTCCATATATGACTTATTTACAGGTCTATGTCTTTCGTAAAACATTTCTGAAAAGCTCAATTTTTGTCTAATTCTATGACTTCTCATTAAGCATTCCTCCTGATCAGGCTAGAGGGTGTATTCTGGTTGCTTCAAGTCCAGAAATTCTTACTCGCGTCAAGAAGGTAAGTTAATATGACAATTCGACAACTAGATCATCATAAAACACTTTCTGTTATCTATTATTTTCTGATTTCTTATAATGGAGATTAAATGTGTACGTCAATATTCTGTTTGGCGCATGGCAATACCTTGGATTTTGGAATGATTCCAATTTTGTTATCATTAACTTTAATGCATATCATGTTAACTATTATTAACATCGTGTATGTGCATATTCGTTTTGACAGAGAAAGATCACTAATCGGCCGCTTGCTGGAACCATTAGAAGAGGTAAAACGCCAAAAGAAGACTATATGCTGGAAAACCAGCTTTTGCATGATGAAAAGCAATGTGCAGAGCACATTATGCTTGTTGACTTGGGAAGGAATGATGTTGGAAAGGTATAGGTTACTACCTTTTATTACTTTTTTTATACGTACAAATTTCTGCATAACTCTGAATGATGGTTTATCTCACCAAGATTGTGCTGAACTTCTATGCAAATTTATATTGAATGATTAACTGATGCCATATAGCGAGTATCATTAAATGACCAAGCTTCGATACTTTACTGCCTTTCCAGTATATCAAGACCTCCAGTTAATTTTCCTCGGACAGGTGAGTGTATAAATAGTAGCCATAGTTCTGCTTGTGCTATAAATTTGATAATGATTACAAGTGTGGTATTAAGGTAAAGGAAAAGAACAGAAGGAAAAAGAGGGGGGATGGGGGGGGGGGGGGTCATTGATCATTCCCTCTTTATTTTCCATCTAGAACGGAATCACTTGTACCTCTTTACTGTTAACTGCTTCTTCATATCCTGCTTGAATCTAAAATTTGGATGCCCTTTGTTTTTCTAGAAAAATAAAATTTTCCACCATGCCCTTGTTTTCTGACGCTTCATCTTATTGATTTGTGATATCCGTTGAATGACAGAGGCTAGAAAGTTATTAGGCCACCATGTCCTCGGAATTATGTGTAACAAATCTCCATTATATTTGTAGGAGCCATGTGCCGTGTGAAATTCTGAAACGCTTCAAATGTTCAAAACATTAAACTTATTTCCTTCACTCCCAGCTTGACTCTACTTGTGCTCCGACCTTGTCCTTTGACACTCATTTCTTTGGATATATGGTTTTGGTTGGATGATGGAGGCTCGAAACCTATTCATTTACCATGTCCTTGAACCTTCAAGGTCTTGCCAAATCTCTGTTACCTCTGTAAGGAACCATTTGCGCCTCATGAAAACCTTGGAATAAGCGTTTGATAAAGAAATTATGACATGTAATTGAACTATTGAAGGCACTTATCTTGTATTTAATGTGAAGGTAATAATAAACACATGACAAATGTGCTTATATTTGAACTAAATAGATAATTTCTTGTGTATGTTCCTTCATTAAGCTTGCATGTTCTTGGTGAATCTCGTGTAATTTTACTTAAAATATGCCTTCCCTCAGATTTCTTGCAACTAGTTGACTAGTTCATTTATAATTGACATTACCCGTAAACTAAAGCGCGTATTCATGCAGGTATCAAAACCTGGCTCTGTAACTGTTGAAAAGCTCATGAATGTTGAGAGATATTCCCATGTCATGCACATCAGCTCCACAGTATGTGTTTTTTTTGGTTGTGTTATTGTTCTTTTTTGTAGTTTTTGGAGCTCGTCTGCTTTTAATATGGACTAAGATATTTTACAGTCTGTACTGAGTTTCATACATCTTATTAATCTATACAGACAAAGATATTGTGGATGCTACTGAACTAGTACAGAATTGAGAATTTGATAAATACCAAGTATTAGAGATGATACTTGTGTATATATATATATATATATATATCCATTTTAAACTTTTTATGCATATTGTTATTCTCCTATCATCACAAAATACAAATCCATTTTTTTCCATTCTCTCTTTTTTCTTTCTTTCTGGGATGTACTGAAATTAGTTTCAAAGTTCAAAATCAATAGATGAAATTTCACAGTAAATTGGAATCTTGGCCATTGATTATGTTAAAGTAAAAATTTTGCTAAAGCTCCGACTTAAAAAAGGGGAGTTTTTTGTTTTGTTTTTTGGGGCCTATTAGTTTAGCATTTAAAATATGTAAAGATAATTTGTGTTGGAAAAATCCTTGATGTACATGTGTAGTTGAATTTTTGTTGTTGCTTCTTATACCTAACTTTGCAGGTCACAGGAGAGCTACTTGGTGATTTAACTAGTTGGGATGCCTTGCGTGCTGCTTTACCTGTTGGAACAGTTAGTGGAGCCCCAAAGGTTTTTCAATCTTTCTGCATGTTTCACTTTTAATAATGCATGTGTTATAATCTTGGTTGTCTATGGTATGGAATCAAAGGTAAATTCTACTTTGCTTCAATATTTCATGTTATTTAAGTAGTACTATTAACAGTGTTGGAACATTCGTTGCCTGCCTTGGGGTGGGAAGTGGGAAGTGGGAAGTGGGAAGTGGGAAGTGGGAGGTGGGGGGGTGAGGGGGAAGGGGAGAGTGTGGCAGGTGGTTAAGGTCACTCAGGATTTAATATTTTAATTACATCTTCTTCAACTCGACTCAACAGTGGCTTTTATCCCAAAGTAGCTGGGTAGGTTGAAAATGAATCCCATATATAAACATACAAAAGAAATGGAAGAGATTCCATCTTAACTTCGGAGTAATTTTATTCAAATCATGCATGAATAAGAGATTAATTGTTTAAGTAACATGTTTGAATCGTTATTTGAATAATCGCAAGTCTATCACTATAAATTGCTTAAAACTTCATAATATTGTTTTTAATTGTTTAGGGAAGGGGGATAAAGGAGGAAGATAAAAGAGGAAACGGTTCACTACTTCACTGAGTATGACATTTCATTTTATGTATTTAAATAATTAAGATGCAAAACTTACTTGTACTCTTCGAAACTTTTTACACCAATAATAGGAAAGTGTATTAGTAATCCGAGAAAATATCCAGAAGGGTTTAGAGAAGGGATAAAGGTGGAAGCTAGAAGAGGAAAGGGAAAGAAAACTCTACTGAAGGCTACAATAAGACAAACCTCACTAATCAATACTCAACTATATATTCCAACAATGGAGATTATATCACTTTATATAGGGTGTATAAAACCCTAATTTCTATATAATTTAGGAAGCCTAATTTGACAAAGAAATAAACTCCTAATTACTACCTACTTTAATTAAAAGATATATATTTATACACACTTCCTCGGTTTCAAATTATAAGATTATTATCGACTTATGAAAGTCAATTTGAAATATTTTCAAATTCAAAGTTGATATGATTCATTAACAATTACAAAACAATAATCTTATAATTACTAGTGCTTTTCAACTAGTTGCCAATATTCATCATTGTATTAACTAAAAATAAATGAATCTATGTCAATTTTAAATTTGAAAATGTCTCAAATTGAATTCAAAAAGTCAATAATGATCTTATATTTTTTGACTGGAGGGAGTATTATTTAGACTGAAATACAAAAGTGAACCTTCGGGTTGTACCTTATTTGCAAACCAGTTCCTCCAAGATGTATAAGTTTTGCAAAAGGGGCCCGAGCTACTTCTCTATTAAAAAAAGTCACGGACGTAACCTAAGCAAGGGTAGAATGGGTATACACATATGATACATAAAAGAAAAGAAAAGCTGAAAATTAAAAGAACACAAAAATGAAAGAGAAACAAAAAGAGAAAAAGATGAAAAATAGAGAATTAAAGATAAAAGGTACCAGAAAATGAAACATACAAGATAACAGAAAATGAAAAAAGGCAGGGCAACATCAGGTATTGTTCTGATGTGGTTGCACCAATGCTTTCCTTCCACCCCTCTCGTTGAATGCTTCCGGTTCCAACTTTCATCTCCTGAACTCCTTCAATTCTCGTAATGATTTTGAGTGACTTCTCCATATATAATATGCCAAATTGCTAATCAAAGTTCCTTCAATACATAAAGCTTACTAAAAAGAAAGTACAAAAGTTTAGCATGGCATCACTTTGATTTTTTGTAATTATTATCTTTTACTCCTATCAAGCTTCTCAACCTGCAGATCAGAAAAGAAGAAAAAAATGAATGGCAAAGATTGAAAAATGAAAAGAGCCTAAATAAAAAAAAATGAGTACAAATTTGTAGAAAAAAATGGAGCAGAAATTGAGATCAACAATCATCATAATCGTGAAGTGTTATCATCTTTCCATATGGGGTGATGGTTTCTCTGGATCCCGCTGATTGTGCTTATACTCTTCAGTCTTGCCACGGTTGCTGATGGGGCTGTTCATGTGGATGCTCGTCCATTTCCTACCCACTCTACGTTGCAAAAATTCTTCAAGTTTTTGTAGATTATTGGTAACACAGGTTCATCTCTGTGAGGGTAGAGATGGCTGGGCAGGCGGAAGGAGGTGGAGGGAGGGCACAAGGGCGGTGAGAGAGAGCTGACACCTTTTTCCCGCCCCCAATGCCCGTTATGAATATATGGTTAATAACTATACAATCCTAGTTTAAGGCACGTGTAACAATAAAATTTTACTTATAAGAAGAGATTAAAATTTATAGGAATTCTTCCTCGCTCCCTTCTTCTGATACTGCTTTGTTGTGAACGAGGTCAGAATTTGTCATTTCTTTTTTGAAGTAATGATCCTAGAGCGTTATACTTTATTGGTCATAAAGCAGTAATAAATACATATAATATTCATAGTATTTGTTGCCTCTTGGGTGGGTTGCTTTATGTTTTCTTACTGTCAGCCTTGCTACAATGCAGGTGAAAGCAATGGAATTGATTGATCAGTTGGAATTCACAAGGCGTGGGCCATATAGTGGTGGATTTGGAGGCATTTCTTTTTCCGGTGATATGGACATCGCCCTAGCTCTGAGAACCATTGTATTTCCAACCCAGATGCGTCATGACACGATGTATTCATACAAGGATGCTAATAAAAGGCGAGAGTGGGTTGCCCACCTTCAAGCTGGGGCAGGTATAGTGGCTGACAGCGATCCTGGGGACGAGCAGAGAGAGTGTGAGAACAAAGCTGCAGCTCTTGCTCGTGCCATTGACCTTGCAGAGTCCTCGTTTGTTGAGAAATGATTCAGTTATCTCAATGTAGAGTTTGTTTTCCCATACAATTGAAGATGACTTGAGAAATTCTGCATTCAAAGGGAAAGAAAAAGTTGGCATAGTTGATGGAGCACTTGGTAGCAAAATTAAAATTTGAAGCTGATCTTGCCTTCTGATATACTGCTTTTCGGGATGAAACCTTAAGGTTACAAAGCTTTTGTAAGTGGTTTTTTAGGGCATTGATAGATATGAACTGACGTGAGTTTTGTTGAGTCAGGTGGTAGCTGGTCAGCTATGACCCACTCCCTGCTCAGTCGACTCTCACCCCCAGACCCACCTTGAATATAAGGAATCGCTTTCTCAATGTACCACAAGTGAAAAAAAAATCAGCTTTTGTTGGTAGTTTTGCATTTTCTTGGGGACTAATTTGTTCTCAATTTTATTTTAAGTTCTTATGGTTGGTCACTAGAGAATTATGAGAAAAATGGAAAATAGGCGCACAAGTGTCCTTATTTTGGATGATTTTGTATGTAGATTTTTACACAAGGTGAATGGGTTGATGTTTTTGCCTTTATTTGTTTTCCCCTTGCTACTCGATCTAAAAAATTATGGATTTTGCAACTGTTTTCAAGCATTATTCTTTTTAGATAAACATTTTTTTTTAAATAAGCAAAGAACTATATGGTTCGTGTGGTACTGTGGTTGTGTGTTGGCAGTGATGCGGATTCGTTGTTTTGCTACCTGAGGTTAGGAAAGATTAGAAAAAGGAGAAAAAAAGGAGTTACTTTGCTGCATGAGGTATATCAAAGAATACATATAGTTTGTTTTGAAAAGTCTAAAAATTATGTTCTTAATCAAGTATATCTAAAATGTTCGAAATTAACTGGAGTAAACGAAATTAAATGCCAATCCGAACACTCCAATCCTTATGTTAATTTGCAACACAGAATCATCCTACCTTCCTCACCACCTTATGTTAATTTGCAACACAGAATCATCCTACCTTCCTCACCACCTTATGTTAATTTGCAACACAGAATCATCCTACCTTAGTCACCGCCTAGGGCTAAGTTGGTTTTTTCTTGTGAGAGCTGTCGTTGACACTTCAAAATTAACTTCAATTTTACCTCACAAATTAGCACAGTAGTAAGTAAAGATCGATCCCACTGAAAATGAATTTTTTTTTTTATATTTATTCAATTGTTTTCAAGAAAATGGGGGGGGGGTTGAGTTTGATCAACTAAATTAAAGAGAACAAAGAAGAATGAGTAATATGATTATTCAATGAGTAAAAGAATTCAATTCTACAGTTCAATATCACTTTTTCACAAGTATGGATTAATCAAAGTTTTAGCAATATTTACCCTTCAATGAGATTAATAATCCTAAATAACCGCAATCGTTAAATATCCGCAATTCTCCTTTTGTTGTGAATTAAAAGTGACAATCGTCTCAATAAACCCTAACTATCTATAACCTAGAACTATCAGTCTAGATTTAATATAATAGCAACATGAAGAATAAGAATTAAGTTATTTCAAGTAACAATTACACAATTAGGAATTATTTAACTTGTCTTATAATAATTTTAGCAATACCTGAAAGCTTGTCCACAATCATGCATCACTAATTGCTACTTATGATCAAATAATATCGTTTGCTTAATACTATATTTTTGTCGACGCCGGGAAATTCGCTTTTCCTAAGTTGTTCTCTACCCTATTTCTCTATGTAATTTTATTTATCTTTCTTAAAGGGTGAGATTTTAGGAAAAAACCGACATATATGTTGATGATTTTGAAAAGAATGATTTTAATGATTGGGTCAAGTTAGACAGAGCCGCCAGTTGATATAAGTTTAAGAGGATGTATCAACTCATCCAGAGTTTAAAAGTTTTTCACAATATGACCCAATATGTGACTCCGTTTAATTGGTCTGTAACTCGAGATTCACAGAGTTCGGGGGCTTGCTTAAGCGAGAGGAAGGTGTTAGGCATCCCCTGACTTCCGTGAAACATGGTTACCGCGAATTTTTCATTCCCTAAGCATGTGTTGTGTGTGTGTGTGTGTGTGTGTGTGTGATTTGAGCTTTGAGAAGGTGCTTGAGTGCTTTATTTTGAAAGTAGTGTTGTGCGTCTTTGGACCTATGTACAAAGAGTTTGATTTATATAAAAGTTAATTTTTTCAGATAAAACATATGAAAGTGATGTTTTGAAAAGATGTTTTCAAACCCTTTAGCACTAGTACAAAACACTAAATAGACAACACTTAAACAACAACGTTTTTATAAAAAAGTTGTGGTATTTTTTTTCACAACGTTTTTTAACAAAACGTTGTAGATACATATAAAAAAACGTTATCTATTTATAAAGACAATTTTTGATTTTAAATAGATAACATTTTTTTAAAAAAACGTTATCGATATAAAAAACATAGAGCAAAAATCTGCGCTTAAATGAAAATTTAAAATTAAATCTGCTCTCTTTCGCAGAGAAAGAGGGTTCAAGTCCTCTATTTCCTTTCTCACCGAGTGTCTTCGTCTCTCATCTCTCTCTGTTTAGCCTCTTTTCGTTCCATCTGAAAAACAAAAGCTAGAGTTTGCCTATATTTCCTGTAACTCTCAAATCTCTAGATCCATGACAAAGAAAAGGGGAGGGCACACCTTTAACACCGATCGACAGTCGGTTCAATGAAGCATAGTGTGACGCCCCCAAAATAGGTATACAACACCCATTCTGAGTCGCCAAAATACATGGTACAGAAACAACTACAACTTTATTAATACAATTGTCGTACAAAATACGACAACACATAAACTCTGAGTTTAAAAACAAATATTGTCTTCTAGACAATATCAACACTCAAATAAGTCCTCATTACAATTATTGATACACTATTTTACAAATTAGTGAGGACTACTAAAACGAATTTCTAGAACCTTCATTCCATACCCCGACTAGTACTCGCTGCATTCTCACCTTCTGAGAAGAAAAATAGAACAAAAAGGAAAAGGGTGAGCTCAACTAGCCCAGTAAAGAATATTATGACTAAGATAACATTGAACAAATTATCGTTAGTCCTCAACAGAAAAAAATCTGATAGAATACAATAGACAACAAGTTTTAAATCAATATTCGCAGCGAAAATAATAATTCATTAGAAGAGTTACATAGAGAATGAAATCTACTTTCTTCTACGAATTTAAAAGTTTTTCATCAATATTTTATCCTTGTAACATCAATCAATATACATCTTGAATCAAATATTCATCTTTGCACTACAGCCAAAGATATTCATCACCGTCATGTTCATCTCAACACCCGCACATCTTTTGCACTACGGGCCCAAAGATATTCATAAGAAAATCAACCATCTTTTGCACTACTGCCAAAGATATTCATGAATATCATCATTTAGGGTGAGGATGATGAAAAATATTTTAAAGAAAAGCGAATCCAAAGAAACAAAAGAATAAATATTAAGGATTCGTACTTTAAATAAATCAGTTCAAAAATACTTCATAAATAACTATAGTGAAGTAAAATTCAAGAATGTCCAAAACATGGATACAATCAAAGCTAGTATCCATAATAGATATCTTTGACAAAAAAACGAAAATTTAATTTTTCTGTGAATAGTGCCGTATTCGTGAATAGTGTCGTATACGTGAATAGTGTCGTATATGTGAATAGTAACCCGACACTAACAGACAAGAATTTCACAAGAAAAATCTTACCAATATTCCGGCATAATGATATTCAAAGAAATAATATCATTTAAAAAAAAATAATATCCCTTACCTCGAAAAGATAGTACTTCTGACTGGAATACTGGATATAGTGCTGAAGGAACTTGCACCGTATAGCAACACTCAAAGTATCAAAATACTCACAAGAATACGCTTGATAATATAGAGAGAGAAAACTTATTTCTGGTGTGATTTTCAATTCTAACCTAAGCACCCTATTTATAGGAAAATACTTAGAACACCAAAGCAGAAAATTTAATAAAATATAAATATATTTTTCTTAAATTCCTACGCCCACTTTTTTGGTCTAGACGTCAGCCAAACAAATGCCAACATCACCAAAAACATTTTTCATATTAAAATCATTTAAAACTAAAAAAATAATCAATTATTTCGAAACTTCAATAATTCATAATAAATAGCCCTTTTATCAGAAAAATTCAAATCTTATGTCCATTCCATAGGAAATTCAATTCTCTACAACTTTGTAGTTTTAAGTTTTCCAAATTCCAAATGAAAATGACCAAATCCAATCCACATAAGGGCGATTTTGCGTGCTATAATCAAATTTCAGTCAAGAAATGGGGTCCACAAACATGAAAAACATGTTTTAAATATTTTTAGTAACAAAAATACTCTTCCTCCTCATTTAATCATATATCACACAGTCATTGTAAAAATATCACCATTATTATATTATTAAAATATAATAATATATTTAAATGAATTATTTTATAAGAAAAAGATAAAATAACAATTTTCAACAATTGTCACATTAAAATTTTTCTCCATATATATCAATATAAAATGAATATTTTTCTTATCATATAAATCAATAATTAATTATTCACAAATAATATTACCGAATCACAATATCGACAACCGTGCTGCTCCTCGAAAAAGAGGGGCTTTCGATAAGGATTTCTCTTCTTTGGAGCACAATTAGGTGACCAAACCTGTGACGCCCCCAAAATTAGGTATACGTCACCCATCTTGGGTCGCCACTTACATGGTACATAAATTCAAATACGACTTACTAACCTAACTGTCGTGTATAATACGACATAAACTGTGAGTTTGAATACAAATATTGTCTACTAGATATTATACAAACTCAAAAGGAGTCCTCATTACAACTATTATCACACTATTTCACGAGAATAGTGAGGACTACTAATGCTATCCTCTCGACCATTACTTACGTTCCCGACTCGTCCCAAATATGTTCTCATTTCACGAAGAGAACGGTGAAAGAAGAAGGTGAGCTCAACTAGCCCAAGAAGAAATATTATGACTAAGATAATGCGAATAAATTATCATTAGCCTTAAACAAAGATGTTAAACCGATAAAATACAATAGACAACCGGTTTAAGCTGCAATGAATAAGCAATCCATTAAAAGAGTCAAGTAGAGAATAAAGTCTACTATCTTTTAGGTTTTAAAAGGTTTTCATCAATTTTTATCACCGAGACTCGACAATAATAAACCACCACATCTAATCATCCCCGCATACCATTGGTCAAGGATTTTCATCAAATTATCAATGGTCATGACTATCTTACCGAATCACCCCGGTCATAATCATACCAAAAACTATCCATCAACGCATTACATGAGCCACCGAGGACTTTTGTCACATCATTTATATCAAGTCATGATTATACCGAATGATCCCCGGTCATAATCATACTAAGTTCATCTATGCACGTAAGCCAAAGATAACATAATATAACATGAGGATGATGACAATGACATAGTAATTCAATAAAACAAGTTCAAGAATTATTTAATCCATGAATTATTAACGTCCAAATTGTCAACATGATCTTTGTTTAAGTAGAGTAAAATTCAATAATGATCGTAAGAATATTTCCATAAAAGATATCTTGGATGAAACGCAAATATCAAGGATATTCTACTAATTTCATGGAGTATAGAAGTCAAAGTTTTAACCAACCGGGTATAATAAAGAATGGAATAACAAAAGAAATCACCATGCATACGGTATTGCTTAGCGCCAGACAAAAGTTATTCCAATGAATAATAATAACGGAACCAAGTCGGGTGAAATTCACACCAAGCGGGATGTTCCAACCGAGAATAATAAAGATGGAACCAGATCCTGTAAAAAACACACGAATAGGATATTCAATGAGAATGATAAAGAGCGGAACCAGTCCGGTGTAAAATACATGATGAGATGTTCCAACAGAATAATAAAAAGCGGAACCAGTCCTGTAAAAAACACGAGACGTGGATGTTCCAATGAGAATAATAGAAGAACGTCACCAAGTATAGGGTAAATCAGCGTATCAAAGTTATTCCAATGAATAATAAGCAATGGAATAACATAAGGATTTCACCAAGTATAGGGTATGCCGCGTATACAGGTTATGTATAGGGTATGCCACTTTTACAGGTTATTCCAACAGAATGATAATGAATGGAATAATGAAGTTCTCTTCAAGAAGAAAGAATAACACCCCATCGTAAAAAGAACTGAATATAGAAGTAGTGAAGTAGCAGAATACTCTTCTTCTTTCTATAATTTTCTCTCTATAGCTTCTTTCTATAATTTCTCTCTCTAGAGTTTCAATGCATTCGTAAGAAAATAATGAAGGAATGAACTTCTATTTATAGGAAAATGGAATGCATAGTAACTAATCCATGAACGGTCCAGATTGATTTACTTTAATCTGACGGTCCATATTTAAAGAAAAATCTTTTAAATAAAATATAATATATTCTATTTATATAAAAACATTTTACTATGCAAACACTATGCAATACTATGCAAAACACTATGCAAAACACTATGCAACACTATGCATAATAAAATATAATATATTCTATTTATAGAATAACTTTAATAAAGTATTCTATTTTATATAAAAGATGTTTCGCTTTTCTTACGTTAATAATACTGAATAAAACAAAAGCGTCCATTATCGCTTATAATAATTCATATTATTAATCGACAATAATGGAATCAAACCGAGTGACTTCTCACATAAGCATCAATAATCAATACCGCTGTCTACTATGCAACCACACTTATTCTTCGTACTTTTACTACCGAGTAGTTCAACAAGAACCACGGTAAAACTTCCGCCGTTATTTCAATAAAATATTTTTGTCGTTTTCTCAATCCGATAAATAATTACGCTGTAGGGGTCCACCAATGATTGAGCCGTTGTGCGAATATTCCTGCTAAACCGAATTTTCCCCAGACCAATCGAATATAATATAACCACTTGCATACTTTGCAAAATTTATAAATACTACCCACAACTATAATATTATCTCAAATTCACACCATAATATTAAAAATTTATTTCGACAAAATTTAAATCTTTATTGATAAAATCTGGGGTCTCACATCTCCCTCCTTATGGAATTTAAGCCCTCGAAATTAGGTACGATACTGGTATGATAAAGAGGTGAGGATACCTTGAATACCTTTATCGTTGAAAATATTAAATTCATCTTTTTGAATCCCACCAAAGATATTCATTAACAATTCATCTTTTGCACTACTGGGGCCAAGGATATATAAGCAGAAACCAATAATCTTTGAGACTCGACTTAATAGTATCACAACCATGAATTATCCATGCTCTCACTGGCTAAGGATATTCGTGTTTTCAATTACTGGTCATGATTATACCGAATAATCCGTGGTCATAATCATACCAAGTCTATCAATGCACTACTACCAAAGATGACTTTTACCACATCCATGAATTAATATTTCATTCTTTGAGACTCAAAATTTCGATAATTAATCCATATCATCGAATCATCCACTCGCACTACGTGCCAATGATATTCATTAGTATCACGACCACGAATTATCCATGCACTACTACCAAAGATAATTGTGTATTCATTAGTATCACGACCACAAATTATCCATGCACTACTGCGAAGATAATTGTGTATTCATTAAGATCACGACCACAAATTATCCATGCACTACGGCAAAAGATAATTATGTATTCATTAGTATCACGACCACAAATTATCCATGCACTACTACCAAAGATAATTGTGTATTCATTAATATCACGACCACAAATTATCCATGCACTACTACCAAAGATAATTGTGTATTCATTAATATATCGCGACCACAAATTATCCATGCACTACTACCAAAGATAATTGTGTATTCATTAGTATCACGACCACAAATTATCCATGCACTACTGACCAAAGATAATTGTGTTTTCAATTACGATTATGATTATACCAACAATCCTCAGTCATAATCATACCAAGTCCATCTATGCACTTACGGACCCACAGATGACTTTGAACATAATATAAGCATGAGGATAATGATATAAAGAATCAATCAAATGAGATAAAGGATAAATATTAAACAATTATAATATAATTTATCCAGATTCAAGAATATCCCCATGTTATCAATTACTTAATAATCTCAAAATCTAATATCATTAATATTATAACAATATTTTAATCACTTCTTAAATTTATAAACAATTTATCTTAATTGTTTACGCTTTTACCATATAATGCATTTAATCATTCAAAATGCCATACTCATAAGATATCATCACCAATTATCAAATCTCTCAAAAAATATGCATATACTTTATATAGGATTCTCTAGCCATAAAATCCTATTTTCAACTTTGTTACTTCACATAACATATTTAACTCATATGTTCAGTAATTAAACTATTTTCATGAAAATACCAAATCAGCCCCAAAAATATTTCTTTTCTGGGATTTAGCATAATATAGTCCCATGATGAAAATATATTTTTCTCGAATTTTAAAATTCATTTACTATTTTTCAAAATCAATTTCTAATTAATTTCTTAAGAAATTAGCTACCTCAAGTTTAACTCCAAAAATTCCCAAATCTTGGCAGGACCTTACACATGTTAACGTGAGCTTCTAGTTTAAATTTCATGGTCATCGGAGTTATAGAACTCCGGTTATAGCGTTTTTCATCGGAAAAATCTAAATATTGAAATAGTCATAACTTGCTCATTTTAAGTCAGAATGAGCTCATTTTTGGACAGGAGGTACTTTATACCATATACCTTCATGTCCCAAAAGGCCAGAATTTTTCTCATAATTTAAGTGGCCGAAACAGCCTCTCTAAAATCATGGCAGAAGCTTTTTTGGTTTTTGCAGCTTTGCACTCCTTTGCTAAAATCAGTCCACACAAAAATCTACAACACATTTTCCAGTAATTCCACTTGGATTAGTTAGGTAACTCATAGATCTAACTCTAGGACTTGACCACATTCAAAAATTCAAAATATAACAGGAGATATGGTCAATTGAATTTCATGTTACGTTTTTCACTAAAATCTGATTTTTCAACCCTTTGTGATTTCTAAGAAACTTTCATGTTTTCACATAATAACCAACATAACTCATCATAAAACTTACTAATACCACGAATACCCATGATTTTCATTAGTCCAATGCTTTTATTATGACTTTCATCATAATCCTCGTAAACAGATCCTTTTAGTTGAAGAAATATTTGAGGGTTTAAGAAATGGGTTTTTGTACTGGGGTCAATACAAAATTCGATTTCATGTTCTAGGGTAGGCTAGGAAGTCTTCAAGAATACGCCAGGAAATTTATTAATAATAGAAATATCATTCAAAACTGTGACTCTCCTCCAAGACTTGGATAGTACGTCACATTGATACCAACTGTGACTTCTATCCCTTAACCTAGATAGCACCTCATAATGATACCTATAAACTTGCCATCTTCATTCTCGATGTCGCCTACAGAAAGTCTGGCTTCGGTGAATTCCACACAAGGAAGTCAACAATGAAAGGATCGGGCTCTTTTCTTATGACTTGATATAACAGTGATTAACTTTAGGATTTGGTTACTTTGAATTCGTATAACAGGTTGGTTAGGAATATGAAAGCTAACAACCTTACAAAAAGAATAATGAGTAGTTAATCAATCGTTTTCAAAAATTACCTCAAAGGCAAGTATTTTCAAAGAGATAAGATCGACAGGTAACGTGAAAGTGTTTATTTGAATCAAACAAGATTTAAAAATAGTAAGCGAAACGAAGGCTCCTACTAACGAAGTTTCAACCAATAAGTCAAAGTCTAACTTCTCCGGAGTCAAATTTAAACATTGAACGCAAGCAAGAGAGATAAAATAATGGATAGAACCGGTATCTTATAAGGTATAGACTTCGCAATTTATAATTAACTAACCCGTGCTAACTTCGTTCGGTTTACTCGCTTTTTGAGAAGTCATGAAAAATGCACTTCCTAAAACCAACGACTTTGTTTTATCCGTATCCGCCTTTGGTGCCACCGTCCCAGCTGGACTTGACTTTGGTGAACGACAAAATCGAGCTAAATGACCTTCTCTTCTTGAAATTTCCACTTCTATTATCTTGGCCATGATTACCACCGAAGTGGTTACCATTCTTGGCATGATAATTTCTCCCATGATGGTCATCATTGTTTCGATGGTCGTTACCGCCGGTATGATTATTATCGTGTTGTTGGTCGTTACCTTTTGGTTGAGCTGACTCATTATCGCGCTCCAATAACCGAGCCCTATTCACAACATCTAAATACAAACACTGTCACAAAACAAGGGTTAATTAACATGCAACATATTATCACTATACTCTGACCGACCAATCAAATACCAAATAAACTTAGGTAGGTCATACTAGAAAGGAATTCCCCTCTCTCCCCTCCTAGTACTATTCTCACATCTTAGCGAGGATCATATCCTAAGCTCGATACCAATTGTGCGCGCCCCAAAATTAGGTATCGTCACCCATCTTGGTCGCCACTTACATGGTACATAAATTCAAATCGACTTACTAACCTAAGCGTAGGTATACAATACGACATAAAGCGTGAGTTTGAATACAAATATTGTCTACTAGATATTATACAAACTCAAAAGGAGTCCTCATTACAACTATTATCACACTATTTCACGAGAATAGTGAGGACTACTAATGCTATCCTCTGGACCATTACTTCGTTCCCAGACTTCGTCCCACTATGTTCTCATTTCTGAAGAGAATAGTGAAAGAAAGGGTGAGCTCAACTAGCCCAATGAAAAATATTATGACTAAGATAATGCGTAATAAATTATCATTAGCCTTAAACAATGTTAAACCGATAAAATACAATAGACAACCAGTTTAATCTGCGGGAATAAGCAATCCATTAAAAGAGTCAAGTAGAGAATAAAGTCTACTATCTTTTAGGTTTTAAAAGGTTTTCATCAATTTTTATCACCGAGACTCGACAATAATAAACCACCACATCTAATCATCCTGTACCACGGTCAAGGATTTTCATCAAATTATCAATGGTCATGACTATACCGAATCACCCCGGTCATAATCATACCAAAAACTATCCATCAACGCATTATAGGCCAATCGAGGACTTTTGTCACATCATTTATATCAAGTCATGATTATTCCGAATGATCCTCGGTCATAATCATACTAAGTTCATCTATGCACGTAAGCGAAGATAACATAATATAACATGAGGATGATGACAATGACATAGTAATTCAATAAAACAAGTTCAAGAATTATTTAATCCATGAATTATTAACGTCCAAATTGTCAACATGATCTTTGTTTACGTAGAGTAAAATTCAATAATGATCGTAAAGAATATTTCCATGAAAAGATCTTTGGATGAAACGCAAATATCAAGGATATTCTACTAATTTCATGGAGTATAGAAGTCAAAGTTTTAACCAATTTGGGTATAATAAAGAATGGAATAACAAAAGAAATCACCATGCATACGGTACGATTTTGGATGAGCGAGGTTATTCAGCGAGAATAATAATAACGGAACCAGTCGGTGAAATTCACAATGCAAGCGGGATGTTCCAACAGAGAATAATAAAGATGGAACCAGATCCGATTGTAAAACACACGATAGGATATTCCAATGGAATGATAAAGATTTTAACCAGTCCGGTGTAAAACACATGACGATGTGATGTTCCAATGAATAATAAAAAGCGGAACCAGTCCTTGTAAAACACATGATGGGATGTTCCAATGTAATAATAGAAGAATGTCACCAAGTATAGGGTAAACTGCATGATACTGAGTTATTCCAATGAATAATAAGCAATGGAATAACATAAGGATTTCACCAAGTATAGGGTATGCTGTGGCGTATCACGAGTTATGTATAGGGTATGCCACTTTTACGAGTTATTCCAACAGAATGATAATGAATGGAATAATGTAAGTTCTCTTCAAGAAGAAAGAATAACACCCTTCTTTATCGTAAAAAGAACCTAATATAGAAGTAGTGAAGTAGCGAATACTCTTCTTCTTTCTATAATTTTCTCTCTATAGCTTCTTTCTATAATTTCTCTCTCTAGAGTTTCAATGCATTCGTAAGAAAATAATGAAGGAATGAACTTCTATTTATAGGAAAATGGAATGCATAGTAACTAATCCATGAACGGTCCAGATTGATTTACTTTAATCTAACGGTCCATATTTAAAGAAAAATCTTTTAAATAAAATATAATATATTCTATTTATATAAAAACATTTTACTATGCAAACACTATGCAATACTATGCAAAACACTATGCAAAACACTATGCAACACTATGCATAATAAAATATAATATATTCTATTTATAGAATAACTTTAATAAAGTATTCTATTTTATATAAAAAGATGTTTACGCTTTCTTACGTTAATAATATGAATAAAATAAAACGTCATTATCGCTATAATAATTCATATTATTAATCGACAATAATGGAATCAAACCGAGTGACTTCTCACATAAGCATCAATAATCAATACTGCAGTTACTACTATGCAACCACACTTATTATTTGTACTTTTACTACCGGAGTAGTTCAACAAGAACTACACTAGAAAACTTCCGCCGTTATTTCAATAAAATATTTTTGTCGTTTTCTCAATCCGACAATAATTACATTGCTGGGGTCCACCAATGATGATTGAGTAGTTATGCGAATATTTCCTCGCTAAACCAAGATATTCCCCATTAATCGAATATAATATAACCACTTGCATACTTTGCAAAATTTATAAATACTACCCACAACTATAATATTATCTCAAATTCACACCATAATATTAAAAATTTATTTCGACAAAATTTAAATCTTTATTGATAAAATCTGGGGTCTCACAAAACCTCTCATTAGACAGAACTTTCTAGACATTGCCAATATTGTTATCTAATAATATTATTCAAATAATATGAATTATTGCTCCGATAATAGAAAATACTGTGTAGTGACAATTTTTAAGACAACAATAATATAAAATATCAACGTAGCAATTATTGAATCAATAAAATAAAATATTGAACAGTAATTACTGTAACAATTATTGAGTAGTGACTTCTTACGTAAGAATCAATAATTGGTGCAATACCGCGTGCTACTGTGTTTTAACCACCGGGTATTCCAAATGAAGATATTAATCTGTAATAACTACGTAGTTATTTATAAACAACTTATACTTGTCGCTTCTTCATCCAATCGCTTTCCTTTATGGGGCCCACAATAAGGTCAAGTGGCACGTGTCGTCGTATTTAATATTCCCCGATAGCGAAATATTTCACGACCAAACGAATATTTCCTTTAACAACAATGAATATTTTATAACCACTTGTGTAAGACCCGTACTATTATAAATAAAGATGATTTTCTATAAATATTATTTTGAATATTATGGAATAAATTTGATATAATGTTATAGTTGTGGGTAATATTTATAAATTTTGCAAAGTATGCAAGTTGTTATAAAATATTCGTTTGGTCTGGGAATATTCTTTTTTAGGGAATATTCGTATAACGGCTCAATCATTGGTGGACCCCTACAATGTAATTATTGTCGATTGAGAAAACGACAAAATATTTTATAAAAATAACTATGGAGGTGTTACCGTTAAAACCGTTGAATTATCCTAGTAAAAGTACAAAGAATACTGGCGTGAGTTAGATATAGTAGCACACTAGATTGATTATTGATGCTTACGTGAGAAGTCACTCACCTATGCTCAATTATTGCTACAAAGAATTGCTTTGCATCATATTTCTTATATTATTGATTCAATTATTGTCACAAAGATCATCCATATAATATGTTATATTATTAATTGAGACGACAAGTTATAAAATGATTAATAATTGTTGAAAGATTAAAATGTGTTGATTAAAAATAAAATAATTTGTGGTAATATTTATTCAATCCTTAATGTATATAAAGAGTCCATTATGAGATGTTTGTGGTAAGTTTGATTATTTTATGGGGGCCCATATGTCATCATCTAAGAGTCTCTTCAATCGATAGTAATTACCTTTGTGAATAGTAATTACCTTCGTCAATAGTAATTTACCTTCACAATAGTATTTACCTTCGTCAATAGTAATTACCTTCGTCAATAGTAATTACCATTGTGAATAGTAATTACCTTCGTCAATAGTAATTACCTTTACCAGACGTCAAACCACTTGCCGTTTCACATTACAGGCGTCAAACCACTTGTCGTTTCACATTACAGGCGTCGAACCACTTGTCGTTTCACATTACAAAGGCCAAACCACTTTTCTTTTCACATCACCGGTCAAATCGAGCCACTTGCCTTTTCACATGGTAGGTGCTAAGCTAGAAATCTTCTATAAATAGAGGCCTAGTGCTTCATTATTTTTCACGAATTCATTCAAGCTTTAGAGAGAGAAAGTATAGAGAGAATAAGAGAGAAAGAAGAAGAGTATTTTGTTACTACACTACTGCAGTATTCAATCTCCTACCAAAAGTAAGGGGTGTTATTCTTTCTTATTCATGAAGAGAACTGTTGTTATTCCATTGCTTATTATTCTGTTGGAATAACCCGGTATCGTGGTTTACCCTATACTTGGTGACATTCTTCTATTATTCTGTTGGAACATCCTGTCTGTGTGTTTTACACCCGACCTGGTTCCGTCTTTTTATTATTATTTTGTTGGAACATCACGTCGTGTGTTTTACACCTAACCTAGTTCCGCTTTTTTATTATTCTGTTGGAACATCCTGTCATGTGTGTTTTACACATGGACACGGTTCCGCTTTTTATTATTCTGTTGGAATATCCTATCTCGTGTGTTTTACACCGATCTCGTTCCATCTTTATTATTCTCGTTGGAACATCCTCGCTTGCCGTGTGAATTTCACGACACGGTTCCGTTATTATTATTCTGTTGGAATAACTTTTGTCCTATGCGGCACCGCATGCATGGTGATTTCTTTTGTTATTCCATTCTTTATTATACCCAAATGGTTAAAACTTTGACTTCTATACTCCATGAAATTAGTAGAATATCCTTGATATTTGCGTTTCATCCAGTATCTTTTTTCATGAAAATATTCTTCTGATCATTCTTGAATTTTACTCTACAAAACAGTATCATATTGACAATTTGGACGTTAATAATTCCTGGATAAAATAATTCTTGAACTTGTTTTATTGAATTCTTATATCATTGTCATCATCCTCATGTTTATATTTTTTTTAAGTCATCTGTGGCCTGTAGTGCATAGATGGACTTGGTATGATTATGACCAGAGACTATTCGGTAAATCATGGCCGTAATGTTACAAATGATGTGGTAAAAATCCTCGATTAAGTAGTAGTGCATCGATGGACGATTGTTGGCATGATCATGACCATTAATGAATACACAACTATTCTTGGCCCGTAGTGCATGAATAATTGTGGTCGTGATACTAAAGAATATCCTTGGCCATAGTGCAGGGGTGATTCGATGATGTGGATTATTTATTAAAAGTCGAGTCTCAAATATAATAAAGATGAAAAACTTTTAAATCATAAAAGATAGTAGATTTTATTTTCTACTTGACTCTTTTAATGGATTGCTTGTTCCATCACCGCAGCTTAAACTTGATGTTTATTATATTTTATCGCTTTAACATTTGTTGAAGGCTAATGATAATTTATTCTGCATTATCTTAGTCATAATATTTCTTCTCGGGCTAGTTGAGCTCACCCTTTCTTTCACCGTTTCTCTTGAAATGAGAATATAGCTGGGACGAGTCGGGAACGAGAGTAATGGTCCAGAGGATAGCATTAGTAGTCCTCACTATTCTGTGAAATAGTGTGATAATAATTGTAATGAGGACTCCTTTTGAGTTTGTATAATATCTAGTAGATAATATTTGTATTCAAACTCACAGTTTATGTCGTATTGTACACGACAGTTATATTAGTAAGTTGTATTTAAATTCTGTACCATGTATCTGACTACCCAAGATGGGTGATGTATACCTAATTTTGGGGGCGTCACAACAGTATCAGAGCTTAGGGATATGATCCTGCTAAGATATGAGAATAGTACTAGGAGGGAGAGACGGGAATACCTTCGCTAGTATGACCTACCTAAGTTTATGTGCTATTTTATTGGTTGGTCAGAAGATAGGGATAATTTGTTACATGTCAATTAACCTTTTGTTTTGTGGCAGTATCTGAAAATGACATCTGAGAATGTTGAGAATAGCAATGGAGCGCAGGCGATCGTTGATTCACCACATATCAATAATCGTGATAATGTACATCGTGAAGGCGACAATCCTCATGCAAATAACAACACTGACCAAATGATGAATGATCAAATGTTCAGAGGCTTTATGCAATTTCTACAACAGCAGGCGAGAGCGACTCCTGTCCAAAACGTAGGTGGAAACACGGAAAACTCTCGGGCGGTCACCGCTAAACAATTCAAGGAGCTGGGACCACCGGAGTTTAAGGAGAGCCAAAACCACTTCTCAAGGAAGCATGGATAAAGCAGATTACCAAGATATTTGATGTCTTGGGATGCTCCGAGGAGCAAAAGGTTCCTTTCACGCCTTTTATGTTGCATGCGGAGAGGCGGATTCTTGGTGGGAATCGGTAAAACGTACTCAACTCCGGGTCAGATCAAGATATCTTGGGAGAAGTTCCAGAGTCGTTCAACAACAAATACTTTCCGAAAGTATTCGCCACACGAAGGAGGTGGAGTTTATCAAGTTGGAACAAAACAATATGACCGTGTATCGCAATACGAGGCAAAATTTGCGAGTTATCACGGTTTCGTCCCCACTTGGTGGATAATGAAGAGAGAATGGCGCGAATGTTTTTAAGAGGTTTGAAGTCGAGATACGTCAACATCTTATTTCTCATAAACCGTGTTTGTATTCGGATGTTGTAAATAGGGGCTCGATTAGTGGAGTGCGATAATGAGTCAACGCAACTAAAAGAGAGCGACCCGAAAAAATTATAATACCAATGGTAGAGTAGTCATCGAAGCGGTGACAACAAGCGTGGAGGGAATCAACAGGCGAGATATGGTAACCACTTCTTGGTGGTAATCGTACCAAAACAATAAGAATGGACATTTCAAGAAAAGGAGATTCAACAATGATGGAAAGACGCCAAGACAAAGACCCGTTGTTAAGGAAGGAGAAAGACCACCTATCATATGCTTCAAATGCGGAGGAGAGGGACACATCGATCAAAATCTGCGCCATGTCAGTCAAAGCATGTTATAATTGTGGAAGAGAAGGTCACTTAGCTCGATTTTGTCGCCATCAAAGACAAATTCAATAGGATGGAGGCACCAAAGGTCAGTCCCGGAAAAGTCAAAACCCAGTAGGTCTGCAGGAGAGCATTTGTTGTGACCTCCCAAAGAGCAAGGAATCCGAATGAGGTCATCACGGGTAAGCTTATCATAAACTCTAATGAAGTCTATACTTTATTTGATACCGTTCTACCCATTCTTTATTTCTCCTACTTGCGCCATCGATTAAATTTGACTCGGAGAAATTAGACTTTGACTTATTTGTGGAAACTCCGTTGGGAGAAACCTTCATTACATCCATCGTTTATAAGTCTTGTTTGGTTCAAATCGGTACCCTCACATTACTGTCGATCTTATTTCATTAAAAATACTTGCATTTGACGTGATTCTAGGGATTGATTGGTTAACTACTTATCATGCAAAATTGATTATTTTCGTAAGGTTGTTAGCTTTCATATTCCTAATCAACTTACTATTATGCGAATTCAAACGACCAAACCATTATAATCAATCACGGTCATCTCAAGCCATAAAACTATTCGTTTATTGAAAAATGGATGTCGAAGCTTTCTTAGCTTATGTCATGATTTAAACAAAAATACGCCGGTTTTGAACGATATTTCTATTGTTAATAAATTTCCGACGTATTCCCAAGAACTTCCCGGTCTACACCCAGGCGTGAAATTGAATTTTGTATCGACCTTGAACCCTAGACAAAAACCTATTTCCAAAGCCCCATATCGAATGGTTCCTATTGAACTTCGTGAGTTAAAGACCCAACCGCAGGAATTGTTAGACATTGGCTTTATTCATCCTAGTACTTCTCCTTGGGGTGCTCTGTTCTATTCGTGAAGAAGAAAGATGGGAGTATGCGACTTTGTATTGATTATCGAGAGTTGAATCATGTCACCATCAAAATAGGTATCCATTGCCACGTATTGATGACTGTTTGACCCGGTTGCAAGGAGCCAAATTCTTTTCAAAGATTGATCTTCGTTAGGATATCACCAATTGAAGATTAGAACCACGACATTCCAAAGATGCGACTTTCGTAACTTCGATGCGGGCATTATGAATTCCTAGTCATGTCCTTTGGATTGACTAATGCTCCTCTTTGCGCTTCATGGATATGATGAACCGAGTATTCAAGGAATATTTAGATCACTTTGTGGTCGTCTTTATTGATGACATCCTTATTTATTCCAAAAGCCGTGAAGATCATGAGCAACACTTGAGGCTGACACTCCAAAAGCTTAGTGAATATAAGCTTTATGCCAAGTTGAAGAAATGTGAGTTCTGGTTTGAAGAAGTAGCATTCCTTGGGCACGTGGTATCAAGTCATGGAATATCCGTTGACCCAAAGAAAGATTGAAGCTATTCAAAGTGGGAACAACCTAAATCGATGGATCAAGTCGTAGCTTTCTCGGTTTAGTTTGGTTATTATCGGAGATTCGTGGAAGGATTTTCTCGAATCGCTACTCCATCGACTCAAATGACTCGGAAAGATACAAAGTTCGGTTGGAGCGAAGAATGTGAGAGGAGTTTTCAAGAACTCAAGAGGAGACTTATTTCAAAGACTGTTCGACAATACCATCCGCCTCGGAGGGATTTGTCATCTCATGAGATGATGCTTGGCAAAAGGGTTGGGATGAGTTCTCATGCAACATGGAAAAGTTATAGCCTATGCCTCATGACAACTCAAAGAATATGAGAGGAATTATCCTACTCATGATCTAGAGAGTTAGCATTTATTGTCTTCAGCACTTAAAATTTGGAGGCATTACTTGTATGGGGAGAAAGTGGAGATCTTTACGGATCATAAAAGCCTCAAATATTTCTTCACTCAAAAGGAACTCAACATGCGACAACGACGTTGGCTTGAACTGCTGAAAGATTATGATCATACCATCCAATACCATCCTGGAAAAGTGAACGTGGTAGTTGACGATTGAAAGCGTAAGATCGTATGCAAGTACGAAAAGTGATATTGTCAACGCAGGCCCATTTTGTGTGACTTGCAAAGGATGGAGATAGAGTTAAAGACTCTGTGGACACAAGTGATGATAGCGAGTATACGAGTAGAACCGACTTTAATCGATAAAGTTAAAGTCGCTCGAAGCTACGCACTGGGAGCTAATGCGTATGAGGAAGAAAGTGCAAGAAGGTGCTATGCTGGGAAGCAAGAATCGATGAAGAAGGAATACTTGAGTCAACTCCAGACTTTGTGTTCTTAACGACCGATTTAAAAGTATAATATCATGATGGAGGCGCATAACACACCCTTTGCAATCCATCTCGGGAGTACCAAAATGTATCATGATATTCGGCCATACATTTTTTGGTGGAGCAATATGAAGAGAGAGATAGCGCTGTTTATCTCAAGGTGTCTAACTTGTCAACGAGTTAAAGCGAGCATCAAGTACCAAAAGGTCCATTGCAACCACTTAAAATTCCGAATGGAAGTGGGAGCACATTACCATGGATTTCGTTACGGTCTTCCTAAGGTTTCTCAAGGCATTGATGCGATTTGGGTCATTGTTGATAGATTGACCAAGTCTCGCTCATTTCTTACCGATCGAGAAACTTATACACTTGAACGCCTTGCTCAGTATGTACATAAACTAGATTGTAAGATCGCATGGTATGCTGCAGTATCCATAGTTTCCGATCGAGACCCAAGATTCACTTCACGATTTTGGGTTAGTTTGCAAAAAGCTATGGGCACAGACTTACGATTTAGCTCGAAGATATCATCCTCGAGACGGACGGATAGTCGGAGAGAACTATTCAAACTCTTGAAGATCTATTAAGACTCTGTGTCCTTGATTTCAAGGGAGTTGGGACAAGTTCTTACCATTGGTGGAGTTTTCAAACAACAACAGCTTATCAAGCAAGTATTGGCATGGCTCCATTCAAGCGTTGTATGGAAGAAAGTGTCGCTCTCCAAGATCTTTGGGATGAGGTGGGTGAAGCAACGTTGTTGGGATCGGAGTTGGTACGTATGACTACAGAAAAGATTCAAACGATCCGATAACGTATAAAAACCTCACAAAATCGACAAAAGAGTTATGCTGATCTTCATCGAAAGGACGTGGAATTCGATATAGGAGATCATGTGTTGTTAAGAATTGCTCCATGGAAAGGAGTTACAAGATTTGGAAAGAGAGGAAAACTTAATCCTCGATTCATCGGTCCATTTTTAATCCTCGATCAAGTAGGAACTGTGGCCTATAGACTCGCTCTACCGCCAAATATGTCTCGTGTTCATAACGTTTTTCACATATCCATGTTACGTAAATATGTGAAAGACCCGAACCATATTATTGAGTTAGAACCGGACGAAATAGTGGAAGATTTGACGTATGAAGAGGTTCCTGTTCAAATTTTGGATAAGAAGGAACATATTCTACGCTCCAAGGTTATACCTCAAGTCAAAGTTTTGTGGAGGAACCACGATGTTGAGGAAATTACTTGGGAGTTAGAATCTGAAATGAAATCAAGGTATCCTTACCTCTTCGACATACCAGGTACGTACCCTAATTTCGAGGGCGAAATTTCATAAGAAGGGGAGGTTGTAAGACCCCAGCTATTATAAATAAAGATGATTTTTCTATAAATATTATTTTTGAATATTATGGAATAAATTTGATATAATTTTATAGTTGTGGGTAATATTTATAAATTTTGCAAAGTATGCAAGTTGTTATAAAATATTCGTTTGGTCGGGGAATATTCTTTTGTTAGGGAATATTCGTACAACGGCTCAATCATTGGTGGACCCCACAAATGTAATTATTGTCGATTGAAAAACGACAAAAATATTTTATAAAAATAATCTACGGAGGTGTTACCGTTAAAACCGCTTGAACTACCTAGTAGTAAAAGTACGATGTCTGGCGTAGTTGTATAGTAGCACACGGTATTGATTATTGATGCTTACGTGAGAAGTCACTCAGCTATGCTCAATTATTGCTACAGTAATTGCTGCATCATATTTCTTATATTATTGATTCAATTATTGTCACAGTATCATCTGTATAATATGTTATATTATTAATTGAGACGACAAGTTATAAATGATTAATAATTGTTGAAAGATTAAAATGTGTTGATTAAAAATAAAATGATTTGTGGTAATATTTATTCAATCCTTAATGTATATAAAGAGTCATTATGAGATGTTTGTGGTAAGTTTGATTATTTTATGGGGGCCCATATGTCATCATCTAAGAGTCTCTTCGTCGATAGTAATTACCTTTATGAATAGTAATTACCTTCGTCAATAGTATTTACCTTCGTCGATAGTAATTACCTTCGTCGATAGTAATTACCCTCATGAATAGTAATTACCTTCGTCAATAGTAATTACCTTTACCAGACGTCAAACCACTTGTCGTTTCACATTACAAAAAGTCAAACCACTTGTCGTTTCACATTACAAAGGCCGAACCACTTGTCGTTTCACATTACAAAAGCGCGAACCACTTTTCTTTTCACATCACCCGTCAAGCCACTTGCCTTTTCACATGGTAGGTGCTAAGCTAGAAATCTTCTATAAATAGAGGCCTAGTGCTTCATTATTTTTTTCACGAATTCATTCAAGCTTTAGAGAGAGAAAGTATAGAGAGAATAAGAGAGAAAGAAGAAGAGTATTTTATTACTTACTACTGCAAGATTCAATCTCCTACCAAAAGTAAGGGGTGTTATTCTTTCTTATTCATGAAGAGAACTGTTGTTATTCCATTGCTTATTATTACTGTTGGAATAACTCCGTATACGTGGTTTACCCTATACTTGGTGACATTCTTCTATTATTCTCATTGGAACATCCTGCATGCATGTGTTTTACACCGGACACCGTTCCGCTTTTTTATTATTATTTTGTTGGAACATCCATGCATCATGTGTTTTACACCCGGACTCGTTCCGCCTCTTTATTATTCTGTTGGAACATCACATGCATGTGTTTTACAGGACTGGTTCCGCTTTTTATTATTCTCATTGGAATATCCTATCGTGTGTTTTACACCGGATCTCGGTTCCATCTTTATTATTACATTGGAACATCCATCTTGCGTGTGAATTTCACGACGACCTAGTTCCGTTATTATTATTCTGTTGGAATAACTTTTATCTATCTATCCGCATGCATGGTGATTTCTTTTATTATTCCATTCTTTATTATACCCAGTTGGTTAAAACTTTGACTTCTATACTCCATGAAATTAGTAGAATATCCTTGATATTTGCGTTTCATCCAAAGATCTTTTCATGAAAATATTCTTCCGATCATTCTTGAATTTTACTCTACAAAAGCAAAGATTATCATATTGACAATTTGACGTTAATAATTCTGGATAAAATAATTCTTGAACTTGTTTTATTGAATTCTTATATCATTGTCATCATCCTCATGTTTATATTTTTTTTAAAGTCCTCTGTGTGGCTCAGTAGTGCATAGATGGACTTGGTATGATGATATGACCGAGAGACTATTCGGTGTAATCATGGCCGTAATGTTACAAATGATGTGGTAAAAATCCTCGATGGTAGTAGTGCATTGATGGACGCTTGTTGGCATGATCATGACCATTAATGAATACACAACTATTCTTGGCCGTAGAGTGCATGAATAATTGTGGTCGTGATACTAAAGAATATCCTTGGCCATAGTGCGGGGGTGATTCGATGATGTGAATTATTTATTAAAGTCGAGTCTCAAATATATAACAAAGGATGAAAAACCTTTAAATCATAAAAGATAGTAGATTTTATTTTCTACTTGACTCTTTTAATGGATTGCTTGTTCATCAGATTAAACTTGATGTTTATTATATTTTATCGGTTTAACATTTGTTGAAGGCTAATGATAATTTATTCTCGCATTATCTTAGTCATAATATTTCTTCTTGGGCTAGTTGAGCTCACCCTTTCTTTCACCGTTCTCTTCGAAATGAGAATATAGTTGGGACGAGTCGGGAACGGAGTAATGGTCCGTGAGGATAGCATTAGTAGTCCTCACTATTACGTGAAATAGTGTGATAATAATTGTAATGAGGACTCCTTTTGAGTTTGTATAATATCTAGTAGATAATATTTGTATTCAAACTCACGCTTTATGTCGTATTATACCCAGCAGCTATATTAGTAAGTTGTATTTAAATTCTGTACCATGTATCTGACTACCCAAGATGGGTGATGTATACCTAATTTTGGGGGCGTCACAACTTGCTTATTTGAAATATTTGCGCATTTTACCCATAACTAACCACATTAATCAAATCAACCCTTACTATTTCAAAATAATAAATAGAGGAAATTCAATTTTATTAATAATAAGTTGGGGTCTTACAACCTCCCCTCCTTATGAAATTTCGTCCTCAAAATTGACGTACGTACCTGGTGTTTCGAAAAGGTGAGGTTACCTCGCTTTCATTTCAGTTTTCAACTCCCAGGTCATTTCTTTAATAGCATGGTTTTTCCACAAAACTTTGACTTGGGGTATGACCTTTGTATGTAGGACATGCTCCTTTCTATCCAAGATCTTGACAGGTACCTCCTCATACGTTAAGTCTTCGGCTATCTCATCCGGTTCTAACTCAATAACGTGGTTTGGATCTTTCACATATTTACGAAGTACAGATATGTGAAAAACATTATGAACACGAGACATACTTGGAGGTAACGCGATTCTATAGGCCACATTTCCTACTCGGTCAAGAATCTGAAATGGACAAATAAATCGTGGATTGAGCTTTCCTCTCTTCCCAAATCTTGTAACTCCTTTCCATGGAGCAACTCGCAACAATACATGATCCCCAATACTAAATTCCACGTCCTTTCGATGAAGATCCGCATAACTCTTTTGTCGATCCTGTATTGCTTTGTATCGTTGTCGAATAATTTGGATCTTTTCGTAGTAATACGTACCAACTCGGTCCCAACAATGTTGCTTCACCTACCTCATCCCAACATACCGAGAGCGACACTTTCGTCCCATATAATGCTTGAATGGAGCCACACCTATACTTGCCTGATAACTGTTGTTGTAGGAGAATTCCACCAATAGTAAATACTTATCCCAACTCCCTTTGAAGTCTAGGACATAGAGTCTTAATAGATCTTCAAAAGTTTGAATAGTCCTCTCTGATTGTCTGTCCATTTAAGGATGGTATGCCGAACTGAATCGTAAATTCGTGCCCATATTTTTTGCAAGCTAACCCAAAATCGTGAAGTGAATCTTGGGTCACGATCCGAAACTATGGATACTGGCATGCCATGAAATCTTACAATCTCATTTACATATATACGAACAAGACGTTCAAGGGAATAAGTCTCCCGTATCGGCAAGAAATGAGCGGACTTGGTTAATCTATCAACAATAACCCAAATACCATTTATGCCTTGAGAAACCGTGGGAAGACCCGTAACGAAATCCATGGTAATGTGTTCCCACTTCCATTTCGGAATCTCAAGTGGTTGCAATGGACCCTTAGGCATTTGATGCTCCGCCTTTACACGTTGACAAGTTAAACACCTCGAGATAAACTTTGCAATCTCTCTCTTCATATTGTTCCACCAAAATGTATGTCGAAGATCACGATACATTTTGGTACTTCCAGGATGAATTGCAAACGGTGTATTGTGTGCCTCCATCATGATCTTGTATTTCAAATCAGAGTCGTTAGGAACACAAAGTCTGGAGTGGACTCAAAGTATTCCTTCTTCATTGATTCTTGCTTCTGGAATAGCACCTTCTTGTACTTTCTTCTTCATACGCATCAGCTCTGGGTCTGTGGCTTGAGCAACTTTAACTTTTTTGATTAAAGTCGGTTCTATGCGTATACTTGACATCATCGCATGGGTCCCCGGAGTCTTGAATTCTATCTTCATCTTTTGTAACTCACACAAAATGGGCCTTTGTGTTGATAACATCGCACTCGTTCCCGCATATGATCTTCTACTCAACTCGCCAGCTACCACGTTCGCTTTTCTAGGATGGTATTGAATGGTGTGGTCGTAATCTTTCAACAGCTCGAGCCAACATCGTTGCCACATGTTGAGTTCCTTTTGGGTGAAGAAATATTTGAGGCTTTTATGGTCTGAATATATCTCCACTTTCTCCCCATATAGATAGTGCCTCCCCGATCTTTAAGCTGAAAACGATCACGCTAACTCTAGATCATGAGTAGGATAGTTCCTCTCATATTCTTTAAGTTGTCGCGAGGCATAGGCTATGACTTTCCCATGTTGCATGAGAACACATCCTAACCCTTTGCCTGAAGCATCGCTGTAGATAACAAATCCATCCGAACCAGATTGTATTGTCAGAATAGGTGCCGAAATGAGTCTCCTCTTGAGCTCTTGGAAACTCATCTCGCATTCCTCGCTCCATACGAATTTTATATCTTTCCGAGTCAGCTGAGTTAATGGAGTAGTGATTCGAGAAAACCCTTCCACGAATCTTCGATAATAACCAGCTAAGCTCAGAAAGCTACGAAATTCGGTCACCGTCATTGGTTGCTCCCAACTTTGTATTGCTTCAATCTTCGCTGGGTCAACAGATACTCCATGTTTTGACACCACGTGCCAAAGGAATGCTACTTCCTCAAGCCAGAACTCGCATTTCTTCAACTTGGCATAAAGCTTGATTTCACGAAGCCTTTGGAGTACCAGCTTCAAATGGTGCTCATGATCTTCACGACTTTTGGAATATATGAGGATGTCATCAATAACGACAACAACGAACTAATCTAAATAATCCTTGAATACTCGGTTCATCATATCCATGAAAGCCGCAGGAGCATTAATCAATCCAAAAGATATGACTAAGAATTCATAATGCCCATACCGAGTTCTCAAGGCGCCTCTTTGAATATCCTCGCCTAATCTTCACCGATGATATCCGAGCGAAGATCGATCTTTGAAAAGAATTGTGCTCCTTATAACTGGTCAAACAGGTCATCAATACGAGGTAGCGGATACCTATTCTTGATAGTGACATGGTTTAATTCCCGGTAGTCAATACAAAGTCGCATACTCCCGTCTTTCTTCTTTACGAATAAAATAGGAGCACCCCAAGGAGATGAACTAGAATGAATAAAACCGATGTCCTATAACTCCTGTAGTTGGACATTTAACTCCTGAAGTTCAATAGGAGCCATTCAATATGGGGTTTTAGAAATGGGCTTTGTACCAGGTTCAAGGTCAATAAAGAATTCAACTTCACGCTTACGGGGTAGACCGGAAGTTCTTGAGAAATACGTCAGGAAAGTTACTAACAACAGGAATATTATTCAAATCTGACGTGTCTTTATTCAAATCCATAACATGGGCTAAGAAAGCTTGACATCCGTTTTTTTAATAAACGAATGACTTTATGGCTTGATATAATAGTGATTGATTTTAGTGGTTTAGTTGCTTGAATTCGCACAACAGGTTGGTTAGGAATATGAAAACTAACAACCTTACGAAAACAATCAATTTTGGCATGATGAGTAGTTAACCAATCAATCCCTAAAATCACGTCAAATGCAAGTATCTTTAAAGAGATAAGGTCAACATGTAATGTCATGGTGCCAACTTGGATCAAACAAGATTTATAAACAATGGATGTAATGAAAGTTTCTCCTAACGGAGTCTCCACAGATAAGTCAAAGTCTAATTTCTCCGGAGTCAAGTTTAAACGTTGAGCACAAGTAGGAGAGATACATGAATGGGTAGCACCAGTATCTAGTAATGTATAAACTTCGCAAGAATTTATGATTAGCTTACCCGTTATCACCTCGTTTGGGTTCCTCACATTTTGACCAGTCACAACAAACGCATTTCCAGGAACCGTTGATTTTGACTTTTCTGGGGCAGCCTTTTGAGTCACATCCCCCCTGGACTTGGTTTCGCTACCGTACAATCTTGAGCGATATGTCCTTCCTTTCCACAATTATAGCATACCTTGACTTGAACTGCTAGATGGTTTGGGCTGATATGTCCTCTTTTTCCGCATTTATAGATACGACCGGTGGTCGTTCTCCTCCCTTAGAACCAGTTGCTGCTGGTGTTGACATCTTCACATTGTCATTGTTGAATCTCCTCTTTTTAAAATCTCCCCCTAACTTGCTTCTTCTATTTTCATGGCCATGATTACCACCAAAGTGGTTGCCGCTTTTGTCCGTATTTTTCTTTCCCCGCTGGTTATCGTTGCTCTGATGACTGCTGTCACTGGTATGACCCTAGTTGTGGTCCCTCGGTTGAACGTACTCGTTATCTCGCTTTAATAATTGAGCCCTATTGACAACATCTGAATATAGAGAAAATTTATGAAAAATGAGATACTGACGTATGTCGGGTTTCATACCTCTCAGAAATATCCGCGTCATACGTTCCTCATTCTCCACCAAATGAGGTGCAAACCTGGATAACTCTGCGAACTTCGTCTCGTACTAGGACACCGTCATGTTGTTCTGCTCCAGTCTAATAACCTCTACCTCCTTCATATGACGAATACTTTCAGGAAAGTACTTGTCATTAAACAGTTTCTGAAATGTTTCCCAAGACATGCTTTGAAAAGTACCGATGGAGTACGCTTCACGATTCCCACCAATGAATCACCTCATTACGGAATATAAAAGTGGCGAATGGAACCTTCTGTTCCTCTGTGCATCCCAAGACATAGAATATCTTGGTAATTTGCTTGACCCACGTCTCCGCCTTAATCGGATCCGACTTTCTCCAGAATTCTGGTGGTCCCAACACTTTGAACTGCTTGGCTGTGACAAACCGTGCGTTGCTATCATTTCCACCTATATTTTATACACGAGTCTCCTTCGTCTGATTTTGCATGAACTGCAAAAAGATTCTAAACATTCCATCGTTTATCATTTGATCAGTGGTGTTGTTTACAGGAGGAACATTGTCGGCCTGTTGCACGTTCTTCTCATTGGTGAGTACAGGCGTCTCCACTGTCTCATTTACTCCACTGTTAACATTCTCAGTTGCCATTCTCAAATACTTCCATAAAACAAGGGTTAATTAAAGAAATTAACATATCACATAATATCCCTATATTCTGACCAACCAACAAATAAGCTTAGGTAGGATACACTAGCGAAGGATTTACTCATCTCTCCCCTCCTAGTTTTATTCCCCGATCTCCGCCAGAGATTATATCCCTAAGCTCTGATACCAACTGTGACGCCCCCGAAATAGGTATACAACACTCATTCTGAGTTGCCAAAATACATGGTATAGAAACAACTACAACTTTATTAATACAATTGTCGTGCAAAATACGATAACACATAAACTGTGAGTTTAAAAACAAATATTGTCTTCTAGACAATATCAACACTCAAATAATTCCTCATTACAATTATTGATACACTATTTTACAAATTAGTTAGGACTACTAAAATGACTTTCTACAACCTTCATTTCATACCCCGACTAGTACTCGCTACATTCTCGCCTCCTGAGAAGAAAAATGGAACAAAAAGGAAAAGGGTGTGCTACTGTATTTTAACCACCGGGTATTCCAACAGTATTAATGGTAACAACTACGCCGTTATTCATAAATAACTTATACTTGTCATTTCTTCATCCAATCGCTTTTCGTTATGGGGCCCACACAAGGCTGCACCATCATACAAATATTCCCCGACAGCAAGAATATTCTACGACTAAACGAATATTCCCCGACAACAATGAATATTTTATAACCACTTGCTTATTTGAAATATTTGCGCATTTTACCCATAACTAACCATATTAATCAAATCAACCCTTACTATTTCAAAATAATAAATAGAGGAAATTCAATTTCATTAATAATAAGTTGGGGTCTTACACATAGAGTGAACTTTAGCACTTAGAGAAGCTCGACGATTGAACCGGAACCTCTCTAAGCTTGCATCTGATTTGGGGTGCTTCTTCAAAGGAGATGAGGCAAAAAGGATAGACATCTAAGGGTAAATAGGAATTGAGGCCCTTTGATTGTAACGCCCCAAAATCTGGTCTATCTTCACACCCGGATTCTGTACGTCACGAGTACATCATTCATCCCAACATACATAATTATATACTGAAATATAACAACATACATTCTCAAATCCTAGGTTCTAAAACCTTATAACCTCTTTCATTACAAATAATGATAATTACATTATTCTTTATCTCTTACAAGAGTGACTTTCATCTGCCACCGAGGATACATAACCGTTCATTAAACTAATCTAAAGTTCAATTAAATTATTCTTCATTACAAGTCTTCACTTGATCTTCACGCTCATTCATATACCAAATAGAATTTCGTCTGAATACCGATCAACTTGATCTTTACGGGATCCTTAAGTTCTTCTAACATCGTACGCTGAAAATGTTTTTCATTTAAAGCAAGTGTGAACATTCAATTGCCCAGCAAGTCATAATAGTTGAACAAACAACTTCAAGAATTCAAACATTCCTTTAGAACTTCGATAACAGAACAAAGGTTATGAAGCAGCTTGAATAATAGGAATAATTTCGATTCCTATCATTTTAAAACCTTAATCCCATTCACTTTGAAATACTTTACTTCTTCAACCTTTTTCATACGTATTCTATCTGGCTAAAATCATTAGCACAGACTTAACAATAACGATTCATGTATAAATAGAACATACTCATATTGAATCAGTTAATCACAAAACAGTTCATGTCATAGAAACACCGAAGTGTTCACATTGTGGCACAAGGCCTCGTACGTTCTACCACCTTGTACAAATATCGCACATTCGCACATAGACAGAAATTCTCATGTTCAACATCTCAGAAGTTTAAGAAACTATCATTCATTTAGAATATGAATGAAATTAGGAAACTTGCCTTACACACAGCTACTACTTACGCTGAACTGCTCATTCCAATCCCTATAAAACACATAAGGAAAAACACGTACACCAATTCGTCATGTATATTTGACTTATGCATTGGTTTACTTAACTTTACTTCTTAAGGTTCGCGTTCTTTCAACCTAAGTTTACACAACACTTCCTTTACCGTTGTACGGCTTCATGACATATGGAGATGTCTTACTCATTACGTTCATCATCTTTGATGATTTACATTCTAATCTTCTTCTTATAACTGCTCTAAGACTCATCAAACCTCGTTTCTCTGCTAGTAGTCCATATGGTACTTTGAGTGGTTTCCCACAAACTACCAACAAACAAGTTCCTATCTCGTCTACACTTCCATCATAGTGAGTTAGATTGGTTGCCAATTTTGTATATATCTTCGCTCTCTAAAGGAATTGTTTAGCCCAGCTCCCATATGTCAACCATCAAAGGTTACGGTCGTACCACAACCTAACTTATCTTAACCTATCCGAACTATTAAACTATAATGTTCGTTAAGTCAATTTCTTATTCCTTATGGCTTTCTGGAAACTAAATGCCATACCTCAGGATTCATTCTTTATCGTCCAAGTCATACAGTCTTTTGTATACTCAGAACGATCATTCAAGTTAATCATTAACTCAGCTTCATTACGTTATGTGTACTTGTCGTTAATTAAGCTTCTTCACCATTCACGGTTTATTCATTGGTCTTCATTATCCTACGGTCAAACCATACATGGGGTGTAGGTTTTGCCCGTTTAATATTTGCGTACACTCAACCTTCACGTCGGTTAAAGTGTTTAACGCTTACATTTCATTCTAAAATTCTCCATCTGACCCACATTCGGCTTCCATTAATCTTCTTACCGTTCACTATGGCTTTCTTAATACAATTCGTTATTCTTCCTTAATGTCGAAGCCTTACGGTTCGTTATATGCTAAGGCCGATCATTCAACGCAACTGCGTTGCGTTCACAGCGTCTATACACTTCACACTTATATCTCATTACCACAACATAACATCAAAATGTTATTCATTACCCTCGTCACTCAACGTCTAAGGAATTACAATCATAGCAATCCCCTACGTTCTTTTATCGCGACTACGGTTCCCAGATATCGGTTCTGTAACCCGTGTCTACATTCTTTATCGTTTAATCTCATTTAATCTTTTCGTTCAACCTTTACTAAAGGTTTAAATCACTTGATTAAGTGTTACATTAGTTTTACATTATGTTCTTTAGCTTTTGTTACACTTTCCCCAGGTTTTGAGTAGTTAAAAGCTCATTACTAGCTTTTTCCCTACACCGGCGTCGCGGTGCCGGTTCCCTCTTTATAACTCGCGCTGCAGCACCACTCTGCAGTGACTAATGGCCCGGCCTTGGCGTTGCGGTGCCACCTCCCAAGGCTTGGCTGGCGCTGCGGTGCCAGGCCTTCATCCTCCAAAAATTTTCTAAGTCTCAAATCAAATTTGAGACGCTCACTTCCCGCTTCCATAACTTCTTCGCTATAACTTGGAATGAGGTCGTTCCAAAGCTATTCTCTTCCTTATATTACGTAATTCAATCCCCCTCAGACAGAACTTTGTTAGGAATCCATTAACATGCCATTCAATTGGCTTAATATTCCCCCTTCATTCGTTTTATGTTTTTAACGTTCTTCGTTCGTTCGTCCATAATTTGGTCATCCGAACTCGGAATTCATTCGTTATTGAGTCCAAGACTCACGTTTTCTATGTTCTCTTACATTCTTATGAAACCCTACACCTTTGGGCTCATTTACTAACTTTCTAATTTTCGTTCGTCTTTTACAAATTTTTGCCATAACTTCGTTATAGCTACTTTTTAATCCATTCTTCATGAACATTTCTACCATTCCTAACCAAGCATTAAGCATCTAACTTATACGCGATGGTTTTAAACTTATCAATCAGCAACAATTATCCTACAATGGTTTTAAATTTATCCATCAACAACATTCTTCACGTTTTTTGCGTGTTCTTCGCGTTCTTCGTTCGTTCTTCATTTTTAATCGATATTTTGATTACGATTTCACTTTTTCTTGAAATTTGATGTTATAAAACACCATTTCTTACTTATTTCATCGTATCATTCACACGATTCACTTGAATCATTATAATTCATTACAAATCTTATACTTCCTTAATAAATTTATAAACTAAACTTCTAATTCTTAATTTCTTCATTTTCTTACAATTCCAACCATATGAAAATATTCCTAACATTCTTTTACCTCTTATTCTTATTAAGCTATATTTTAACATAGAAAACTTACAGAAAATTTATTAGAAGTTAGGTTTTCGAATTACCTCTCTTCTTTAATCTTCCTCCGTTGGACAAAGCGTGCACTCAGGCTAGCTTTTCCTCTTTCTTCTCCCCTCCGAACTCTCTCTCTCTCTCTCTCTCTCTCTCTCTCAAGTTGTAGGATTTTTAAAATCCCATTCAAATGAATTTAAGGCTTCCTTTTATAGATTTTCAAGGCTAGGGGCATTTTGGTCATTTAGCCAAATTGCCTTACTATTCATGCCTCCTTACTATTCCCACCTCCTTACTATTCATGTAGCTTCCCTTGGAAGCTTTGTGTTTCCGTCTTTCGGGTTTCGTCCGACAGTTTTAAAAACTGCGATTCTCAGAATCCAAATATTTTTGGATATTTCGTCATTCCTTTACCGATTAACTTTTACGTATTCTTCGAATCTCCAAAAAACTAAAAAATACTTTTTGGTGTCAAGTGTTTTCCTTCACGTTTTCCCCTAACGTAGTTAAACGAATGAAGTACATAGCAGTACTTTTCGTCATTTTTATTTCGTCCAATTTCTGCACATTTTTTGAGAAAAACTTTTATCGGCTTACTTAACTTTTCACGATATATTATCATCAAATCTTTCGACGGAATGTCATTTCAACATACCAAACTCCCAAAAAGGCTTAGGTTATTCAAACCCTAGCCCTTAGGGTTTCGTCGGGTGAATAGTGCCTATTTCGTCTTTTTCCCATAAATATTTTGTTCCCGAAAAAATCTTATTTTTGTCTTGACAATTCCTACTCATTCAGTCTAGCTCGTAGCCAGAATCCTCCCGATTAATAATCATCCTAGGTTATAGAACGATTAATAAACACATAGCACATAATATTATTAATAAAAATTCCTTTTATTAATAACTAATTCTTTAAATCTTAAATTTTGGACAATCCTAATTTCTAGGTTGTCACATTCTTCCTCCCTTATAAAAATTCCGTCCTCGAAATTTCTTAAAACCACACCTATTCTCGGGTCATCACATTCACCCCTTCTTCACTGAATTTCGTCCTCGAAATTTTAACCGACCCTTTTTCTCAACTTCTCTTCAAAGAAGTTCTTATCATTCAAACATTCTCTCACCTTCATAACTTATCAAGAATTATGAAGTAGAATGAACAACGAGAAATATAAGAATTCCTTTAAAACATTTCACACTTTTGCTGAGGGGTCAAATTGACCATAAACTCTTACTAGGTTTAATAGCATGATGCCGTAACCTTTCTTCCACGGTCAGTTTACAATCACCAAGAAGGTAAACTACCTCTTTCATACGTAGGCGATCAACCCATTATATAACCCCATTTTGGGGTATGTTCACCTCTGACTTAATCATTAGATTCCGCACCAAAACAATTTGGTTTGGCATAACTTCTTCAAAGAAAACTCGATTTTCTTTTAATCATGACATACCATTCGTCTTAGCCAAATCAAGTAGCTTAAACCATACCAATAAATTGGATATCAATTTGAAATACTCGTCTAGTCAAATCAATTGACATCGACTACCCTTTAAATTCCTTTCGTAATACATCAAAATGTTTTATGACATCATGATACCGTACTTTTCACAGTACGTTGAGGACTATGTCAGTTTATGACTTTGTCATTATACATCATACCATAGTGGGTTGTTGATCCTAAGAACACATCCAACACCAGGTTCAATTGCATTAATAACTCCATCCTTTTACCATCCTTGCATCGAATGTACGGATGATATAAAATTCATTTTGATATTTCAAATTAATTTCTGTCTAGACAAAACAATTAGTATAGGTATACCAAGAATAGTTCTTTTAAAATCCATTGGTTCCAAAAGTTGAACCAATTCTTTCATTTTCAAAATGAGCACACATAAGCACGGTTTCAATAAACTTTGAAATCTAGCATAGCTAGATGACTTGGAATATCCTATTCTCCATCTTCCTTCATTGTCTTACTTGCGATAATACAAAATCTTCTCTAGCACCTTCAATGCTAATTCTACTAAAAATGACACCCGAATTCCGCACGTCACGACTACATCATTCATCCCAACATACATCATTATATACTGAAATATAACAACATACATTCTCAAATCCCAGGTTCTAAAACCTTATAGCCTCTTTCATTACAAATAATGATAATTACATTATTCTTTATCTCTTACAAGAGTGACTTTCACCCGCCACCGAGGATACATAACCGTTCATTAAACTAATCTAAAGTTCAATTAAATTATTCTTCATTACAAGTCTTCACTTGATCTTCACGCTCATTCATATACCGAATAACATTTCGTCTGAATACCGATCAACTTGATCTTTACGGGATCCTTAAGTTCTTCTAACATAGTACGCTAAAAATGTTTTTCATTTAAAGCAAGTGAGAGCATTCAATTTCCCAGCAAGTCATAACAGTTAAACAAACAACTTCAAGAATTCAAACATTCCTTTAGAACTTCGATAACCGAACAAAGGTTATGAAGCATCTTGAATAATAGGAATAATTCTAATTCCTATCATTTTAAAACCTTAATCACATTCACTTTGAAATACTTTCCTTCTTCTACCTTTTTCATACGTATTCTATCTGGCTAGAATCATTAGCACAGACTTAACAATAACGGTTCATGTATAAACAGAACATACTCACATTGAATCAGTTCAATCACAGAACAGTTCATCTTATAGAAACACTGAAGTGTTCACATTGTGGCACAAGGCCTCATACGTTCTACCACCTTTTACAAATATCTCACATTCGCACATAGACAAAAATTCTCAAGTTCAACATCTGAGAAGTTTAAAAAACTAGCATTCATTTAGAATATAAATTAAGTTAGGAAACTTGCCTTACGCACAACTATAGCTTATGCTGAACTGCTCATTCCAATCCCTATAAAACACATAAGGAAATACACGTACACCAATTAGTTATGTATATTTGACTTATGCATTAGTTTACTTAACTTTACTTCCTAAGGTTCACATTCTTTCAACCTAAGTTTACGCGACACTTCCTTTACTGTTGTACGGCTTCATGACATACGGAGATGTCTTACTCATTACGTTCATCATCTTTAATGATTTACATTCTTATCTTCTTCTTATAACTGCTCTAGGACTCATCAAACCTCGCTTCTCTGCTAGTAGTCCATATGGTACTCTGAGTGGTTTTCCACAAACAACCAACAAACAAGTTCCCATCTCGTCTACACTGCCATCATAGTGAGTTAGATCGGTTACCAGTTTTGTATATACCTTCGCTCTCTGAAGGAATTGTTTAGCCCAACTCTCATATGTTAACCATCAAAGGTTACGATCGTACCACAACCTAACTTATCTTAACCTATCCGAACTATTAAACTATAATGTTCGTTAAGTTAATTTCTTATTCCTTATGGCTTTCTGGAAACTAAATGCCATACCTCAGGATTCATTCTTTATCGTCCAAGTCATACAGTCTTTTGTATACTCAGAACGATCATTCAAGTTAATCATTAAATCGGCTTCATTACGTTATGCGTACTTGTCGTTAATTAAGCTTCTTCACCATTCACGGTTTATTCATTGGTCTTCATTATCCTACGGTCAAACCAAACATGGGGTGTAGGTTCTGCCCGTTTAATATTTGTGTACACTCAACCTTCACGCCGGTTAAAGTGTTTAACGCTTACATTTCATTCTAAAATTCTCCATCTGACCCACATTCGGCTTCCATTAATCTTCATACCGTTCACTACGACTTTCTTAATACCATTCGTTATTCTTCCTTAATGTCGAAGCCATACTGTTCGTTGTATGCTAAGACCGATCATTCAATGCAACTGCATTGCGTTCACAGCGTCTATACGCTTCACACTTATCTCTCATTACCACAACATAACATCGAAATGTTATTCATTACCCTCGTCACTCAACGTCTAAGGAATTACAATCATAACAATCCCCTACGTTTGTTTATCATGACTACGGTTCCTGGATATCGGTTCGGTAACACGCATCTACATTCTTTGACATTTAATCTCGTTTAATCTTTCCGTTCAACCTTTACTAAAGGTTTAAATCACTTGATTAAGTGTTACATTAGTTGAACATTATGTTCTTTAGCTTTCATTACGATTTTGAAGCGCTTAAAAGCTCATTCATGGCCTTTCCTACTACCGTGCGGTTCCCTCTTTATATAACTTCATGTACTTGAGAACCACTCTACATTGGCTAATGGCCCGGCCTTGGCGCTGCAGCACTGCTTCCCAAGGCTTAGCTGGCGCTGTGGAGCCAGACCTTCATCCTCGAAAATTTTTCTAAGTCTCAAATCAAATTTGAGACGCTCACTTCCCGCTTCCATAACTTCTTCGCTATAACTCAGAACGAGGTCGTTCCAAAGCCATTCTCTTTCTTATCTTACGTACTTCAATCGCCCTAGGATAGAACTTCATTCTAAATTTGTTAACATGCCATTCGATTGGCTTAATCTTCGCCCTTCATTCGTTTTACATTTTTAACATTCTTTGTTCATTCGTTCGTAATTCAGTCATCTGAACTCAGAACCCATTTGTTCTTGAATCTACGACTCACGTTTTCTACGTTCTCTTACATTCTTATGAAACCCTACACCTTCGGGTTTATTTACTAGATTTCTAATTCTCGTTCGTCTTTTACGAATTTTTGCCATAACTTTGTTATAGCTATGTTTTAATCCGTTCTTCCTGAACATTTCTACCGTTCCTAACCAAGAATTAAGCATCTAACTTATATGCGATGGTTTTAAACTTGTCCATCAACAACAATTATCCTACGATGGTTTTAAATTTGTCCATCAATAACGTTCTTCGCGTTCTTCACGTTCTTCATTCGTTCATCATTTTTAATTGATATTTTGATTATAATTTTACTTTTTCTTGAAATTTGAAGTTATAAAACACCATTCCTTACTTATTTCACCGTATCATTCACACGATTCACTCGGATCGTTCTAATTCATTATAAATCTTATACTTCTTTAAGAAATTTATAAACTAAACTTCTAATTCTTATTTTCTTCATTTTCTTACGATTCCAACCATATGAAATCATTCCTAACATTCTTTTACCTCTTATTCTCATTAAGCTATGTTTTAACATAGAAAACTTACAAAAAATTTATTAGAAGTTAGGTTTTCGGATTACCTCTCTTCTTTAATCTTCCTCCGTTGGACAAAGCGTGCACTCGGGCTAGCTTTTCCTCTTCTTTTTCCTCTTTTTTCTCCCATCCGCACTCTCTCTCTCTCAAGTTGTAGAATTTTCAAAATCCCATTCAAATGAATTTAAGGCTTCCTTTTATAGATTTTCAAAGCTAGGGACGTTTTGGTCATTTAGCCAAACCGCCTTACTATTCACACCTCTTTACTATTTCCACCTCCTTACTATTCATGTAGATTCCCTTGGAAGCTTCGTGCTTCTGTCTTTCGGGTTTCATCCGACAGTTTTAAAAACTGCGATTCTCGAAATCTAAATATTTTTGGATATTTCGTCATTCCTTTACCGATTAACTTTTACGTATTCTTCAGATCTCCGAAAAACTAAAAAACACTTTTTGGTGTCAAGCGTTTTCCTTCACATTTTCCCCTAACGTAGTTATATGAATGAAAAATACATAGCAGTACTTTTCGTCGTTTTTATTTCATCCGATTTCTGCACGTTTTTTGAGAAAAACTTTTATCGACTTACTTAACTTTTCATGATATATTATCGTCAAATCTTTTGACGGAATGTCATTTCGACATACCAAACTCCTGGAAAGGCTTAGGTTATTCAAACCCTAACTCTTAGGGTTTCATCGGGTGAATAGTGCCTATTTCGGCTTTTTTCCCAGAAATATTTTATTCCTAGAAAAATTTTATTTTCGTCTTAAAAATTCTTGCTCGTTTAGTCTAGCTCGTAGCCAGAATCCTCCTGATTATCCTAGGTTATAGAATGATTAATAAGCACATAGAACAAAATGTTATTAATAAAAAATCCTTTTATTAATAACTAATTTTTTAAATCTTAAATTCTGGACAATCCGAATTTTTGGGTTGTCACATTGATACTTCCAATTTTAACTTGGATTAATCTTTCTTTTAATCCTAGAAGCGGCTTTGTTTTATTTTTATTGGATGCAAAACATCTTTAGGTTAGAACTCGGGGTTCTAATTGCTTGATTTTTTCCTTAAGTCTATCCATCCGGGCTCGATCTATATTTAATAAGATATTCGTTAATTTGATTTAAAAATCATGTTTGGTGACGAGATTGATACTATAAATTACAAGAGTCGGGCTGCTTATGGGCATGAAAGCCATCTAAGTAAGCCTAAACACCTACAACCATGATTTCATTAATGTTGGGGCTTTAAATTCGGATACCGTTTTAAGGCCCAAGATTACATGTACAATGGATTGCAAGCTGATTGTACAACTTAAACAAGTCCATTATGGGAACCGGATCTAGATCCATTGGTTGGATCTTCAACTCTATGGTTCTTAGGCTCACATAATATCATTTAAATATTGCAAGATGTATATTTAAAAATAATATATATATATATATATATATATATATCACATAACTTCGCTAAACAAGTGATTTATCGATTAAATCCTTGCATGCGAGTAGCTAAGTTTCCCGCTTCCTCTATATACAGATCTAGGGTTGCATGGTAGCAAAAATATTTACAAATCTTGAAAATAAATTAGACCGAGATCCAATGTAACGCCTCGAAATCCGGTCTATCATCATACCCGAATTTCGTACGTCACAATCCCACTTCTTTACAAACATACATCATTATATACTGAAATATAACAACATACATTCTCAATTCCCAGGTTCTAATACCTTATAAACTCATTCATTACAAATAATGGTAATTACATTATTCTTTACATCTTACACACGTGACTTTCACCTGCGCCAGGATACATAACATTTCATTAAACTAATCTATAGTTCAATTTTCTCGTTCTACATTACAAGTCTTCACTTGATCTTCACACTCATTCATCTAATGAATGAGACTTCTTCTGGATAATGATCAGCTTGATCTTCACAGGATCCTTAAGTTCTTCTAACGTCGTATGCTGAAAATGTTTTTCATTTAAAGCAAGTGTGAGCATTCAATTGCCCAGCAAGTCATAATAGTTGAACAAACAACTTTAAGAATTCAACATTTCTTTATAACTTCGATAATCGAACAAAGTTTATAAAGCAGCTTGAATAATAGGAATAATCTTGATTCCTATCATTTTAAAACATTAGTCACATTCACTTTGAAATACTTTAATTCTCTACTCTCTTTCATACACATCCCGTCTGGCTAGAATCTTTAGCACATACTTAACAATAACGGTTCATGTATAAACATAACATTCTCATATTGAATAGTTCAATCACAGAACAGTTCATCTCATAGAAACACCGAAGTGTTCAAATTATGGCACAAGGCCTCATACGTTCTAACACCTTGTACAAATATCACACATTCGCATATAGATAGAACTTCTCAAGTTCAACATCTGAGAAGTTTAAGAAACTAACATTCATTTAAAATATGAATGAAGTTAGGAAACTTTCCTTACGCACAGCTACAGCTTACGCTGAACTGTTCATTCCAATCCCTATAACACACAAGGAAATAACAAATACACCAATTAGTTATATACTTGACTTATGCATTGGTTTACTTAACTTTACTTCTTAAGATTCACGTTCTTTCAACCTAAGTTTATGCGACAACTTCCTTTACCGATTTACGGCTTCATGACATACGGAGATGTCTTACTCAATACGTTCATCATCTTTGATGATTTGCATTCTTATCTTCTTCCTATAACTTCTCTAGGACTCAGCACACATCGCTTCTCTGCTAGTAGTCCATATGGTACTATGAGTGGTTTCCCACAAACAACTAACAAACAAGTTCCCGTCTCGTCTACACTTCCATCAAAGTGAGTTAGATCGGTTGCCAGTTTCGCATATACCTTCGCTCTCTGAAGGAATTATTTAGCCCAGCTCCTATATGTCAACCATTAAAGGTTACGATTGTACCAAAACCTAAACTTATCTTAACTTATCTGAACTATTAAACTATAATGTTCGTTAAGTCAATTTCTTATTCCTTGTGGCTTTCTCGCAACTGAATGCCATACCTCAGGATTCATTCTTTATCTTCTAAGTCATACAGTCTTTTGTATACTAAGAACGATCATTCAAGTTAATCATTAACCCGACTTCTTTATGTTAAACGTTATTGTCTTTGTAAAGCCCCCAAATCCGGGTACTTGAAACCCGAACTCGGTGCTTTACGATACCATTTCTATAAGCTGAATAATACTAATAATAATAACAATAATATAGATACGAACTTAATTTACATATTTATCAAAGTCTAAATCCCAAGTACGCAACCTTTAATACATTCCTCACAATACATGATAGGTAATATATATTATACTTGTCTTAATAAAGATAACTATTACATAAAATAACATCGAATTCATTCTGCAACCTTTCCCTTCCCTTTATTCTTTGCTGAGCCTTCTACTTGTTCACACTTAGCTGAAAATATTTAAATTAAGCAAGGATGAGCATTTGAGTGCCCAGCAAGTAATAATAATTATATATATAAGCTGAAAGAATTTAAATATTTTCTTTATACTACCCTTCTACAACAAATCAAAAGTTGTGAAGTAATCTGAACCGATAATAATAACATAACAACTCTCTTTCAAATTTTTGAAACTACGTACTGACTATAAATAGGTTTAAGGGGACATACTATGAACATTGTTTTCATTTTCGAAAAGGTTAAACAGAACTTCATCCATAACCGTCATAATCATAACTTCACGAACGCACGGGGTGATCAGCCCGTTGTACCCTGTATTGATCAATACTACATAACAAGAACGATATTATCGTTCACTCTATCTGCCTTGGGCACAAAATTTTTCCCATGAATGGGATGTTCATACTGTCGAGGTCCAAACCAAAGTAATTCGGTTGGATAATAGGTAGATTTTATCTTGTTCAACAATAATCTATAATTCAACATATATATATATATATATATATATATATATACGTAATTGACAAAGGTGTATAAACATGTGGTTAAATGTAATGATTATCCAAGTGGGGACACTTGTATAACCATTTATAGAAATTATCGAACATAATATATATCTGAATTACCATATACTAACATGTTGATAATCAATGAGCGTATATAATATAGGGTTAATAATGCATACGATAATAATATAATTACGAAACATTCTTACTCATGTCCATTCATAAAGGAAATACTGAAAGTAGGATACTTGCACGATCTTGCTACCGCTTCTGATCGTAACTTAATTTTATCTTTTATGTAATCACCTATCATTAATCAGATCATTCATTCGATTAGAACAATATACCATAACACATAGTACTGTATTTCGCAGTCAACACATAACCTAATCACATTATCACACACGTTCAACAATTATTGCATCACAAACAAACATTAATACAGTCAAAATATCTAAATCTAGAACAATTTCTGAAATATGTTGGTGTACCGACAACTTTATCGGGTAATTATCGAGTCTAAGACTCTATTCTATAACTCAATATTTGTAAATATCAGTCAAATTATTTTAAATGACTCAATAAACATTTATCATAAATTTTCAAACACCAGAATCATTATCAAATGATTTAAACATCAAACAATTCTATTATCATTAATATTTAATTATCATTAAACTATTAATGAAACCATTGCCAAAATATTAAAGTTATTTCTAATAACTCAAAATACTTTTAAAACATTTATATTACCCTTAAATGATTTTTAAAACATTTAAAATCATTTTAAATAATTACCATTAATATTAAAATATTAATGTATTATTTATCAATATTAAAAGTCATTAATTATAACTTAAAATATTTTTAATTCATTTATATCCTTTTTAAATGATTTTTAAATTAATAAAACCATTTTAAACCATTTATTTATTAAATAAATTTAATATCATTAATGTTAAATAAATATCATTAATATTAAATTATTAATGAAATTATTCTTAAAATATCTTTCAACACTTTATTTTCATTTAAAATGATTTTTATAATATTAAAATCATTTTTAAACTAATTTATTTAATATAATTATTAAATAACCTTAATATCATTAATAATAATTAATTAATGAAATTCACTTTTAAATATTGAAAGTTATATTTTATAACTTAAAATATTCTTAAATACCTTATTATTATTTAAAATGATTTTAATATAATAAAATTATTTTAATTTATTTATTTAATTCATTTATTAAATAATTAAATTATCATTAATATTAATTAATTAATGAAATTCATCATAAAATATTAAAAATCAATAACTTAAAATATTTTCTTATTCCATAATATAATTTTAAATGATTTTTCAAGTATTAAAATTATTTTTAAATAACTTATTTAATATAATTATTAAATAAATTAAATACCTTTAATATTCCAAAAATATTAAATATTTGTGAAATATATCCAAAATAATTAAAATATAATTTTGGACTTTAAAATAATTTTTAATAATTTATTATGTATTTTTAATAATTAAAAAATAATTTTCTATAATTATTTAATAAAATATAATTTTTATAAATAAATCGCTAAGCTAAATACCACTATAGCGGCAGGCAAACTATCATTATATGTGTTCTTGGCGTTCTTAAATGCAAACCAAGATCTTGAAGCCGATTCTGAAGTAAAAGATGTTTGACCACTAATTAATCTTCACACAAAGTGTTTCTAGACATGTTGTTGATCAGATCTGGCAGAGCTAATGTAAGACTACAAGATCCAGCAACAAACATGTTCACAACATGCATCAAATGAAAGATCTAAGCCATCAAAGTGGTCATTGAGAGGTTTTCTTCATTTACGGGTTACCCGAAATGAAGAAACGATCGAAATCACAATTTGGGCTTCCACTACATGCTGATCGTGTACTGTTTTTATGATCTATAAGTTCCAACTTGTACACAACATGAGAGACTACAGATCTATCACCAAACATCATCAAAACATCAACAGAATCATTAAATCCAAAATTTGTCAAATCATGTCGGAGATTACGATCAAAGGTTTCTAGGTTGCCCGTAAAACCGGATCCGTGATCATTCTACCTACTTTGACCGGTCACTACTAAATCCGATGTATTTAATATTTAGATGTACTAGAAGCATAGATCGAAAGTGTACATAACATACTACAAACTACTCACAACAACATAACCAAAACATTAACAAACTAACAGATCTAGATGCTTGAATAAGTTGTCGATATTTGAAAACCCATTTCTCGGTTACCTGAGAAATGAATGCAGTCATCGGCGATCAACGACCTTTGATGAAGAATAACTTGCAATCTAGACCAGATCTAAGCCTGATTCTTGTTCTAGATCAAAGATCACATATCATACTACAACTACAAACTTTCAAAATACAAAAATCATTAAAGATCATAGAGATATAAGGCCTGACATTCGATGTCAGACAACACATAACAAAATTTCCAGATTTTGAAGAACATCAAATCCGAGCCTCTAGATGTTATGGATCTAACATCTAGCAACCCAGATCATCATTATACATCATATACAACATATTTAACACAAAAAGTTTAACATCAAACAACAGATCAAAGGTCAGATTTCATGTCTAGGGTTTATACCTTTTCTTTGATCTATCTTGTATTTGGGCTTCTGATTTGTTAGTGGATTTCGTGGGGCTATTTTTGTGACTGACAAATGAAGGGAAATTCATGGGTTTTGGTGAGAGGAGCTCTTGGATAAGTGTTTGAGCAAAATGAGCTAACAAGTGACCTTTTTTTCTCTCTCTCCAATCTATTTATAGAACTTATGTGCAAATGTGGGATTTAGCTATTATCCTCCATACTCTTGTTGTCCATTAGACAAAACTCCTTATCTTTTTCTTAAGTATGCTTAGTGAGATTTCCACCAATGAGGTGTAGACAACATTGTATTTTGTGTAAGAAATTAAGAAAAGTAAGGTCATTAGCTATTTAAGGAAACTTGATTAGCCTAATTTGTTGCCTTAAAAGGCCTATTATGGCCAGCTATATATATACCCACTAATTCCTTTATTTAGCTTTTATTTTAATGCATAAATTAGATAAATCAAAGATCTAAAACACCCTTAATTATGTGGACTAAGTTTGGGCTTGAATTTGATTTCTTTTGGGCTTCTCCCATAATTGTTTTGGGCCATGTAATAATCACAGTCTAACAATTTTGATATATGTTACCCAAATTATTTATTTAGGGTTTAAAATAAAATATAATTAGTTTGCAAAATTTGTAATTAGGGTTTTCTTAATTTGATTAGGGTTCTAATCATACATGAACATTAGGGTTTATTATATAATAATTATAATTATCCTTGCTAATTTAGCAATTAGGATTTATAATTAATAATTAGGATTTCAAGAAATTAATATATCTAAATGATAATTAGGGTTGACCTAGTTAATCGCAAAATCTTACAACACAGTTATATAATAGTCTTGAACTCACAATTGAGTTTCAAATTAGGGTTTCCCACAGTAAAACTAGGGTTTGACATAATACACCATAACTGACCAATCATTGTCAGTCCACATTCATACAGTATATAATTATAGCACTGAAAAATCAAAATATAAATAATATTATATTATTATTCTCATTCCTTGATCAAAATCCAAAATTAGGGTTTGGATTCTATATCTGATTTATCTGTTATACTTAACCTTATTAATTAAGTTAAAATAATTAATTAATAATCTGTACTAAAATTAATATAATAAAGTAATTATTATAATAATTCTAAAAATCATTTCATATATTATATAAATAATATATGATTATATTTTCATGGAAAATAATTAATAAAAACATTTTGGTATAAAATTAATTATTATAAGAATATAATTTATAATATTCAATAATTCTAAAATAAAATTATTTAAAATCATTCATGTAATAAATATATCACATAAACACATATACACATTATCTTGGCACATATTCCCCATATTTAAAATAATAATAAAAAAAATTTATACGCAAAATTTCTAATTTATTTGTATAGAAAATATCGGGTTGTTACAGTCTTTAACTCAGTTCTTTACCATTCACATGTTTAATCATTGGTCTTCATTACCCTACGGTCAAACCATACACGGGGTGTAGGTTTTGCCTATTTAATATTCGTGTACACTCAACCTTCACGTCGGTTAAAGTGTTCAACGCTTACATTTCATTCTAATATTCTCCATCTGACCCACATTTGACTTTCGTTAATCTTATTACCGTTCATTACGGCTTTCTTGATAATTCATTTCTTACTTACTTTCGTTATCCATTACATGAACTCCATGTTCATTACTCTTCCTTAATTTCGAAGCCATACGGTTTGCTGTATGCTAAGACCGATCGTTCATCACAACAGCGTTGCATTCACAACGTCTAAACGCTTTACACTTATCTCTCGATACCATAACATAACATCAAAATGTTATTCATTACCCTCGTTGCTCAACGTCTTTGGAATCACAACCATAACAATCCCCCCCGTTCGTTTATCGCAACTACTGTCCTCGGATATCAGTTTCGTAACCCGTGTTCACATTCTTTATCTTTTCATATCGCTTAATCTTTCTGTTCAACCTTTACTAAAGATTTAAAACACTTGATTAAGTGTTACATTTGATGAACAACATGTTCAATATATTCCTTTACACTTCCCCGCAATAATTGAGCAATTAAAAGCTCATTCATCGTTTTACCAGCATCGGTGACTGCATTTCAGTTCTCTCCTTATCCTTCACGCCACGCCACTTTCGTGATGGAGCGATGGCCCGATCTTGCCTGATGTGCTACTGATGTCGCCTCTCTAAGGCTTGGCCCAAGGCTGACGCCGAGCTCAACATCTTCAAATTTTTTTCTAAGTCTGGAAATTATTTAAGACGCTTACTTTAAAATCTCATATCTTCTTCGTTATAGCTCGGAACAAGGTCATTCCAAATCCATTCTCTTCCTTATCTTACGTACTTCAATCCCCTTTAGACAGAACTTCATTCTAAATCTGTTAACATGTCTTTTAATTGGCTTAATCTTTGTCCTTCGTTCATTTTACGTTTTTAACGTTCTTCGTTCGTTTGTCCGTAATTCGGTCATCCGAACTCAAAATTCGTTCGTTCTTGAGTCCACGACTCACGTTTTCTATGTTCTCTTATGTTCTTATGAAACTCTACACGTTCGGGTTCATTTACACACTTTCTAATTCTCGTTTGCCTTTTACGAAATTTTTGCTATAACTTCGTTGTAGCTAAGTTTTAATCCGTTCTTCATGAACGTTTCTACCGTTCTTAACCAAGCAATAAATAACTAACTTATACATGATGGTTTTAAACTTTTCCATCAACAACAATTATACTATGATGGTTTTAAATTTGTCCATCAACAACGTTCTTCGCGTGTTCTTCGCGTTCTTCGTTCGTTCTTCATTTTTAATCGATATTTTGATTATGATTTCACTTTTTCTTAGAATTTGGTGTTATAAAACACCATTCCTTACTTATTTCACTGAATCGTTCATATGATTTATTCTGATCGTTCAAATTCATTACGAATCTTATACTATCTTAAGAAATTTATAAAATAAACTTCTAATTCTTATTTCTTCATTTTCTCATGATTTCAACCATATGAAATCAGTCCTAACATCTTTTACATCTTATTCTCATTAAGCTATGTTTTAAACATAAAAACTTAAAGAAAAACTATATAGAAGTTAGGTTTCCGATTACCTTCCTTCTTTAATCTCCTTTCGTCGGAAAAAGTTTGCTCACGAGAAACTTTTCCTCCTCCTTTTCCTCTTCTTTCTCTCATCCAAAATCTCTCTATCTCTCTATCTCTCTCAATGTTGTAGGATTTTCAAAATCCTAAACAAATGAATTTAGCTTCCTATTTATAGATTTTCCAAGCAAGGGGCAAAATAGTCATTTTGCCCTCTAGTTACTATTCACACCTCCTTACTATTCCACCTCCTAACTATTCACGAAGCTTCCATTGGAAGCTTCGTGCTTCCGTCTTGCGAAATTCGTCCGACAGTTCAAAAACTGCGATTCTCAGAATCCAAATATTTTTGGATATTTCGTCTTTCGTTTACCGATTAACTTTTATGCATTCTTTGGATCTCTAAAAAACTGAAAAACACTTTTTGGCGTTAAGCATTTTCCTTCACGTTTTTCCCTAATATAGTTAAACGAATGAAAAGTACATAACAGTACTTTTTGTCATTTTTATTTTGTCCAATTTCTGCACGTTTTTAAGAAAACTTTTATTGGCTTACTTAACTTTTCACGATATATTATCGTCAAATCTTTCAACGGAATGCAATTTCGACATATCGAACTCTTGGAAAGGCTTAGGTTATTCAAACCCTAACCCTTAGGATTTTATCAGGTGAATAGTGCCTATTTTGTCTTTTTCCCCAGAAATATTTTATTCTCGGGAAAGTTTTATTTTCGTCTTTAAATTTTTTACTTATTCAGTCTAGCTCGTAGCCAGAATCCTCCCGTCATCCTAGGTTCTAGAACGATTAATAAACACATAGCACATAATATTATTAATAAAAAATCATTTTATTAATAACTAATTCCTTAAATCTTAAATTATGGACAATCTAATTTTTCGGGTTGTCACATTCTTCCTCCCTTATAAAATTTCCGTCCTCGAAATTTCTAAAATCACACCCATTCCTGGGTCATCACAATCACCCCTTGTTCATAGAATTTCGTCCTCAAAATTTTAATCTACCTTTCTTCTCAACTTCTCTTCAAAGAAGTTCTTATCTTTCAAACATTCCCTCACCTTCATAACTTATCAAGAATTATGAAGTAGAATGAATAACAAGGAATATAAGAATTCCTTTAAAACATTTCATACTTTTGCTGAGGGGTCAAATTGACCATGAACTCTTACTAGGTTTAACAGCATGACGCCGTAACCCTTCTTCCACGGTCAGTTTACAATCACCAAGAAGGTAAACTACCTCTTTCATACGTAGGCGATCAACCCATTATATAACCCCATTTCAGGGTGTGTTCACCTCAGATTGATCAGTAGATTCTGTACCAAAGCAATTTGGTTTGGCACAACTTCTTCAAAGAAAGCTCGATTTTCTTTTAAACATGACATACCATTTGTCTTAGCCAAATCAAGTAGCTTAGACCATACCAATAAATTGAATATCAACTTGAAACATTTGTTTAGTCAAATCAATTGACATCGACTACTTCTTTAAATTTCTTTCGTAATACATCAAAACATTTTATGACGTCATGATACTGTACTTTTCACAGTACGTTGAGGACTTCGTCAGTTTATGACTTTGTTATTATACATCATACCATAGTGGGTTATTGATCCTAAGATCACATCCAACACTAGGTTCAATTGCATTAATAACTCCATCCTTTTACCATCCTTGCATCAAATGCACTGATGATATAAATTTATTTTGATATTTCAAATCAATTTTTGTCTAGCCGAAACAATTAGCATAGACATACCAAGATTTTTTTTTTAAATCCATTGGTTCTAAAAGGTGAACCAATTCTTTCCTTTTCAAAATGCGCACACATAAGCACGATTTCAAGAAACTTCAAAATCTAGCATAGCTAGATGACTTGGAATATCCTACTCTTCATCTTCCTTCATTGTCTTGCTTGCGACAATACTTAATCTTCTGTAGCACCTACAATGCTAATTCTACTGAAAATACTCATTTTCAGTCTAAACATCCCTATACCTTAGTACAGTCCATGTGACGATTTGATTATTTGAATTGTGATTCTGGGGACATAATCCTTGTAAGGAGGGAAGGATGTAATGATCCGAAATTTCAAAGTGTAATTTAAATATTTATTGAGTTATATAAATATTATTTGAGGTGTTTATTGTTAAATAAATATTTTATTGATGTGATGGTTGATGAATCTAAATGATTAGAGAATTTTCTAAATTAAATTAATTTATAATTTAGAGGTTTGTATTTTAGCATAAGGTGCTTTATGTGGTTGTGTTGATTTAATAATTTAGATGATGTTAAATTATTAAATAAAGTTATAATGAAAATTATAAATTGGTGATATTTGTTAAATGACTATATTTAATTAAAATATAGTATGTGATTAATTTAATGGGTTAATGTTGGATATGAAAATAATACGTGATTATAGTTTATAAACTAAAGTGTTTATTAAAATAAATTAAAAAGGATTTAAATTTGTTTTTGTCAAACAAGGTTTAAGTATTTTAATTCTTTAAAATTTAAATGGTTTGCCAAACAAGCCTTATGTCTTTTGAAATCTCTAGTTTTTGAAATTAAATAAAATAAATAAAATAAAAAATATAATATATTTATATTATATACGTTTATTGGTTGGTAACTGATATATTTAGTATAGGTATTATGGCTATATCAGTTTATATTGGTTACGCATAGTATTATCAGTTGGTTTTTACGCTTTCTTGTTTGCAAAACTTGAGAGTTAAGAGTATTGAGAGAGATTGAGAGAAAGCTTGAGAGAGATTGAGAAGGATTGTCTGCAATTGCAAGATTGTGCAAGCTAATTTGAAGGTATTTCTTATACAACTCTATTATATATGTATAGGTCCACATATTTGAACTACGGCAAAGTTTTGCTATGCTCTGTGAATTATATTTCTTCTGAATTTTGTTATGTAACTTAGTTATGATGATTACATGCATATATGATGATTATATGTTATGTTTAGACAATAATTGCATGCTAATTTTGATTTACAGTAGAAGAAATATTCGTCAGTGTATGTTTATATATATGTTTTCATACATAGCTTGGGTAAGTATTGATTTTAGTCGTCAATTCGTATGTAAAATCATAAATTGAAACTTGTATTTGGTAGTTCATTGAGATATGAGCATAACGTAATTTAAATGGAGTGATTTGGCCAAATAATGAATTCACAGTGATGATTTCTAGAATGAATATCAAGAAAATTGAGTTTTTATGAAAAACATAAATTTTGAGATATTAAAATAGTTTTAGTTGGTGTTAAATTGTTCTAATTGGATGTAAATGTGAGCAATCATGTTTATGATAGTTTTATAATTATTTTATGTGTTATTATCACTGTTTGGTGGGTGAAAATTGTGTTTGTTGGGCTAAAGTCGGCTACTGTTTATTAGCCTCTCTGCGTCTGTCTGAACACCGACGCAGCTGCGCCAGTGCCAAGGCAAAAAATAGTACAGCTGCGTCGGTCCCAAGCCTTTGTATGGCGCAGCTGCGCTATACACTGGTTTGAGATTTTGATGTTCTGCTGCTGCTGCAGTCTTGAGTTAGCGTTATAACATGGTCTGAAATTATGTTAGCATGTTAAATGCGTAATGTTAAGGTTAACATAGCATAGTGAATTGGGGTTAGTAAGTTCAAAGTTGCAAAATGGTTAAAATATCGAGAACGCGTTATGTGGTAATTTAGTATACATAATAAGCGTTAGACAAGTGTTGCGAAGTATAACACTTAGAGTTTCTGAAATGTAAATGGTAATGATCATGTTATGATATGTTGGCATAACTAATAGGTATTGTGGTTCTAAAATTATGTGTAGGTGATCGTGAGTTTAATTTTATAGCTTACGCTCAAGGCAAGTTTTCTAACTCTATATTTACATTGAGAAAGTTTCTAAACTTCTCTTTTTACATTGAGCAAGCCTTTTATCCTTATATTTATGTTGAACTAGGTCTTACTTTAAAGTTTCGTTAAACGAACTATTGTATTCTTAATCATGATTTGAACAATCTAGCAATGACATTATTTTATTCAAACAAGTTTAAAGTCCAATACTTATTGATGCATTCTAACTTGTTTATTGTTAGACAAGTTTCATTATTGTTATTCGGATATTATGAATGCAGCTTTCTTGAATTCTAATTTCAAATGTTGAATTATTATAGTTCCTTTACTTGACATAAGTCATTTTCATAATAAGTAAGCTTTATTTTCAGCTAGCTATTACTTAATGTTTATTCAATAATTCATAATCCTAGCTTAATTTTATTCAAGCAAGGTTTATTATTGTCATTCAATACTTATGCTTTGTAGTTGTTTCTAAGCATGAGATCAAGTATAGCCAGTTCGCTTACACTTATTCATTGTTTCATATTATGTTATTATTGATCAACTGTTGTATTATCAAACACTATTGATTCAACTAGTCCACTAGTTGATGTTTGTTGAACTTCAAATTACCCTTGATAGCTTATCCAAACCAAACATTCTTTGGTGCGGACTTGTACTCTAAATATTGAGATGAACAACCCTATTATTATTAGGGGATAACTTACGCGTAGAATTAAATGTTTGTGCACAATACATGGTACGAAGGGATGATCCCCCTAAGTACGAGGAGTCCTTATAGTCTTATGACTGTTAAAGTTGGGGTTGAAATATTACTCACAACTGTGGACATGGTTCATGGTCTTATGACCCTCAGTTATGTTTATTCCATATTTTGGATTCCAATTTCAGATTATCATAGTTAGAGTACTATTCAGTTTTGATGAGCCTTCGTTGGCAGTTATTATTGTTATTCTCATGTTGATTCATTGTTATATCCAGTGAGCAATTGTTTTGCTCACTCTTGCATATTTATAAACTCATTGCAGCTAAAGAGGAGAAGGTAGATGAACCTTCGACTAGCAAAGGAAAGGGAAAAATGTACAAGTGATTAAGACTTGTAATTTTGATTATGATTATGATGTTAGACTTTTATTATGATGATCTTAGACTTTATTTTAATGATGTTATGTAATAATTTAATTCCGCATTTGAATGACGTTTAAAGGTTAGATAACCTGGGATGTTTTTGAACATAATGATGTAACCCTATTGAAGGGGAGGTTTTATGATTCAAATATTGTATTATTTGGGTAGATTGTATGAATGTTTGAATAGTGAGCACCAAATCTCGTGGGAATGAAGTACCTAGATTTGGGGGTGTCACAGTCCATCAACTTACCACACATTATGAGTTCAGGAACTTTCCACAATAATATGAGTTTAAAAACTTATCCCAGTCAGACCATAGGCGTCCATTCGTTGAGAAGTTCAAAAATATACCATATGATTATGAGTCACGAACTTACCATAAATATGAGTTTTAAGAACTCGCACCTACCTTATCGTTCTCTACCTATCATACATATACATGAGAAAAGATTCACCTTCTCGTCATATACATATTGATGGCGCGACCAATTCCAATGATTATCACTGTAATAAGCTAAGCAGTTGTTACACCAAGCACAAACCTTTGCCCATAACAAAGATTCATACAACTCAGCTATCACATGAGTCCTCAATCAAAATTTTACAACTTCTAACTTTCTCTTCACTTAATACGAATTTTCTTTAATTCGTATGCTATCCTTTACAACTCAATCTGAGTTCTTCTTTTCATACTACTTCATAGTACCATTCATTCATAGCATTAGCTATACATTATTCATCGTTTAACATATCATCTGTTATTACGATTTACTATGATCACATGGTGATCTTCTTCCTTATTTGTTTAACTCAACGATCTTCTTATCATTCTCTATAAGATTATAGCCTTAGGTACTCATACCTAAGGTTTCTAACCTATTAGCTTTGATACCACTCTGTAACGCCCTGAAATTCGGTCTATCATCATACCAAGATTCCGTACGTCACGATCCCACTTCTTTCCAAACACACATCATTATATACTGAAATATGACAACATACATTCACAATTCCCAGGTTCTAATACCTTATAACCTCATTCATTACAAATAATAATAATTACATTATTCTTTACATCTTACACAAGTGACTTTCATCTACCACCAAGGATACATAACAGTTCATTAAACTAATCTATAGTTTAATTTCCTTGATCTACATTAAAAGTCTTCACTTGATCTTCACACTCATTCATCTAATGAATGAGACTTCTTCTGGATACTGATCAGCTTGATCTTCATAGGATCTTTAAGTTCTTCTAATATCGTACGCTGAAAATGTTTTTCATTTAAAGCAAGTGTGAGCATTCAATTGCCCAACAAGTCATAATAGTTGAACAAACAACTTTAAGAATTCAACAATTATTTATAACTTTGATAACCGAACAAAGGTTATGAAGCAGCTTAATAATAGAAATAATCTCGATTCCTATCATTTTAAAACATTAGTCACATTCACTTTGAAATACTTTCTATCTCTACTCTCTTTTATACACATTCTGCCTGGCTAGAATCTTTAGCACAGACTTAATAATAACAGTTCATGTATAAATAGAACATTCTCATATTGAACAGTTCAATCACAGAATAGTTCATCTCATAGAAACACCAAAGTGTTCAAATTATGGCACAAGGCCTCATACATTTTACCACCTTGTACAAATATCACACATTCACACATAGATAAAACTTCTCAAGTTCAATATCTGAGAAGTTTAAGAAACTAACATTCATTAAAAATATTAATGAAGTTAGGAAACTTGCCTTACGCACAGCTATAGCTTACGCTGAACTGCTCATTCCAATCCCTACAACACACAAGGAAATAACATATACACCAATTAGTCATATATTTGACTTACGCAATTGTTTACTTAACTTTGCTTCTTAAGGTTCGCATTCTTTCAACCTAAGTTTACACGATAACTTCCTTTACTGGTTTACGGCTTCATGACATACGGAGATGTCTTACTCAATACGTTCATCATCTTTGATGATTTGCATTCTTATCTTCTTTTTATAACTTCTCTAGGACTCAACACACATCGCTTCTATACTAGTAGTCCATATGGTACTCTGAGTGGTTTCCCACAAACAACCAACAAACAAGTTCCCATCTCGTCTACACTACCACCACAGTGAGTTAGATCGGTTGCCAGTTTCGTATATACCTTCGCTCTCTGAAGGAATTGTTTAACCCAGCTCCTATATGTCAACCATCAAAGGTTACGATTGTACCACAACCTAAACTTATCTTAACTTATCCGAACTATTAAACTATAATGTTCGTTAAGTCAATTTCTTGTTCCTTAAGGATTTCTGGCAATTGAATGCCATACCTCAGGATTCATTCTTTATCTTCTAAGTCATACAGTCTTTTGTATACTCAGAACGATCATTAAAGTTAATCATTAACTCGGCTTCTTTACGTTAAACGTTATTGTCTTTAATTCAGTTCTTTACCATTCACAGTTTTAATCATTGGTCTTCATTACCCTACGGTCAAACCATACACGGGGTGTAGGTTCTACCCGTTTAATATTCGCGTACACTCAACTTTTACATCGCTTAAAGAGTTTAACGCTTACATTTCATTCTAACATTCTCCATCCGACCCACATTCGGCTTTAGTTAATCTTATTACCGTTCATTATGGCTTTCTTGATAATTCATATCTTACTTACTTTCGTTATCCATTACATGAACCCCATGTTCATTACTCTTCCTTAATTTCGAAGCCAAATGGTTTGCTGTATGCTAAGACCGATCGTTCATCGCAACAGTGTTGCGTTCACAACGTCTAAATGCTTTAAATTTATCTCTCATTACCATAACATAATATCGAAATGTTATTCATTTCCCTCGTCACTCAACGTCTAAGGAATCACAACCATAACAATCCCCCACGTTTGTTATCGCGATTACGATCCCCGGATATCGGTTCCGTAACCCGTGTTCACATTCTTTGTCTTTTAATCTTGCTTAATCTTTCTGTTCAACCATTACTAAAGATTTAAAACACCTGAATAAGTGTTACATTCGATGAACTACATGTTCATTATATTCCCTTACACTTCCCCGCAGTAATTGAGCAATTAAAAGTTCATTATTGTGCCTTACCCTGCACCAGCGCTGCGGCGCCGGCTCCCTCCTTCTCCTTCATGCCACGACGCCACTCAGTAGTAGCTGATGGCCCAGTCTGGCACTGCGACACCGCCTCCCAAGGCTTGGCTGGCGCTGCGGCGCCACGCTCAACATCTCCAAAATTTTTTCTAAGTCTGGAAATTGTTTAAGACGCTTACTTTGAAATCTCATATCTTCTTCGTTATAGCTCGGAACAAGGTCATTCCAAAGCCATTCTCTTCCTTATCTTATGTATTTCAATCCCTTTCAAATAGAACTTCATTCTGAATCCATTAACATGCCTTTCGATTGGCTTAATCTTCGTCCTTCGTTCATTTTATGTTTTTAACGTTCTTTGTTTGTTCGTCCGTAATTTGGTCATCCGAACTCGGAATTCGTTCATTCTTGAGTCCACGACTCATGTTTTCTATTTTCTCTTACATTCTTATGAAACCCTATACGTTCAGGTTCATTTACACAGTTTCTAATTCTCATTCCTCTTCTACAAAATTTTTGCCATAACTTCATTATAACGAAGTTTTAATCTTTTCTTCATGAGCGTTTCTACCGTTCCTAACCAAGCAATAAATAACTAACTTATACGCAATGGTTTTAAACTTGTCCATCAACAAAAATTATACTACGATGGTTTTAAATTTGTCCATCAACAACATTCTTCGCGTGTTCTTCGCGTTCTTCGTTCGTTCTTCATTTTTAATCGATATTTTGATTACGATTTTACTTTTTCTTGGAATTCGGTGTTACAAAACACCATTCCTTACTTATTTCACTGAATCGTTCATATAATTCATTCGGATCGATCAAATTCATTACAAATCTTATACTTCTTTAAGAAGTTTATAAAATAAACTTCTAATTCTTATTTCTTCATTTTCTCATGATTTCAACAATATGAAATCATTCCTAACATCTTTTACTTCTTATTCTCATTAAGCTATGTTTTAAACATAAAAGCTTAAAGAAAAACTATATAAAAGTTAGGTTTCAGATTACCTTCCTTCTTTAAACTCCTTCCGTTGGACAAAGTTTGCTCACGAGCAACTTTTCCTCCTCCTTTTCCTCTTCTTTCTCCAATCCAAACTCTCTCTCTCTCTCTCTCTCTTAATGTTGTAGGATTTTTAAAATCCTAAACAAATGAATTTAGCTTCCTATTTATAGATTTTTCAAGCTAGGGGCAAAATAGTTATTTCACCCCTCCGATTACTATTCACACCTCCTTACTATTCACGAAGCTTCCCTTGGAAACTTCGTGCTTCCGTCTTGCGGAATTCGTCCGATAGTTCAAAAACTGCGATTCTCAGAATTCAAATATTTTTGGATATTTTGTCTTTCATTTACGGATTATCTTTTACGGATTCTTCGGATATCTGAAAAACTGAAAAACACTTTTTGGCGTTAAGCGTTTTCCTTTACGTTTTCCCCTAACGTAGTTAAACGAATGAAAAGTACATCACAATACTTTTCGTCATTTTTATTTCGTCTGATTTTTGCATGTTTTTCAAGAAAAATTTTATCAGCTTACTTAACTTTCCTTCATGTTCTTCAAATCTTTCGACGGAATGTCATTTCGATATACCGAACTCTCAAAAAGGCTTATGTCATTCAAACCCTAACCCTTAGGGTTTCGTCGGGTGAATAGTGCCTATTTTGTCTTTTTCCCCAGAAATATTTTGTTCCCGGAAAAATTTTATTTTCGTCTTGAAAATTCTTACTCGTTCAGTCCAGCTCGTAGCCAAAATCCTCCCGACTTATAATCATCCTAGGTTCTAGAACGATTAATAAACACATAGTACATAATATTATTAATAAAAATTTATTTTATTAATAACTAATTCTTTAAATCTTAAATTCTAGAGAATCCGATTTTCTGGGTTCTCACATCCAAGCCTATCTAGCTCATTAGGTCAAGTTAGAAGCTTTTGGAACAGTTAAATTCTAGATCAGGCTAGATCTAGGATATATGTAGTTAAAACACTGCAAATACCAACTATATACATAAAATAATCTGTAAAACACCTGATCTGGGCATAACCAAATAAGATATATATATATTTATATGGATATATTAAAGTAGTAAATGGACACATATCTAAGAAGATCTTATAGTATGGCGTAAGATCTGCAACGAATGGCTGAAAACTTCAAAGAAATTGATTTCAATCGGTATAAAGTTGATATAACAAAGTTTATATGTATATGAGTGCTTATAATAGATATTTAGTTTGAGATGAAGAATCACTCCCTTTCTCTCTCTAGATCTCAGATTTCTCTATCTAGAAACTATTTCTCTCTCTTCTCTCCTTCTAAAATAAGCTGGGGGGTCTGATATATATAGACCCAGCCAGCCACAGGTAGACATGCGGTAGCCGCAGGTGTACCTGCGATTGGGCCTGGTCGGCCCCACCACCTCGAAGTCCATTCCTTCGATCACTGTATTGTCTATTGAAACCTTCATATCTTGCAATTCAGGAATCTTATGGAGATGTGTCATACCATTTCGAAAAGCTCTTTCCAAGAGTTATGCAATGACATAGGGCTTGACCTTTTTCAAATCTGGAAGGATGGGTCCATGACCAGAATATCATCTTCAAGTGTGCGTAGGCAGTCCGTTGATCTATCTTGCGTAGTTTGCACTCGAAATTATTGCGATAGCTCTTGTGACCTAATCCACAGCTGAATGATAATTGTTTATGTTGTGTTGTCAACATTACATCTTTGCCCTCCTGGGGTTGTATCCGGGGTTGATGTGGCTTTTAGATGTCCCACAGGGCTGTCTCTAGGGTTTGACTTCTGTCGATTTTGTCTTTCCTCATGGTTATCTCTGAGGTTGATTTGATGTCCCACAGTGCTATCTCCTGGTTTGATTTTTTTATAGTACTCTGTGGTTGTCTCTGAGGTGAAATTATGCTTTTACCCTCTTGTAGGGTTAATCAAAGGGAAGCGAAATTTTTGAGTGTCTACAAATGCCCCTCTTTGTCATGTTTATGCAATGCAATGAAATGAACATAACAAATACTACTAGACAATTGAAATATGACAAATTATATCACTCCCGTCAGTTAGGGAGAATGATTGCTGCACTGCTATCATCGGGTGTTGTCGAGGGTTTTGTTGATTGCATCACAAATCACACATCAAATCACATAGCCACCATCAGGTATTGCCTCCGATGCCTTTGTTGATTTCCATAGGGGATTAATGCAGATGCTTATGCTAAGGTTGACTCCAATAGTTTGATTTTTATCGAGGATTGATGCCCATGCCTACACTGGGGTTGACTCCAATGGTTTGATTTCCATCGGGGGTTGATGCCGATGCCTACGCTGGGGTTGACTCCAACACTTTGATTTCTATCAGGGATTGATGCCAATGCCTACATTGAGGTTGACTCAAACGGTTTGATTTCCATCGGGGGGTTGATGCTGATGCCGATGTTGGGGTTGACTCCAACAGTTTAATTTCCATCAGGGTTTGATGCTGATGCCTACACTGAGTTTGACTCCAACGATTTAATTTCCATCGAGGGTTGATGCCGATGCTTACACTGGGGTTAACTCAAATGATTTGACTTCCATCGGGGGTTGATGTTGATGCCTTTGTTGGGGTTGACTCCAACGGTTTAATTTCCATTGGGGGTTGATGCTGATTCGTATGCTTGGGTAGACTCCAACGTTTTGATTTCCATTAGGGGTTGATGCCGATGCCTACGTTAGGTTTGATTCCAACAATTTGATTTTCATTGAGGGTTGATGTTGATGCTGGGTTGACTCTAACAATTTGATTTATTAATTATAAAAGGGGTGAGCTTTTTCTTGTGAGCTTGTGGATTAGATACTAGCTTGACTGATGACCTGGGTGCAGCTGACGTCCCTAGATGGTGCAACCCATCCTTTAAATCCCATATTTGAACTTCGGTGCAGAGGCTTTGACTTAGGAGGACTTGTAGTAGGTTGACATGTTTGATGATTTATATTTCATTTGATAGACCTTTTGTTAGTCATTGGGCACCTGTGCCCCACTTTTATTAACATAATTTCTTTTAGGAGTCCTCTCCTTTCTTTTGATGAAAACTCAGTCCAGCTTAGACTCTTTACATTGAATTGAATCTCCAAAATACCCCAGCCCTTTCACATGTTGTTACCGGGGATTCATATAAGAAACACGCGTTGTTGGCCACGATAAGTTACTAATGGAAAGTAATATCTGGATCGCCAGTGAAATGATATGAGGGAAGCTCTGATGATGATGTCGCATGCTGATGGGATTGCACTATATGTGCCGACTTGCATTTTCCCTTTTGGGTATTGTCGATAAATGCCCCAATGTCAATTTATTGCTATTTCTAAAATTGTTCCAGTCTTGTTTGTCGTCTAAGGTAGTCACTTTATTGTATGTTTGATAGATAGGTTGATAAGATGTCGAGATTGCAAGAGTATTTTACCCATATGGTGAATAGGTAATGGATATGGGCTTTGATTTTTGGGTGCCCCAATCATTGTGTTTGACTTATAGGCGTAATTGGCTTTGATGTTTTTCCTCTGATTTGATGAAGACTTATGATCGAGGGTGTCAACTTGCGTTATTGAGTCAATATTTGTTGTGATCACCTTGGGTTGTATCTGTACTCGTTGATGATCATGTTTGATATATCGTTGTGTTTCTCATTTCATGTTATCACTTTGGTTTTGATGATTAATGTCAAGATGCCTTTGGATTCCATTTAATTGGATCTAAGATCTCGGCTTGGTTCATAATGTGACGGTTTAAACCAGGATTGGTTCGATCTGTAAGGCTTGATTTGTGGCTTTTATCTTGGAGAACAGGTCATCGGGTATGAGCTAGACTTTGTCATAATTGCCACTTACGCACTTTTGTAGGTCAAAGGGAGATCAAGTCTTCTCGCACTTCAAGGATTGATGGGTTATTGAAGTGTCCTATTTTGTGATGATTGACATTTCATCCCAGTGACTGGCTGTCTTAATGTATCGCTGTCTCTTCCTTTCTGGGACTTGTGCCGAATTTGATAAAACGACATTGAAGTGTCGTTGAGTCTTCTCAACAGGAGTCACCAACTTTGAGGGTTTTCTTGGGTGTGGACTTTGGTGTCTTGGGATTGTGTTTGATTTGGTATTTAGATTGTGAGGTGGAGTGTTTGTTTATTTCTTTTGAAGGTTAGACCACACCATAGATGGATGCCTACGTACTCCCGTAGATAAAGAGAGATAAAGTCTTTTGTAGTTCAGGCAAAGGATAAGACTGATTGATTTTTTTTACATGCATGGAAAATTCATGACAAAAAACTAAGAAAGTGATAATGTCCCCACACTTCTTGGGGCTTGCAACCGTATCCTCTGGATCTATGTCTTCCTCGCTAGCTAAAGCCTGCTAGTCTAGTTATTAGTGGTTATGTTACCTTCGAGGCTCGCAATAGAGGTTACCTCCTTGTCATGAATATCTTCAACCACTGCTATAACTTGATCACCTTTTGGTTAAGCACATTTCTCAAGGATGCTCAAACTGGACCCACTGATACAGGGGATGAGCTCTTGATTCTTTTATAGGTTGGCTTCTCCAACACCCTCGCTCCATTTTGATTGGTCTTCTCCCCTATCTTCTTCTGGGGTCTAAGATGTTTTGATCGTGAATTTTTCATCGCCCTGCTGTTGTAGTTCTTACGGGAAATTTTCTTTTTTGGCTTTTTCTTCCTTGGGAAGATTCAATATTTCCTCCTCATCATCCAAGAAGGTTGAAACAGGAATGTGGTTGCTAACTTTGGGCAACGAGAAACTTGTCAGTGGCGGTGGAAATTCTCGAGGGCAATTTCGTATTTCTTTTGCTAATCCCTGAATTATGATCGGTTCGCCTTGTATTCTGCCAGGATTGGTGCTCATAACTACCACTTCTTTTAAATTGTCTGTCTCGAGTGAAAATCTTAAGCTCTTTATCACTTTTGTGCCTTCCTTAATCGTGGGGATTTCTATCTTCAACTATAAATATTCTATGAGATTTTGGATTTTGTATTGCAAAGCCCAACATCCCTCAATCATATTTCTAGGTGAGTTAGAATGGTAGAGACATATCTTGGTGGGATCATGTCTCTTTTTCCCGATATCCATGGGAGGCAACAACTTGAAATCTTTCCTTTGTTTATCAAAAAGTGTATCATTTCTTCCTTAGATTTGTTCAAAGGGATGATTTTTTGGTATCTTGTGGATGTTGGTTGACTATTCTTTTTTGAGAATTTGCATTCTTCCAATGTATACACATTGCAGGGCTTATTCCTTTGATGTTTGTTACTGTCCAACCGAACACTGTGACATGGTCCTTTAAAACTCTAAACAATTTATCTTCCTGAACTTAGGTTAGATTGCTAGCAATAATCATAGGTAATGTCTCATTAGCCCCTAAATATGCATATTTCAAATGAGCAGGTAATGTTTTTAGTTCTAGGACTGGAACTTGGTAACAATTTTTGATGAGAAATAGGAAGTTGAATAGATTTAACTGCATATTTATTTGTAAACTTTGGTAATGAATGCAATGCAACTACAATCTCCTTCACTTCCTGCTTCTTCTCCATCTCTTCATCTTTATCCATCTCCAAACTATTGGTGATTGCAACTTCCAGCTCTTCCTTATACATATGTTCAAAAGATCCCTGCACTAATGAATCAATGATGCCAATGGAAAAAACAGAGTTAACATCACTTGGATACCTCATAGCCTCATTTATGTTGAACTATATTCGTTCACCATCAAATTCCATAGTCAAAGGTTCCATTGTGGACATCAATCATTGTTCTTGCTATTTTCAAAAATGGTTTCCCTAACAAGATATGGGAGGGATTTGGGGATCTATCATCCTCCATATCCACAATGTAAAAATCTGCAGAAAAGATTAGTTCGTTCACCTTCACTAAGACATCTTCAATCACCCCTTGGGGGTAAGTGTTAGTACGATTCGCTAGTTGAATAATAACACCAGTTTGTTTTAAGGGTCTTAGATTTAAAGAAGCAAATATAGATAATGATATTACAATAATTGAAGCTCCTAGATCTAGCACGACTCTTTCAAATCTAGTGTTTCCTATTCTACATGGGATTGTAAACATACCTGGATATTTACATTTAGGTGGCATTTTTCTTTGCAATACCGCTGACACATTTTCTCCAACTGTAACTTATTCATCATATTATAATTTTCTTTTATTAGTGAATAATTCTTTTAAAAACTTGTCATACTTGGGTACTTGTTTTATGGCATCCAAAAGAGGGATGTTTACCTCCACTTTCCTGAAGGTTTCCAGAATATCTTTTTCTTGTTCATCCTTTTTGGAAGTTTTGTGATTCCTGGGTGGAAACGGCAAGGGCTTAGTCATAACTTGAGAATATGAGTTAGATTTTACCTTTAGTATCTCAGTCTCTTCCTTAGCTTTCTCCTCCTCGAAATCAGCAACTACTTTTGGCTAATCCAACTCTCTTCCACTCCTTAATGTAATAGCACTAGCATTCTCCCTTGGATTGATCACTGTTTGAGATGGTGACTTTCCTGAGCCTTGAAATTCCAATATTCCCACAGCTTTAGCCAGCTGTCCCACTCGGTTTCTAAGACATTGAACCGAAGTTTTTATTTTCTGCATAAATTGCTGTGGTTGAGTCATAAATTATTGTGATTGAACCATAAATGCTTTAATCATATCTTCCATGGATTGTCTACTATTTGTATGAGCTGCTTATCTCAGTTGGTACTGAGGTTGTATCGGTTGGAACCCTTGCTGTTTAGGTGGGAACATTCCTTGTGTTGATGGCCTATTCCCTCTATAATTGAAATTTGGATGATCGCTCCAGCCTGGATTGTAAGTGTTTGAGTAGGGATCATACTTCTTGTAGACACTCAAAATTTTGCATTCCTGTTACTAACCATGTAGGAGGGCAGAATCGTCTTTTATCTTCTAGAGACAACCTTGGAAGTCAAATCATCAAATTCAACCCCGGAGACAACCCCGGGAGATCAAATCAACCCCTAGTGACTACCCCAGGAGATCAAATCTAACCTTGGAGACAACCACGGGAGATCAAATCCATGCCCAAGAGACAACCCTAGGAGATCAAAGTCCAAGCCCCAGAGACAACCCCGGGAGATAAAACCATCCTCAGAGATAACCCTGAGGACTGTTAAAATTCAACGACAGTCTAATCTTGGAGACAACCCTGAGAAAAGACGGCGATAACTGCATCAAGCTCGAAACCAACCTGGGAGGGGCAAAATAGTAATTTTGCCAATTTAACGTCAATTCAGCCCAAATCACTGCAAAAAAGTCATGAAGAACCATAACATCAATCCCGAGTGAAAACAACACAAGGCAGCTCAACGAATGGACTGCGAAGACTCAAAGATCTGGTCATGGACCCATCTTCCCGAATTCAAAAAATATCAAATCCCATGTCATTTTATAGCTCTCGTCAAGGGCTTTCCGGAAAGGTATAGCACGCTTCCATCAGATTCCCAGATTAAAAGTTATAAAGGTTCGAGCGGATAACGCGTTAACCCGAATGCACGTAATTTGAGACAATGGGATCCACGGGGCCTGGTCCCACCCAGGCAGCCGCAGGTAGACCCATGGCTACTCCCTCATCAGCCAAAAAGAAAAAGAAAAAAAAAGAAAAAAAGAGAAAAAACTCTATCAATTTTAGCTCATAAACCCTCCAATACTATTCTACACTTTAATATTTTTCTTCCTAAAAACTTGTATACATATATTCTACGACATATCCAATTTTAACTGATGGAAATTGAATTTTCAAGTTCCATAACCGGTTTGAATCCTTCTGGGTAGCACACTTTAAGATTTTTTCATATTTGAAGCTTTCTATCTTTTTAATATATATATATATATATTTGTATTTACCTTCTTAGCTTGGATTGCTAATTCGTGGTCTTTTACTGATTTATTATATATATATATATATATATATTAACTGTTTACTACGTTTAAATATATGTTTTAACTGCTTATTCAATGTAAATCCATAATATGTAAATATGTGGACTAGATTTATCTAAATCTAGGCATATCTAACTTTTAACCAGTTTAAAAGTTGTAAAATTAGAACCGTTGAGCTAGAATGCCTAAGATTTATTTAAATATAGTTTTCTTTCTAGTTTTTTTATAAATATTAAGCAACCATGTGAGCTTAGGAGCCACGGGATCTAAGATCCAGCTGACAGATCTAGATCTGGTTCCCACGATGGATCCTTTTCAACTGTACAACCAGCTTGTAAATTATTTGTGATGTTTGGACATCCTTCGATGGCTTCCATACCCATAAGGAGCCCGAAAGTTATATGTATATTATTTTGTCGAAGATGCTTCACATCTCAAAAATAAAATAAAATCAAACCGAATATAGAATAAAATAGAAGTATCAAATGCCTCAATTACTATGTGAGCATAAAGGTTTGAAAACCTGTTTTCAAAACATCATATATGCACATATTGCTTAAAATTGAACTTTTATACAAATCAAACCCTTTTTATATAGGTGCAACCGAGGCATATCACTATTTCTAATGAATGCACTTAGGCACAATTAACCACACACACACACACTTCAGATAAATTAGGGAATTGAAAAGACGCGGTAACTGTAAGACCCCAACTTTTTATGAATAAAGATTTAATTTTCTCTAAATATTATTTTGAATAATAAGGTGTTGATTTGATATAATGGTATAGTTATGGGTGATATGTGTAAATTTTGTAAAGTAAGCAAGTTATCATAAAATATTCGTTTGGTCGGGGAATATTCTTTTTGTCAGGAATATTCGTATGACGTAAATAAATAAATTTTTTATAAAAAAATAACGGCAAAACTTTTACCGTTAACTGTTGCAATACCCGGTGATAAAAGTACAGTAATATGCATGGTTGCACAGTAGCACACAGTATTGCACAGTATCTCTGATTATTTATTCTTACGTAAGAAGTCACTCAGTTTCATTCAATAATTGCCACATTAGTTATTGCATAGTATCTCATATTATTGATTCAATTATTGTCATAGTATTATCTGCACAATATTTTATAGTATTAAATCAATAATTGAGATGACATAGTTATTCATATTGTTATTTACATTATTGACAATATTTAGAATGTTTTGTCGAGGAAAGGGGTTAGGTTATTTAATTGCGCGTCAATAAGGAGAAATCCTTATCGAAAAACCCCCTCTTTCCTGGGAATGATCTGGTTGTCAATATTGTGATTTATAATATTAGTGATGAATAATTGTTGAAAGATTAAAAATGTGTTTATTGAAGATAAGTGATTTGTGATAAATATTTATTCAATTTTTGATATTAATAGAGGGGTTTGTCATGAATTATTGTTGTAAGTTTGACTTATTGCATGGACCTCTACTTACTCATTTTTCAAAATCGCCGGTAGAAAGTTGTCTCAATTTTGTTTTATTATTATTATTATTATTATTATATTAAGAAAACAGAAAACTTTTTATATAAAACAGAATACTTTTTATAATATATATAAAGTTATTTGTTTTATTAAATTATAATTAGAATATATTATATTATATATAAAGTTTTTATTTTATTAAAATATTTTATTGCACAGTAATGAATAGTAAAAATCAAAAAATTAGCCGAATTCATTCGTGAAAAACTTTCTGTTCATCCGTGATTATTTTCTTAAATAATGCCCTGTCATTCTCCTATAAATAGGCTGCTTAGTTAAGACATAAAAATCACACTAGAATCAGAGAATTCTTCTTCTATAATATTGTGCGTATTTTTTTCTAGTATAAGAATAATTTGAGTGTTACTAATAATGCAAGATTTTCTCAAGAATATCTCCTCTATACCAATCAGATTTAGTCTCCTACTAAGGTAAGAGATATTATTTTCGTTCAATATTCGTAAGGAATATTATTTTCTTCCATACTCTATAGTATGTAAGTAATATTATTTCGTTTCATATTACTAAATCTACACTTACTTTGATAAGTATTGCTTCTATAATCCCTGAAATTAGTAGAATCCTTGAGTGTTGCGCTTCATCTAGTATCGTTTCACTGAAATAATTGTCTGAACCTTCTTATTAAATTTTAATATTTTTATTCGGGGTACTATTCACGGGGTACTATTCACAGAGTACTATTCACTCGGGGTACTATTCACGACAAAATTGATTTCTTTTTTCTGTCCAAATTATTTTTGATACATGAATATCATTCTTGAATTTTACTCCACAATTAGTTATCATATTGATAATTTGGACATTCTTGAACTCTGGATAAATTGGATTATAAATCTCTAATATTTATCCTTGATCTCTTTTGATTGATTCTTTATATCATTGTCATCATCCTCATGCTTATATTGTGCTGAAAGTCATCTTTGGCCCGTAGTGCAAAGATAGGCTGTTGATGGATATGATTATGACCAGGAATTATGTATTGGTATAATCATGACCTTTAATGTTACTGATAAAGGTTTGTGAAGAAAGTCCTCTTCGACCTGTAGTGCATAGATGGACAGATGTTTGGCATGATCATGACCACTGGTGATATAAATGATTATCTTTGGCCCGTAGTGTATAGATAATTTGTTGATTGGAAATAATTATTGATCGGTGTTACGGGATAAAATATTGATGTGACGCCTCCAAAACAGGTATACATCACCCATCTTGAGTCGTCAAATACATGGTACAAAATTCAAATACAACTTAATTATATAACAGTAGTGTAAAATATGACAAAACATAATCTAAGAGTTTTAATAAGAATATTGTCATCTAGACAATAGGATATTCATGTAATCATCAATGGTCATGACTATACCGAATAATCCCTGGTCATAATCACACCAACAACTATCCATCAATGAACTACAGGTCAATGAGGACTTTTAACACAACATTCGTCACATTACAGTCATGATTATACCGAATAATCTCTGATCATAATCATACCAAGTCCATCTATGCATGTAAGCCAAAGATGACTTTCATCACAATATAAGCATGAGGATGATGACAATGACATAATAATTCAATAAAACAAGTTCAAGGATAAATTTTAAAGATTTATAATTTTAATTTATCCAGAAATTAATAACGTCCAAATTGTCAACATGATACTTCTTTGTGGAGTAAAATTCAAGAATGCTCAAAAGAATATTTCCATGAAAAGATACTGGATGAAGCGCAAATATCAAGGATATTCTACTAATTTCATGGAGTATAGAAGCCAAAACTTTAACCAACTGAGTATAATAGAATATATGAAACCGCAAATGGATTTTTGCCTGCCATGCGATAATCCACGTAGACAGATCATTTCCATAATTTAATAAGGAATGAATACGAAGGATCATTCACCATGCATGCGGTAATCCACATAGACAGGTTATTCCAACAGAATAATAAAGAATGGAATAACAGAAGAATTCACCAGGCATGCGTAATCCGCGACGCAGACGAGTTATTCCAATGAATAATAAAGAATGGAACTGTGTCACGCAAACCGCATTAAATAGGATATTCCAATAAGATAATAAAGAATGGAACCAGGTCATGCGTAATTCGCACAGATAGGATATTCTAACAGAATAATAAAGAATGGAATAACAACAGAATTCACCAGGCATACGATAGACTGCACAGACAGGTTATTCCAATAGAATAATAAAGAATGGAATAACAGAAGAATTTCACCATGTATCCGGTACTTCATATAGACATGTTATTCCAACATAATAATAAAATTATGGAATAACAACCCTCACGAGTATTGAAAGAAAATAACTCTCTTCATGAATACGAAAGAATAATACCCCTTACCTTAGAAAAAACTGTATACTGGAATAGTGAGGTAGCAGACTTCACTTCTTCTTTCTCTCTATAATTTCTCTCTATAATAATTGCTCTATAGCTTTTGTGAATTGGTGAGAAATGAAGGAAGAATGAGCTTCTATTTATAGGAAAATATAGTTTCGATAATTGCACATTTTGGGGCTCGAAATATTACAGTATAATACCTTCCTCTTTTTCTTCATTTTTAATTTAGTCCTGCTAGTATTATCAAACTTGCACCACCTCCCCTAATAGTAAATAATGTGAATCAATAGTTCAATCATGTGAATCAAAAGTTATAATCATGTGAAAATATGAATTACAGTATAGTACCTCAATCTATACCTCCATTTTTAACTTAGTCATGCAAGTATTATCAATCTTGCACCAACTCCCCTAATAGTACAAGAATGTGAATCAATAGTACACACATGTGAACAAATAGTTATAATCATGTGAATTAATTGCTCATTTATCCGATTAATTATCCGACTGGTCAGTATAACTTCCAGACATCAATTAATATCGAAATAAATGTCGATTTCCACTAACACTAATAGTTCCAACACAATGGAACTATCAATTTCATCTTTAATCAACACGAACTTATTCATCATTAATATTATAACTCACAATATTTAACATCCAGGTCATTCCCAGGAAAGAGAGGGCTTTTCGATAAGGATTTCTCCTTATTGACACACAATTAGATGACCAAACCTCTCTTTGATAGAACTTCTAGACATTATTGATTTAATAATATATCATATTATGTAGATGATACTGTGACAATAATCGAATCAATAATATGAGAGATATGATGCAACAATTACTGTAACAATAATTGAGTATAACTGAGTGACTTCTCACGTAAGCATCAATAATCAATATCGTGTGCTACTATACAACCATGCGTATTACTGTACTTTTACTATCGGGTAGTTCAACAATTTTAACAGTAACACTTTCGTCATTATTTTTATAAAATGATAATTCTGTCGTTTTCTAACTACGACAATACTTCCGTTGTGCGGTCCACCAATGATTGTGCCATCGTACGAATAGTCCTTATTAAAACAAATATTCTCCGACCAATCGAATATTATATAACCACATGCTTACTTTGCAAAATTTGTAAATATTACCACAACTATAACATTATATCAAATCCACACCATAATATTCAAAAATATATTTCGAGAAAATTATTCTTTATTCATAAAAGTTGGGGTCTTACAACCTCCCCTTCTTATCAAATTTTATCCTTGAAATTAGGGTACGTACCTGGTATATCGAAGAGGTGAGGATATCTTGACTTCATCTCAGATTCTAACTCCCAGGTCATTTCTTCCACATCGTGGTTTCTCCATAAAACTTTGACTTGAGGTATAACCTTGGAGCGTAGAATATGATCCTTCTTATCCAAGATTTTAACAGGTAACTCTTCATACGTTAAATCTTCCTCTATTTCGTCTGGTTCTAGTTCAATAATATGGTTCAGATCTTTCACATATTTATATAACATAGATATGTGAAAAATGTTATGAACACGAGACATACTTGGCGGTAAGGCGAGTCTATAGGCCACAGTTCCTACTCAATCGAGGATTAAAAATGGGCCAATGAGTAGAGGATTGAGCTTTCCTCTCTTTCAAAATCTTGTAACTCCTTTCCATGGAGCAACACGTAACAACACATGGTCTCTAATATTGAATTCCACGTCCTTTCGATGAAGATCAGCATAACTCTTTTGTCGATCTTGTGAGGTTTTTATACGTTGTCGGATCGTTTGAATCTTTTTCGTAGTCATACGTACCAAATTCGGTCCCAACAATGTTGCTTCACCCACCTCATCCAGCATACTGGAGAACGACACTTTCTTCCATACAACGCCTCAAATGGAGCCATGCCAATACTTGCTTGATAACTATTATTGTAGGAAAACTCCACCAATGGTAAGAACTTGTCCCAACTTCCCTTGAAGTCAAGGACACAGAGTCTTAATAAATCCTCAAGAGTTTGAATAGTCCTTTCCAACTGCCCATCCGTTTGAGGATGATATGCCGAACTAAATCGTAAATCCGTGCCCATAGCTTTTTGCAAACTAACCTAAAATCTTGAAGTGAATCTTGGGTCTCGATCAGAAACTATGGATACTGGCATACCATGCAATCATATAATTTCGTTTATGTACATACTAGCAAGACGTTCAAGTGTAAAAGTTTCTCATATCGGTAAGAAATGAGCAGACTTGGTCAATCTATCAACAATGACCCAAATCGCATCTATGCCTTGAGAAACCTTGGGAAGACCAGTAACGAAATCCATGGTAATGTGCTCCCACTTCCATTCTGGAATTTCAAGTGCTTGCAATGGACCTTTTGGCACTTGATGCTCCGCCTTGACTCGTTGACAAGTCAGACACCTTGAGATAAACCCCGCTATCTCCCTCTTCATATTTCTCCACCAAAATGTATGTCGAAGATCACGATACATTTTAGTACTCCCAGGATGGATTGCAAATAGTGTGTTGTGCGCCTCCATCATGATTTTATACTTCAAGCCAGAATCGTTAGGAACACAAAGTCTGGAGTTGACTCGAAGTATTCCTTCTTCATCGATTCTTGCTTCCGGAATAGCGCCTTCGTGTACTTTCTTCCTCATATGCATTAAGTTCGGGTCTGTAGCTTGAGCAGCTTTAACTTTATCAATTAAAGTCGGTTCTACTCGTATATTCACCATCATCACATGGGTCCCTGGAGTCTTTAACTCTATTTCCATCCTTTCCAAGTCATATAAAATGGGCCTTTGCGTTGACAATATTGCACTCGTTCGCTTTTCCAGGATGGTATTGGATGGTATGATCATAATCTTTCAACAACTCAAGCTATCGTCGTTGCCGCATGTTGAGTTCCTTTTTAGTGAAGAAATATTTGAGGCTTTTATGATCCGTATAGATCTCCACCTTCTCTCCATATAGGTAATGCCTCCAAATCTTAAGCGCTAAAAAACATCATTGCCGCTGACTCTAGATCATGAGTAGGATAATTCCTCTCATATTCTTTGAGTTGTCGTGAGGCATAGGCTATGACTTTCCCATGTTGCATGAGAACACATCCTAACCCTTTGCCCGAAGCATCACTATAGATGACAAATCCCTCCGAGCCAGATGGTATTGTTAGAACAGGTGCTAAAGTAAGACCCCAACTTATTATTAATGAAATTGAATTTCCTCTATTCATTATTTTGAAATAGTAAGAGTTGATTTGATTAATGTAGTTAGTTATGGGTAAAATGTGCAAATATTTCAAATAAGCAAGTGGTTATAAAATATTCATTGTTGTCGGAGAATATTCGTTTGGTCGTGGAATATTCTTGCTGTCGAGGAATATTCGTACGACGGCACAGCCTTGTGTGAGCCCCATAACGGAAAGCGATTGGATGAAGAAACGACAAGTATAAGTTGTTTATAAATAGCGATGTAGTTGTTACCGTTAATACTATTGGAATACTCGGTGGTTAAAACACAGTAGCACACGGTATTGCACCAATTATTGATTCTTACGTAAGAAGGCACTACCTAATAATTGTTACGATAATTCTTTGCTTAATATTTTATTTTATTGATTCAATAATTGCTACGTTGATATTTTATATTATTGTTGTTTTAAAATTGTCACTACACGGTATTTTCCATTATCTGGACAATAATTCATATTATTTGAACAATATTATTAGATAGCATTATTGGCAATGTCTAGAAAGTTACATTTAAGGAGAGGTTTGGTCACCTAATTGCGGCCAAAGAAGGGAGAAATCCTTATTGAAAGCCCCTCTTTCTGAGGAACATGCAGTTTATTCGATATTGTGATTCTATAATATTATTTGTGAACAATTAATTATTAATTTATATGATAAGGAAAATATTCATTTTATGTGGATATAGATGGAGAAAATTTTTAATGTGACAATTTTTGAAAATTGTTATTTTATCTTTTTGTGACAAAATAATTTATTTAAATATATTATTATATTTTAATAATATAATAATGGTGATATTTTTGCAATGAATGTGTGATATATGATTAAATGAGGAGGAAGAGTATTTTTGTTACTAAAAATATTTAAAACATGTTTTTCATGTTTGTGGACCCCATTTCTTGACTAAAATTTGATTATAGCCTGTAAAATCGTCTGTATGTGGATTTCGGTCAATTTCTGTTTGGAATTTGGAAAAACTTAAAACTACAAGGTTGAAGAGAATTGAATTTCCTATGGAATGGAGATAAGATTCAAATTTTTCTGATAAAAGGGCTATTTATTGTGAATTATTGAAGTTCCGGAATAATTGATTTTGTTTTTTTGAGTTTTAAATGATTTTAATATGAAAAACATTTTTGGTGATGTTGGCATTTGTTTGGCTGATGTCTAGACCAAAAAAGTGGCCGTAGGAATTTAAGAAAAATATATTTATATTTTATTAAATTTTCTGCTTTGGTGTTCTAAGCATTTTCCTATAAATAGGGTGCTTAGGTTAGAATTCAAAATCACACCAGAAATAAGTTTTCTCTCTCTATATAATCAAGCGTATTCTTGTGAGTATTTTAATACTTTGAGTATTGCTATACGGTGCAAGTTCCTTCAGCACTATATCCAGTATTCTAGTCAGAAGTACTATCTTTTCGAGGTAAGGGATATTATTTTTTTTAAAATGATATTATTTCTTTGAATATCATTATGCCGGAATATTGGTAAGATTTTTCTTGTGAAATTCTTGTCTGTTAGTGTCAGGTTACTATTCCTATATACGACACTATTCACGTATACGACACTATTCACGAATACGGCACTATTTATAGAAAAATTAAATTTTCATTTTTTTGTCAAAGATATCTATTATGGATACTAGCTTTGATTGTATCCATGTTTTGATCATTCTTGAATTTTACTTCACTATGGTTATTTATGAAGTATTTTTGAACTTGGACTGTTTAAAGTTCGAATCCTTAATATTTATTCTTTTGTTTCACTTGATTCGTTTTCTTTAAAATATTTTTCATCATCCTCAGTCCTAAATGATGATATTACTGAATATCTTTGGCCTGTAGTACAAAGATGGTTGATTTTCTTATGAATATCTTTGGGCCCGTAGTGCAAAGATGTGCAGGTGTTGAGATGAACATGACCAACTGATGAATATCTTTGGCCTGTAGTGCAAAGATGAATATTTTATTCAAGATGTATATTGATTGATGTTACAGGGATAAAATATTGATGAAAAACTTTTAAATTCATAGAAGAAAGTAGATTTCATTCTCTACGTAACTCTTCTAATGAATTATTATTTCCGCTGCGAATATTGATTTAAAACTTGTTGTCTATTGTATTCTATTAGATTTTTCCCTGTTGAGGACTAACGATAATTTGTTCTATGTTATCTTAGTCATAATATTCTTTACTGGGCTAGTTGAGCTCACCCTTTTCCTTTTTGTTCCATTTTTCTTCTCAGGAGGCGAAAATGTAGTGAGTACTAGTCGGGGTATGGAATGAAGGTTCTAGAAAGTCGTTTTAGTAGTCCTCACTAATTTGTAAAATAGTGTATCAATAATTATAATGAGGACTTATTTGAGTGTTGATATTGTCTAGAAGACAATATTTGTTTTTAAACTCAGAGTTTATGTGTTGTCGTATTTTTCAAGACAATTGTATTAATAAAGTTGTAGTTGTTTCTGTACCATGTATTTTGGTGACTCATAATGGGTGTTGTATACCTATTTTGGGGGCGTCACAGTTGGTATCGGAGCTTAAGGATATGATCTCTGGCGGAGATCGGGGAATAGAACTAGGAGGGGGGAGACGAGTAAATCCTTCGCTAGTGTGTCCTACCTAAGCTTATTTGTTGGTTGGTCAGAATATAGGTATATTATGTGATATGTTAATTTCTTTAATTAACCCTTGTCTTATGGCAGTATTTGAGAATGACAACTGAGAATGTTAACAGTGGAGTAAATGAGACCGTGGAGACGCCTGTACTCACCAATGAGGAGAACGTGCAACATGCCGACAATGTTCCTCCTGTAAACAGCACCACTGATTAGACGATGAACGATGGAATGTTTAGAAGCTTTTTGTAGTTCATGCAAAATCAGACGAAGGAGACTCATGTACAAAATATAGGTGGAAATAATAGCAACGCACGGTTTGTCATGACCAAGTAGTTCAAAGAGTTGGGACCACCAGAATTCTGGGGAAAGCCGGATCCAATTAAGGCGGAGACGTGGGTCAAGCAAATTACCAAGATATTCGATGTCTTGGGATGCGGAGGAACAGAAGGTTCCATTTCCCACTTTTATGTTCCGTAATGAGGCGATTCTTGGTGGGAATCGTGAAGCGCGTACCATCCAAACACACTCGGCATGTCTTGGGAAGCGTTTGAAACTATTCAATGACAAGTACTTTCACGAAAGTATTCGTCATATGAAGGAGGTAGAGTTTATTAGACTGGAGTAGAACAACATGACGGTGTCCCAAAGACGAGGCGAAGTTCGCGAGTTATCGAGTTCGCACCTCATTTGGTGGAGAATGAGGAACGTATGACTCAGATGTTTCTGAGAGGTTTGAAACCCGACATACGTCAGTATCTCATTTCTCATAATTTTTTTCTATATTCAGATGTTGTCAACAGGGCTCAATTATTAGAGCGAGATAACGAGTACGTTCAACCGAGGGACCACAACCAGGGTCATACCGGTGACAACAGTCATCGGAGCAACGATAACCAGCGGGGAAAGAAAAATACGGACAAAAGCGGCAACCACTATGGTGGTAATCCACGTAGACAGATCATTTCCACAATTTAATAAGGAATGAATAAGAAGGATCATTCACCATGTATGCGGTAATCCACATAGACAAGTTATTCCAACAGAATAATAAAGAATGGAATAATAGAAGAATTCACCAGGCGTGCGTAATTCGCACAGACAGGTTATTCCAATAGAATAATAAAGAATGGAACTAGGTCATGCGTAACCCGCACAAACAGGATATTCCAATAGAATAATAAAGAATGGAACCAAGTCATGCGTAATCCATACAGACAGGATATTTCAACAGAATAATAAAGAATGGAATAACAACAGAATTCAGCGGTGTCACGATAGAGCCGCACAAACAAAGTTATTTCAATGAATAATAAAGAATGGAATAACGAAGAATTTCACCATGTATGCGGTACTTGGCATGAATAAAGGTTATTCCAACATAATAATAAAGAATGGAATAACAACCCTCACGAGTATTGAAAGAAAATAACTCTCTTCATTAATATGAAAGAATAATACCCCTTACCTTAGAAAAAACTGGATACTGGAATAGTGAGGTAACAAACTTCTCTTCTTCTTTCTCTCTATAATTTCTCTCTATAATAATTACTCTATAGCTTTTCTGAATTGGTGAGAAATGAAGGAAGAATGAGCTTCTATTTATAGAAAAATATAGTTTCGATAATTGCACATTTTGGGGCTTGAAATATTACAGTATAATACCTTCCTCTTTTTCTTCATTTTTAATTTAGTCCTGCAAGTGTTATCAAACTTGCACCACCTCCCCTAATAGTAAATAATGTGAATCAATAGTTCAATCATGTGAATTAAAAGTTATAATCATGTGAAAATACGAATTACAGTATAGTACCTCCATCTATACCTCCATTTTTAACTTAGTCATGCAAGTATTATCAATCTTGAACCAACTCCCCTAATAGTACAAGAATGTGATTCAATTGTACACACATGTGAACAACTAGTTATAATCATGTGAATTAATAACAATTAATTGCTAATTTATCCGATTAATTACCTAATTGGTCAGTATAACTTCCAGACATCAATTAATATCGAAATAAATGTCGATTTCCACTAACATTAATAATTCTAACAGAATAGAACTATCAATTTCATCTTTAATCAACACGAACTTATTCATCATTAATATTATAACTCACAATATTTAACAACCAGGTCATTCCCAGTAAAGAGGGGGCTTTCCGATAAGGATTTCTCCTTATTGGCGCACAATTAGATGACCAAACCTCTCATTGACAGAACATCTAGACATTGTAAATATTGCAATTTAATAATATGAATAACTTTGTCGTCTCAATTATTGATTTAATAATATAACATATTATGCGAGATGATCTTTATGTAATAATTGAATCAATAATATGAGAGATATGATGCAACAATTCTTCAGAAACAATAATTGAGTATAACCGAGTGACTTCTCACGTAAGCATCAATAATCAATACTGGTGTGCTACTATCAACCACGCAGCGTATTCTTCGTACTTTTACTACGGGTGGTTCAGCGGTTTTAACGGTAACACTTTCACTGTTATTTTTATAAAATGATAATTCTGTCATTTTCTAACTACGACAATACTTCCGTTGTGGGGTCCACAATTGATTGTTCCATCGTACGAATATTCCCTATTAAAACAAATATTCCCCGACCAATCGAATATTATATAACCACTTATTTACTTTGCAAAATTTATAAATATTACCCACAACTATAATATTATATCAAATCCACACCATAATATTCAAAAATATATTTCGAGAAAATTATTCTTTATTCATAAAAGTTGGGGTCTTACAATTGATGATTGACTTTTAAATCATAGAAGATAGTAGACATCATGCCTTACTTAACTCTTCTAATGGATTGTTATTTCCGCTGCAGTTGTTGATCTAACACTTGTTGTCTATTGAATTCTATAAGATTTTTTCATATTGAAGACTAAGGATAATTTGTTCTATATTATCTTAGTCATAATATTCTTTACTGGGCTAGTTGAGCTCACCCTTTTCCTTTTGGTTCCATTGTTCCTCTCAGGAGGCGAGAATGTAGCTGAGACTAGTCAGGGAGTGGAGTAAAGGTCCAAGATTGTTATTATAGTAGTCCTCACTATTTTGTGAAATAGTGTGACAATAATTGTAATGAGGACTTTATTTAAGTTTGGATATTGTCTATGAGACAATATTTTTACTGAAACTTACAGCTTATGTTTTGTCATATTTTACACGACAATTAATAGTTGTATAAATGTAGTTTGTATTTGAATTCTGTACCATGTATTTGGCGACTCAGAATGGATTGTGTAGACCTATATTGGGGGCATCACAGTTGGTATCAGAGCTTAGGGATATGATCTCTGGTGGAGATCTGGGATTAGAACTAGGAGGGGAAAGACGAGTAAAACCTTCGCTAGTGTGTCCTACCTAAGCGTATTTGTTATTTAATTGATCGGTCAGAATATAGGGATAATATGTGGCATGTCAATTTCTTTAATTAACCCTTATTTTGTGCCAGTATTTAAGAATGACATCTAAAGATCAAGAGATGAACTCATATAGAGTTTTAAGTGATGAATTGAGGAGATTTATTTAAAGAATAAATATTAGAGTATAATATCTTGTTATAACAAAGATGTTTATTATGTAGTACTAATTAAGTTATTGAAATTGATTGTAGGATGTTATGCGAAGAAGAAATTAGAGATATCCATGTGGTGAGTGAAGAAATTGGCACCTTTTACTGTCATTTCTTATCCTATCTGAGGACAAATGAGTAAAGGTATAAAAGTAAAATAATCCTGGTAATTAGACTACACTTATGGATTTTTTACTGTGATGTATTAATGCATGTAGGGTGTATATGACTGTGTATAGGTGTGCTACTGAATGGCCACCTAGTCATGCCTATGTGCATGTGGATAGTCCCATTTACAAAGGGGCTATGGCAAAATTATTTTACAAGTTGCTTTGTGGTGCTTACACTAACAAAACGCTTTGTATGTGTTGCTTGTTAGGATTAGTGAAAAATTAGGTTAACAACCCTAGATTAACAAACCCTAACCCTAATTAGTAAACCTAACCCTAATTAGCTAAACTAGCCCTAATTAGCTTATCTTAACACCTAATCATGGTTAGTAAACTTCAATTAGGTACTAATGAACATCATTTAACATTCCTAATCATTAAAAGCAAAACCTTAATCAAGATTAATGAGGATTAGGGCATAATCAAGTTACTAAACAAACCTAACTAGCTCACAAGTAGGTTAGGAGTCACCATTCAAGTCCCTAGGCTGTACATGACATGCTTAAAACTTCCAAGCATGACAATAGTCATCAGATCTGATATTTGTGGAGGCGAGTTGCTCAAAAATGACCAAAAAGCCAAGTTGAAGAATTCTATAAATAGGAACCTTAGGGCTGAGCAAACTCACAAAATTTCTAAGCCATTATACACTTACTTACTTACCAAATCAAGCCTGGGTGTTAGCAGCAACAACATCAGAAGCTAGAATCGAAAATCATTCAAGAAAAGGTATAAACCCTAGTTCATAATTAGCTCTTTGATCCTATGTTAGTTTGGTTGTCTAGATGTTTAGAATTATGTATTAGTATGTTAGAAAGTATGTTAGATTGGTAGAACACATTTTTATAACATCTAGATACCTTAAATAAGTGTTTTAAGAAATCTGGAAATTTTGAAAACTAAGTCTGACAGCCGAATGTCAGGGCCTATAGATTCTTATGTACTTATGTTTTGGGCTGTTAATTGTTTGGTATTTATAGCCTGTTAGTAGGTCTTTAATTTGGAAAAGAAAACAGGTTCATTTGAACCGTAGATTTCAAGTTATAAGTGGTCAAAGTGGGTTGACCGTTCACGGATTACAGTTTTCTGGGTTACCCAGAAAACTCAAGAACAGTCGAACCGGCTACTTTGACCAAGCTTTTTAATCGCCTTCTGGTTGTTATTTGTGTAAGGTGTTGTTATAGATCTATACCCTGTTATATGTACTACATATATATAATCTCAAATTTCTAAAACAACTTATAGGATTACTAGAATTAATGGTCAAAAGTCGTTGACCGAGCTTAACCAAGTTTTCTGGGTTGCCCAGAAAACTGAAGAACACGAAGAACAGCGTTTGGCTGTACTTTGACCAGCATAATTAGAGACCTTAGAGTTATTATGCTTTGTTCATGTTAATGTTATATATATATGTACCCTGACATATATACTACATGTTACAATAAACACCATACACATCTAATACACAGAATCAAAGATATTCAAGCCACAAAATCGTTGACCGGTCATGACTACTGTTCTAGGTTACTCAGAAACTCAAGAACAGCTCTGACAGTAACTTTGAGCCTTTATAACTTCTTGTTATATGTAGATTAGAGCTTAAAGTTTGATTCATGTTATACTACTGTATGAGTACTACAACAATAACTCTTGACCAAACCAAAAATTATTATCAGTAGCATTTTAATTAGTGGTCAAACTAGTCACTCGACCATGACCAAACTGCTGCCCAGAACTCAAGAACACCAACAGTGACATTTTCTGTCACTGAAGGGTTTTAGTGACAGACATAAATTATTTTCCTAAAAATAAATTATAAAAATTAGAAATAATTAATAAGTAAATATAAATAAATAGAAAAACAGTTTTAAAAATTATATTAAATAAATATAATTAAATTTTGATATTTTTACATAAATTTAATAATTATTTATTTTATTTAGATATTATTAATAATTAACTTATTAATAAAAGAAATTAGAATAATTATTTATAAATATTAAATAATTATGGAAAAATATTATAAATGATATACAAATTATAATAAATGAATATAAATTATTTAAAAATAATAATCAATGTTTTTATAAAATTTTAAGTAATTATTAATTACCTAAAAATAGAAGTCAATGATTTAAAACTCATTTAAAGAATAAATAAATGTTTTAAATACTTTAAAACTTCTAAAATAGTATTATAAAGGATAATTAAATTATCTAAAAATATAATAAAATTTATAAATAAAATTTATTCCATTTATCAACTTATTTGATATTCTTAGTAAAAAGGTATTAAACAAAACCTTATTTAATCTAATCTGCTCATATGTAAAATGATATATTTGAGTATTATTACAATTACTAATGTGTTAGAATTTTATATATGAACTTACAGAGGTATTTTAACGTTTGAATAGCATAACTTGGTGATCTACGCTCGAGCAAGTTTTCTAAACTCCTACACTTATATCTTGAATTGCTTTTGATATGTTATACCAAACCTAAACTTGAATTGCCAATTGTTGAAAAGTTATTGTTATAGTTTCAGCATAACTCAAAAATGAATTGTTTATTCATATGATAATGTTTATTGAGCATAAACTATTGTGTCAAACCAAATTGTTTTGGTAAGACATCCTATCTTTGAAGTTGGGTATCCGTGAGGGATCGTGATATAGTCAATGAATATATTGATACTAATGTTGGGTGCGTTTGAGCCTTTGGTAGGATGAGATGCATACTCTAGGGATGTTGAATAGGTGATCCCTATCTCACATCTGAACAAAATTTCTAAAATCTGTGTGGTAGATGAAAATAAAGAAAAATTCGAAAATGGCAACAAACTATCGACCAAAATTTGAATTATTGTATTTCTTCAAATCATATATTGTTGTAAATACAAAACTTGCTGAGCATGTCATAGCTCACTCTTGCAAATTATTCCCTTTGCAGTTTTAGATGGTAACCCTGGAACATCTGGAGTAGATAAAGGGAAGCGTCCCTACTTAGATTAGATTATATTCTTGTCTAATTGAATACCTTGTAATAAGAACTCATTATGAGAATCATGTAATCGAATCTTAATATTATGATATATATATATAACATCTTTTATTTCCGCAACCATGTTTTCTTACATATATAGATGTAAAATTAGACTTCTTCGAATCTAGTTGAGATCCTTGGGAATTATTTATCTGAGTGAGGGTATTAATAGCATGGACTGTTCATGTTGTTATTGATACTCTGGATTTTGGATAAATAGTTACTATCGATACGATAGTATAAATTCGCTGGCTTAAACTATACATCTAGGTGAGGATATTAGTAATATGGACTGTTCATGTTAGTACTAGTACTCTGAATTTCGGATAGATAGACTCTAGTCACAGATAAAATTCATATATCTAAGTGAGGGTATCCAAACACAGTAATAGTTCTCTAAAGAATTACCATCTGTTATGGGATACTGTGAATCTTGGATCTATGAGAATTATATCTGATAGTCCCTCTATTTAATGTGATATTTCAATCAGATACCATAGGTGTATAGATTTAAAATGCATTAATTATTGATTCATAGTAAGCACCATATCGGATACCATGAGAGTATAGATATGGGGGCGTTACAATTTAATGGTATCAAAGTTGTTCAAGGCTATAGATATAAGGAAGAGAAATTTTAGTATATAGTCTTCGAGTCCGTAAAAATTTTAATGCACGCATAAAATATAACATTAAAATTTTTTTTTGTGTAATTTCTATACCAGTATTAAAGGAGTTTTCTTTTATAGATGGCCAACTCCAATACTGAAGAAATGGTGATAGTAATCAAACCACCGTAAATCGAGTCTTTTATAGCTAGTGATGCAGAAGAGGAAGAATTTCTTCATGATCAACAACTGCTAGATGGTGAGGAAGAAGAAGATCCAGTAGCAGGTCAATTAATGAGAATTAAAGAGCATGATGAAGCAATGGCATCACTAATGCAGACAACAGAATATGAGAATAATAAAATGATGTTTAGGGCTGATCTAGCTGAGGGAATGCTACAGCATGAGAGGGGGCATAGTCATCGACTAAAAGTACAACTGCACCATGCACAAAGGGGCAGAAAGGAAATTTAGTCAAGACTTCTTAAAACATCTCTGGGAGTCCGAGATACTTTTAATGATTTGCAATGCTGTGTAGCTCGATATCCCGTAGAGGAGAAAGAAACGGCTTATCTCATCGATCGATTTGTGGTTTGTCACATGATTTAGGATTCCTTTGATGATATCAATGAATTCTAGAGAGTAGCATAAGTGGTTGAATGCTTTATATTAGTATAATAAAGAAGCATTCAAAGTTTGTATTGTAATCAGTACTTTGTAAGATAGTAGTATGTTTAATTATGAAGTTGTTGTGTAAGACTGTCGTGATATATATAAAATAAGAAATATGTTGTGTTATTCAAATTCTTATGAGAATTTTGCTTATTGTTTTATATAGAATCATGCCACCAACCAGAAGACCCCAAAGAGAAATGAATGATGATAATTCTACCCAGCAGTTAGTAGACCTTATGCTAGGAGTTGTAAATATACCTGTGAACCAAAATACAACTTTTAAAGACTTTAAATTAGTTGGACTACCTGAGTTTAAAGGTACATCAGAACCTGTAGATGAACAGATTTGGATTTACGAGATAGAAATTTTCCTAGTACCCAATGTTAATAATAACCAAAAGACAACTTTTGCAACCTTTTTCTTGAAAGGTGAGGCTAATTATTGGTGGGAATCAACCAAAGGTCGGGTGGAAACTTAAATTGTTCCTTGGGATAGATTTAAAGAGTTGTTCTTTGAAAACTATTTTTCCCAATCCATGAAAGATCGTATGGAAATAATATTTCTGGACATAAAATAAGGAGATCTTACTATAAAGCAGTATACAACTAAGTTTAATGAACTATCCAGGTTTACTCCTCATCAAGTAACCACTGAACTTAGAAAGACTCGTAGGTTTCAGGAGGGCTTAAAACCTCAGATTCGGAGTAAGTTGTCAGTACTCCAAATAAAGACTTTATCTAAAATACTAGAGAAATCTACTATAGCTGAAAGTGAGAATGAGAGTCTTGCTAAATTTCACTAGGACAAGAAAAGACGTAATGAAAAAGAGAAAATTAGGACAGAACCCAGTTCAGGTGGGTTTAATAACAAGCAGAAATGGGATAATACTTTTTCTAATAACCCAGGGAAAAAGATAGGAAATACTAATAACAACTTTAGTAATAATATTATTAAGCCTTGTCCTACTTGTGGTAGGAAACATAAAGGAGAATGCTATCGTAACAAATGTTTTAATTGTGGACAATTGGGACATTTTTCTCCATAGTGTCCTCTTCCAAATAAAAATAGATGTTTTAATTGTGGTTCGTTGGACCATTTTTCTAAGAATTGTCCTAAACCCAAGAACCAAGGAGGAAAGGGGAATAGAGTACCAAAGAATAATTAATCAATCAGAGTGCACTTCTCGGTTCGAGAATCAACCTACATGCGAGAACATTTAATATATCGGTGAGGGATGATGTTGCTTCACAGGACATGGTGACAGGTATCATCCCTATCAACACTTTAAATGCATATGTGTTATTCGATTCTGGTGCTACATGTTCTTTTGTGTCTAAAAATTTTTCTACAAATTTGAATATACCTTGTGAAAATTTAGACAAACCATTTTGTGTAGAAATTGTTAATAATGAAAGAATTCCGGTTAAAACCATATACAAGAATTGTAGTGTGTTAATAAAAGGACATAACTTTGCGGTAGATCTAATACCAATCCAGTTGGGAGAATTTGATGTAATTTTAGGAATGGATTGGTTAGTTAATCATAACGCGATGATTGATTGTCATCAAAAGCGTATAAACTGTAAGACCCCAACTTTTATGAATAAAAATGTTTTTTCTATAAATATCATTTTTGAATATTATGGAATAAATTTGATATAATGTTATAGTTGTGGGTAATATTTATAAATTTTGCAAAGTACGCAAGTTGTTATATAATATTCGTTTGGTCGGGGAATATTCGTTTTAAACAGAGAATATTCGTACGATGGCACAATCATGGGTGGACCCCACAACGGAATTATTGTCGAATTGAGAAAACGACAAAAATATTTTTATGAAAATAACGACGGAAGTTTTATCGTTAACTGTTGAAACACCCGGTGTTAAAAGTACAGGAATACGCGTGGTTGCATAGTAGCACACGGTATTGATTATTGATGCTTACGTGAGAAGTCAATCAGTCTTGTTCAATTATTGCTTCAGTAATTGTTGCATAGTATCTCACGTTATTTGATTCAATTATTGTCAATATTTTTTTATATTATTAAATCAATAATTGAGATAACAAAGTTATTAATATTATTATTTGCAATATTAACGATGTCTAGAAGTTCTACCAAGGAGAGGTTTGGTCACCTAATTGCGCGCCAATAGGGAGAAATCCGTATTGGAAAGCCCCCTCTTTCCTGGGAATGACCTGGTTGATTAATAGTATGAATAATAATAATGATGATGAAGTTTTGTTTTATTAGTATTATTAATGTAATAAAACAGAAAAGTTATATATATAAAACAGAATATTTTTATAAAGTTATTCGTTTTATTAGGCTAATAGTAAAATCTTTTTATATAAAATAGAATACTTTTATAAAGTTATTCGCTTTTAGTAGACAATAATTAGAGTATATTATATTTTATTATGCATAGTGTTTTGCATAGTGCCCGCGTAGTGTTTGCGTAGTAAAATCTTTTTAAAAGTTATTCATTTTATTAGATTATAAATAGAATATATTATATTTTATTGTAAACCAATCTGAATTTGTCGTTTAAAAGTAAATCGATCTGGACCGTTCATGGATTGGTTACTATTCACCCATTCTTCTATAAATAGAAGCTCATTCCTTCATTATTCCTTGATATTTGCGCTTCATCCAAAGATCTTTTAAGTGAAAATATTCTTCGAGCATTCTTAAATTTTACTCTACACAAAGAAGTATCATGTTGACAATTTGGGCGTTATTAGTTCTGAATAAATTAATTCTTGAACTTGTTTTATTGAATTCTTATATCATTGTCATCATCCTCATATTTATATTTTGTTGAAAGTCATCTACGTGGCTTTTGTAGTGCATAGATGGACTTGGTATGATTATGACCAGGGATTATTCGGTGTAATCATAACCGTAATGTTACAAATGATGTGGTAAAAGTCCTCATTGGCCCGTATTGCATTGATGGACAGTTGTTGGCATGATCATAACCATTGATGAATACACGAATATCCTTGGCCCGTAGTGCATGGATAATTTGTGGTTGTGATATATATAAAATCCTTGGCCGTAGTCTGGGGGATGAGGTGGATTATTTATTAAAATTTGAGTCCCAAATGATAAAAGTTATGAAAAACCTTTTAAATCATAAAAGATAGCCGATTTTATTCTCTACTTGACTCTTTTAATGGATTGCATGTTTCGCTGCAGTTAAACTTGATGTCTATTATATTTTATCAGTTTAACACTGTTGAAGACTAATGATAATTTATTTTGCATTATCTTAGTCATAATATTTCTTACTGGGCTAGTTGAGCTCACCCTTTCTTTCACTATTCTCTTCAGGAAATGAGAACGTAGCCGGGACTAGTCGGGGAACGGAGTGACGGTCCAGATGATAGTATTAATAGTCCTCACATTTCTGTTAAATAGTGTGACAATAAATGTAATGAGGACTTATTCTGAGAGTGGATATTATCTAGAAGACAATATTTATATTAAAACTCACAGCTTTCTTGTTGTATATAAAAGATTGTATTTGTATTACATACCATGTATTTGGGGACTCGAGAATAGTGATGTATACCTATTTTTTAGGCGTCACAATTAGTATCAAGGCTTAGGGATATGATCCACAGGTGAGATGTGAGACAAGAACTAGGAGGGAGAGATTTGGAATTCCTTACGCTAGTATGACCTACCTAAGTTTATGTGATATGTTAATTAACCCTTATTTTGTGGCAGTATTTGAAAATGACATCCGAGAATGTTGAGAACATCAATGGAGCATAGGAGACCATTGAGTCTCCACGGATCAATAATCGAGGATAATGTGCATCGAGGCGACAATCCTAATGCAAACAACAACACTTGACCAAATAATGAACCATGGAATGTTACGAGGCTTCATGCAATTAATGCAACATCGGTGAGGCGGCTCCCCGTCCAAAATGCAGGTGGAAACGCGCGGTGTGTATGGTTCGAGACTTCGGCACTGCACTGAGTCTCCTTTGCTATGGCGCATATTGCGCCAGCGATTAGCGATGTACCTATCTCGACCTTACTTGCCAAGGCCCCTGGCCTTTATTATGAGTCGCGTCGCTGCTGCTGAACTCAACTGCCTCGAAAAATTTTGACAGTTTTCCAACTTTGCGAAATTCCCGGACGCATAACTTCTTCGTTATAAGTCCAAATTGGCTCGTTCAAAAGCCTACGGTTCACAAATTACATACTCTACGCGTTCATGTAAGAATTTTATCTATTTGACTTTGTTTGCTAAAAATTCACCTATTAGTCAATTTTTAACGAAAACGGTAAACGTTCGTGAACGTTCAACGCTCGTTTCTTTGTTCTAAGTCGGAATTCGGTCATTCTCAAGTCCGCAACTCTATAATGCCAAATAAGACTTGTCTCCATTGAAAACTAATGTTTCCAAGCTCAATATCAAAATTTAACTTCCATTCTGAGAATTTTACGAATTCGACGATTATCGGTCGAACTCGTGAATTTCGCCATAACTTCATTGCTTAAGATTTGTTCTTCGCTTTAAATGGTTTCAATCCATTATATTAACATCTTGACATACATACTTCATTAACTTATTTACGTGATAAGTTATTACTTGTTCTTCATTAGTCTATAACTTGTAAAATTATGAACTACTTATGAATTCACTTTGCATGACTTATCATAGCTTAAATCTTTTAACCATCATCCTTGCTTCTTATTATCATACAACCTTATTATTTCAACATAAAACAAGTTCCTAAAACTTCTTCCTTATTTCATAACTTATATGATTACGAATAACTTATTCATGACTTATATGGCTTATTAAGACTTAAGTCATTTGATTACTCGTTCTTATCATTCCTTAGCATACATGTTCTACCACTACCCATTTCCCTACCAATGGAAAAGAAAGAGATTCATGGTTTAAGTTTTTACCCTTGAATATTACTTGGTTAATCTTTGTTCTTCTTCTTGCTTCTTGAATTATGAAGACTAGATTTCTAGCTTTTCTAGCTTATTCTCACTTATTCTTTTTAACCAATAAGCTCTCAACTTGTTAGATGAAATAAACAACCAACAAAATGAAAACCAAGCTTGCTATTTATAGGAGTTGCTAGGTTAGGGTATAATGGTCAATAAACCACTCCCTCCTCCTTAACTTGACCTCCTTAATCCACCTCCTTACTATTCATTACTTAAACCCTAAGTTTACTTGCTCACCAAATAAGTTACTTGGCAATCACAACACTTAGCCATTAAGTTAACTTGGTCACCACACATAATCACTTTACTTGTTCATCACACATAAGCACTTTACTTAGCCTTTAAGTTACTCAACTTATCCTTTGCTTAACACTTAAGTCTACTTGCTCAACACACTTAATTCTTGGTCACCAATTCACCCATATGATCATGGGTTGCCCAATGGATCAAACTTTACCCATTGGATTAATATTTTGGGCTTAAGGTTTAATTAACCTAACTTATACATTGGGCTTGCAATTAAACAACACTTGGCTTGTTCATTAAATTACATTGGACTTAACCATTCCTATATTTGGACTTTAACATTAATTTGTTTTCTCGTATTCCAACTCGTATACTTATTTATCATCCCAATTGGACATTACAATCTCCTACACATTTCTACAAATTCAATACAATTGGCTTAAAGTTTTATAACGTATAATCTACGTATAATTCTCGTATTCCAACTAGTATACTTATTTAATATACGATATTCCATCATTCATACATACTCGTATAATACCTCGTATTATACTTGTATTCATTACCTCATACAATACTTATGTATTATACAATCATAGCTATAATTCATTATACGCATTTAAATTCCTTCTCGGAACTCATTTTCCCTAACCGTTAGGTTTTAAGTCCGCAGGCAAAAAACTACGTTTGCCATAACTGAAATATTATTGGATATTCTATCACACCTTGATATTCTATCATTACGTATTTCTCGGAAGTTCAAAAATAATTTCCGAGCAGAAATACGTGAATAGTGTTTTTCAGAAAATTTCTCGGAAAGCTTTTATTTTCGTCTTGGAAATTCAAACACTTTAATTCTACCATGTAGCCAAAATACCACGACATTCTGATATGTCTAGGTCATAGAACGACCTTCAAATAGCTTACTCCTATAATAAATTAATTAAATTCATTTAATCCACATAATCAAATAAAAATTTAATTCTCAAAAATTCGATTTTTCTGGGGCGTTACACTCTTCCCACCTTATAAGGATTCTGTCCCCAGAATCTCGCTAACACTACATGCACCATTGAGGAAAATTTTTCCATCGTTTTAATTTCAAATTCCCACAATGCTTCTTCGGCGTTGTGGTTTCTCCAATTCACCTTCTCCGAAGGTATTATCTTAATTCACATGACTTATCACTTCCTATCAATAATTTGAGTTGGAAGTTAAACCTTTACTCACACATTACGCTATCTTCATTTTATTAGTCCTTCTTTTAATACCAAATTATATGAAACTCAAATTTCTCCTTCAAAATGAGATGATATATGATCTGTTATTTATCTTGCATCCTCTTCTTCATTTGCTTGCACTCCTCGTTAACTAATTGTACTTAATTAACTTGTTCCATTATTGTGGATTGAGTCTATGTCGTGAATAACATTTCTACCACTTCATTCCGTAATTTAACTTCTAGCTCCGTTCTTGCCATCTCTGTTAGTAACTAATTCTTAGTCGTTAACATCGATAGCTTTTCTCTACCCTTCCTACTTAATGCGTCGGCTTCTACGTTTACCTTCCATGTATGATATAACATATCATAGTCGTAATCTTTTATCCATTCTAATCACCTTCTCTACTTCGTATTCAACTCCTTCTATGTGGAGATATATTTCAAACTCTTAGAGTCCGTGTATATCTCACACTTCTCCCCGTATAAATACTATCTTCAAATTTTTAATTCAAAAACTACAGCTGCCAATTCTAGATCATAAGTAAGACAGGCCTCCTCATAATTCTTTAACTGGCGTGATGCATACGTATAACATTACCATGCTACATGAGCACGCAACCCCGTCATCTATGTGAAACATAGAGATACACTATAAAATCCCCCGTATCACCTGATAAAGACAATACAGATGCCTCACTTAACCTTCCTTTTAGCTCCTAAAAACTATTTTCTCCCTTCTCATTCCCAACATACTTCCCAATAACAAATTTTGTCTATCACTTTAAGCTATAATTCACACGTAGTTAATTTTGTATCCAACTTCTCCCTCCGTAGTGTTTCTCACACTATCTCCAAATGTTCAACGTGATCTTCTGATGTCTTAAATTAGACTAGAATATCACCAAGGATCATTACGACACCCTCGTCAAAATAATATTTGAACACTCTGTGATGCTAATGGTACTTTCAACCATAGCACCTCACAAGAGTACCTATCAATTTGCCATCGACTTTCTCAGCACCCCTTACAGAAAGTTTAACTTCCGCACATTAGTTAACCCAAACTACATAACCAGAAACTTGTCATAACTATAACAATTTCTGAACGTCGTCTTAGGTTCCTCCTCCTTCTTCCTTACTTTCAATCGACTATACCCCCGTACGCAAATCTATCTTAGAAAAATTCTTTACCCTCTTCAACTTATCAAATAGATCATCGATCCTGGGCACTGGGTATTTACTCTCAACTGCTAACTTACTCCCCTTACGATAGTCGATACGCAAACGTAACAACTCATCCTCTTCCTTAACATCCTTCTAACTTGCGTCATGGTTAGACAACAAGAGCATCGCGGTGTTTGATTACCATAAATGACTACCTTGGGTTACTTTAGAAAATCGAAGATTCATACTTTTATTCTAATAATTTATTAAAGTTCTATAGTTAATCAACTCATTCATACCGAGAATTACTTCAAATTCTTTCAACTTTATCAGTACTTATCTACCGATACTAACTTACATTCCTTATTCATGAAGCCATTTCCACGAATATAATTAACGGAAGTTATTTCCCCATTCTCTACCTTAACGTATAAAGGTATTTATAATTCCTTCTGAGAATGAACTTAATCACTTAGCAAACTCTCATGCTATAAAAGAAAAGTAGCACTCCAATCAAATAGCGTATAAGCATTCATTGTATTAACCAGAATGATACCTACTACTAAATCCGCTGATGCAACCGCATCATGGCTAACTTACCACTACTAACACCTTTTCCTTCCTCCAACCCCTTCTTTGGGCAATTTCTTGCCATGTGGTCCAATGACCCACATACAAAATAACCATGATTTTTCTTAGGATTAGGACAATTGGGTAACATATGACCTTCATGTCCACAGTTATAAAAAATTGATTCCCCTTCAGACAGACTCCTAAATGAGTTTTTCCACATATCGTACATGCTTCAATCCTATGATTAGGATCCCTGTGTCCTACTCCAGTATTCCTGGAGTTAAAATTCTTTCTTTTTGGCATACTGCCACTATCACTGGTATTCTCTGCCTTAATTCCTCTCTCTTCCTTGCTCTTATTTTTTCTCTCTTTGTGGTATTGGGTTAACGCCTTACTACCACCCTCTGCTATAATCACCTTCTCCAGAATGGTCCCGTAGGAAACACTCTGGAACACCAAAATACTACTATAGAGCCAGGATTTCAGGTCCTGCTCAAACCTACGAGCCTTCCTCTCCTCAGTGTCCACTTGGTGTGGAGCAAACCTTGCCAATTCATTGAATCTGCAGCAGCGTCTTTGAGGCCGCTCATGTCCCCTAGTTTAAATTCTAAGAAATTAATCTCCCTCTTCCACTGCATATTTGTAGGGAAATAATTCTCGAAGAAAACCTTCTTGAATTATTCCCACGTTACCGCATCTGTTCTAGTCCGACCCTGGTGAGTCTCCCACCAAAAGTTGGTTTCCGCTTTCATCAAGTAAGTCGCAAAAGAAGTCTTTTGCGCCTCACCTACGTTTGTAATAATAAATGCCTTCTCTATTTCCTTTACCCATGTCTGGGCTTCTATTGGGTCCGTCGTTCCTTTGAAATCCGGCGGACCTATGCTTTTAAATTCTTTAAAGGAATCATTCAGGCTAACCTAGGTTCGGCGGGTACACTACCCCCGGTTTAGTTAAATGAAGCCATTAATAAATTAATGAATTCTTGCATAGGGTTATTTTGACCCCCTTGATTTTCATTACGTGATTCCGCTCCCTGATTACGTTGTCTTCTTCTTGACGACATTTAAATAGAATTTCATTATTATTTATTTACTTACTTCGTTATTATTCGCCACATAACAACTCATACCATAACAAAGCATATTAAATGAAAACTTCATTATATTCATATGCTTCTTCATAGTCTGAAAGTATTTACACTTTACTTCCATAACCAACGGCTAGTACATTTCTATCCCGCAATTGAACTTCTCAAAAGTTTGGATTTACAAAAAGACTACCCTGTTATACAGAAGAGGGTTTTACGTCACTACACACATATTTATAACTCTAGACTTCTAATAATGCATAACAACGTCCTCGTGTTTTTCATTTGCATTCATCGCTACAATATCCCGACTAATAGTGTGACAGGTTTGTTTTGATTCCATGGGATGACAAGCAACTTTCAGCTTGAAATCCATATGAGCACTCTTATGGATGTAAGACATCCGTGCTATCTTCTGGTCTCTCTTAATCAGTTTCTTACGAAGCTCATCGACCTCTTCCTTATAGACCCTAGCACGCTCTGTCATAAGCACCTGCCTATCGTGCTCTGACTCAAAATCTGCTTCTGCAGACACCTTAGCTTCATGGAGATAATTAATCTCTTCACTCTGATTCTGCATAACTGTACTCAGTTGCACATTCTGTCAAAATCTTGCCGATATGATGCTCTCATTGCATCTAGAGGTATTGACTCTAGTATAGGTACCACCATATTAACCGATGTTGCCTCCATTTACTCCTCCTCATAGACCATCATATTAAGATATGACACTATATCCGTATCTCCCTCGAAGTAGTCCTCCTTAGAAAAGTACTCCACTGTCTCCGACTCCTCTAGAATCACTAATGGTACCTCTGCCACTGGCATGGGTACAGGCTCTACTCTGTTCACAGTTTCTTCGCTCATCGCGTGTATATCTCTATACACCAAGCTATCGATCAACATTCTACAATAACACATATGTTAATTAGTACATAACACACAATAGTATAAGCATAAATCACATTTAATTTATTTAGGGTTACTTTCCATCTTTTAAATCTTTCGGTACTGAGTTTACACAATACCTTATTGACTCATTCAACTTAAGTAAAGCTCGAGTTTACTTCCTTCGGACTTTTCTTCCTTAACGAGGTTATTAGCCTAAGGTTCTTCCCCCCTTTAAGTTTTATAACCTAATGCTTTGATACCAACCTGTGATGCCCCCAAATCCGGGTATCTTCCAACCCGACAGATGGTGCTACATGGTACTCATAATTTTACATTCATTCTATTGAAACGACATCAAAATGTGTGTATCAACGACATTCTTATTACATTAATAATATTACATCCCATTCCCAGGTTCTAAAACCATTACATTCTTTGTTCATTATACTTTAATATATACAACTTACTAGTTTATTACAAGGTAAACTAATCATTCATCTTTGTCTTGCCTTTATCCTTGTTGGATCCCTCTGTTCATTCGGTCCTAGCTGCATTCATATGGTTCAAGCAAAAGTGAGCATAACAAGCTCAGCAAGTACAACAATTTCTTTTAAACGACATGCTTGAAACATAGGAATCATATATCTTCAATAACTGGATAATAGTTATGAAGTACTATCAATAGTTTAAAATAACACTTCTTTTCCTTCAAAATGTTTTACAATAACAATATTCAGTAAAACATTTATCCTGGTCAAAGACCATGAGCATTTCATAATTTCTTTGGAAAGGACAACCTGACACTAAGTCCGTAAGTCCGGCATATCTTACGAGCACTTCTGGGTGATCAGCCTATAGTACTCTATGTTGATCACCACTACATCCATTAAACGTGTGTACGTTTAAGTTTTGGCAACCTCGCGTGCCCATCGAATAATCGATGAAAATACATTTGTTTATTCATACTCAAGCTTACCTTGAATCCGTACCAAACAATTGGCATAGGATAACGTTAATAATTCTATATTGAAAGACTTGTAAATAAATCAATCAACTCTTCAAGATTAGTCTAGCTGAGGTAAAGCTAGCATCGACCCTTTAGTAAAACATTTGATGCATCTCATAACATGAATCACAAAAAACTTGGCTAACACAAAGGTTAGACAAGCGTTTAAGAAAAACTTGCCTTCAACGTCTGCTACAGTATAATAACTTTTCCTTTTAGTCTTTATTGTCTCTACAACACATAACCACATAACATACCACATTAGGTTATGAATGAACATACATGGTTCCTAATGAATCTTACCCTTCTTCTCAATCTAATCTTGTATTAGATTTGTTATTATTGGTTCCGGCTTACCGTTATAATTTACATCATTTTTACCAACTTTTTTCTCTTCTATGTCTTACTTGGATTTACTTTATAACTCATTTCTAGTTAATCATCCTTCTTCACGGCTTACTAACGTTATCACGTTTATTAATCGAAACTCGATCGTTAAGTACACGTATTGCACTATTCACGTTCACATTCAATTGACTTATCTCCAACCTTTAGTATTATACCTAAGGTTTATAACATCTTTTAATGATGTTACATTAGGTTTAGCATTGATATGATTCCTTATCATTAATTTATTTCTCCTTTATATTCATAACCTTTCCTCTCTGGGCTTTCCCTAATCTTTGGCTATCATGCACTTGACATTCCTTCTTCTTTCATCACGCGTCCGTCGTGAATTAGAAGTGTGTATGGTCCGGACTCGGTGCTGCGGTGCGAGTCTCCTTTGTTATGGCTGCGTTGCGGTGCCAGTTAGCAGTGTACCCTGTCTTGGCCTCGTCTCGTCTTTGACACGAGCCTTTGTGCCTGAGTCGCCTTTGCTGCGCGCACTCTGCGCTCTCGAAAATTTTGACAGTTTTCCAACTTTGCGAAATTCCCGGACGCATAACTTCTTCGTTATAAGTCCAAATTGGCTCGTTCAAAAGCCTACGGTTCACAAATTACATACTCTACGAGTTCATGCATGAATTTTATCTATTTGACTTTGTTTTCTAAAAATTCACCTATTAATCAATTTTTAACGAAATCGGTAAACATTCGTGAACGTTCAACGCTCGTTTCTTCGTTCTAAGTCAGAATTCGGTCATTCTTGAGTCTACAACTTTATAATGCCAAATAAGACTTGTCTCCATTGAAAACTAATGTTTCCAAGCTAAATATCAAAATTTGACCTCCACTGCGAGAATTTTACGAATTCGACGATTATCGTCCGAACTCGTGAATTCCGCCATAACTTCATTGCTTAAGATTTGTTCTTCGCTTTAAATGGTTACAATCCATTATATTAACATCTTTACATACATACTTCATTAACTTATTTACATGATAAGTTATTACTTGTTCTTCATTAGTCTATAACTTGTAAAAGTATGAACTACTTATGAATTCACTTTGCATGACTTATCATAGCTTAAATCTTTTAAACATCATCCTTGCTTCTTATTATCATACAACCTTATTATTTCAACATAAAACAAGTTCCTACAAGTTCTTCCTTGTTTTATAACTTATATGATTACTAATAGCTTATTCATGACTTATACGGCTTATTAAGACTTAAGTCATTTGATTACTCATTCTTATCATTCCTTAGCATACATGTTCTACCACTACCCATTTCCCTACCAATGGAAAAGAAAGAGATTCATGGTTTAAGTTCTTACCCTTGGATATCACTTGGTTAATCTTTGTTTTTCTTCTTGCTTATTGAATTATGAAGACTAGCTTTCTAGCTTTTCTAGCTTATTCTCACTTATTCTCTCTAACCAATAAGCTCTCAACTTGTTAGATGAAATAAACAACCAACAATATGAAAACCTAGCTTACTATTTATAGGAGTTGCTAGGTTAGGGTATAATGGTCAATAAACCACTCCCACCTCCTTAACTCCACCTCCTTAACTCCACCTCTTTAAGCCACCTTCTTACTATTCCTTACTTAAACCCTAAGTTTACTTGCTCACCAAATAAGTTACTTGGCCATCACAACACTTAGCCATTAAGTTAACTTGGTCACCACACATAATCACTTTACTTGCTCATCACACATAAGCACTTTACTTAGCCTTTAAGTTACTCAACTTATCCTTTGCTTAACAATTAAGTCTACTTGCTCAACACACTTAATTCTTGGTCACCAATTCACCCATATGATCATGGGTTGCCCCATGGATCAAACTTTACCCATTGGATTAATATTTTGGGCTTAAGGTTTAATTAACCTAACTTATACATTGGGCTTGCAATTAAACAAACACTTGGCTTGTTCATTAAATTACATTGGACTTAACCATTCCTATATTTGGGCTTTAACATTAATTCTTATTGGGCTTTATGTGAAAGTAGTATGCATACAAGCCAATCATGTTTGATGATAAAGCATATACTTTGTAACAATCTTATTCATTTATTAATAAAAAGTATTAATTTATTAAAGGCTTTTAATTATCTACATGATGCTTTGTTTTATAATATGTGATAAACCCATAGTTTTAAGCAATGCTTTTAGAATAATGATGATGATCATTCTAATGATATCTAAATTCTTAGAAAGCTTAAAACTAAAATAGTTCCCAATCATTGGATTACTAAATTGGGGATTAGTGAATCCGGATAGATTGGTACATACGTTGCTTGCTCATTGGATGAGGATGATTGATCTCATGATCATTTGTGTGGAGACACTAAAGAAAGTATGTAGGTGCTTATTAGAGAATAAGTTCACTGAACGTGGCTCGCTAAGGAATACCTAATGGAGTTTTACTTGCCTGTCAATAGGAATTCCTGTAGTGATAGTAGTACAAGTGATCCTTGGACTTGAGATCATCATAGTATCTTGTGTATGATGAGTTATACTTTGACTTATTCCTTAAGACCCTTAGGGTATATCAAAGGGTATGCTTGGGTATAATAAGTTATACATGGAGATAATGTATGATCAATAAAGAATCTACCACTTCTATTAAAGAGGAGAAATGTCTTATATGATTCGATAAATGACAACCCAAAGAGTCCTTGGCGGCGAGAATGAAATTAGAAAGGAGTTTCTAATTTGCATTATTTGAGTTGTGCATTTAAGAGTCGAAATACATATAATTAAATAAAATAAGACTTGACAATAATTCCATGTCTTATATTTAATTGGGACATTGTATGGTGGAAGGATTGAATTGTACGGTAACTATTTACTCAAAGGTTCTTTTATGATTAATGTTGAAATCTATATTATCCGGAAAAGTCGTTGATCGCTTAGGGAGGCTTATCCCTATTGTAGAATAAATATTATTTATTTAAATAAATTAATTTTTTAATTTATTTATTTAAATAAGATTAGAATTATTCTTATTGATTTATTCACAACCGGTTTAATACGGAGAACCTAAAGGGTCACACCATAAAACGAAGAATAATTATTAAAGAAGTTAATGGCATAATCGTAATAATATGTTATGTATATTTAATTTAATCTATGGTGATAGAATAAATTAAATATCTTAATATTATTATTTAATATTTTAGAAATATTAAATATAAATTAATTAGAGGAGTCTTATTAATATTATTACAATTATTATTATTATTTTAATTTCTAAAAGAGTTTAGGAATTAATTTAATATAAGTACTCTCATTTATTCCTAATTGAATTAGGAAGGAAAATTAGTTAAAGGAGTTTAATTAATTATCCCTAATAAGATTAGGGAGCTTAATTAATTAAAAAAATTTAATTAATTAAATAAAACCCAATTCCTTAATTGTTAAGGTGGGTTGCCCACATCTATAAATAAGAGGAATCTTATTATGGGTGTGGGGGTTTTGTTGACTTTTACAATATACGTAATAATTCCAATAGTTGGGAGAGTACGCTCTTTTTCTATAGAGATAGAAAAACTAGGGTTTAGCCAACCACCCATCTTCTTGAATCCTTCTTCTTCCTTGGTGGATCACCTCTAGAGGCCAAACACTTGGGTGGCTAACGTTGATCGAAAGGAAGGAACCAAACCCTATGGATTCAAGTTGAACTCGAAAAAGGATTGGAGGTGAACTTGTACACGAGGAAGCTCGGATCTTCAAGGGTATGTTTCTTATTCATCTTTTTCGTTTAATTAATAATTGTGAATAAAGGGTGATCCGGGTATATGGTTTGTAAAAATTTTAAACTCTGATTTTTACACGTTTCCGCTTACTTTTGCAATTTGATTGCGTTCTTGAATATTACAAACCTAACATTATGATCATCCCAATTGGACATTACACTCTCCTACACATTTCTACAAATTCAATACATTTGGCTTAAAGTCTTATAACGTATAATCTACGTATAATTCTCGTATTCCAACTCTTATACTAATTTAATATACGACATTCCATCATTCATACATACTCGTATAATATCTCATATTATACTTGTATTCATTACCTCGTACAATACTTATGTATTATACATTCATAGCTTTAATTCATTATACGCATTTAAATTCCTTCTCCGAACTTATTTTCCCTAACCGTTAGGTTTTAAGTCCGCAGGCGAAAAACTGCGTTTGCCATAACTGAAATATTATTGGATATTCTATCACACCGTCATATTCTATCATTACGTATTTCTCAGAAGTTCAAAAATAATTCCCGAGCAGAAATGCGTGAATATTGTTTTTCAGAAAATTTCTCGGAAAGCTTTTATTTTCATCTTGGAAATTCAAACACTTTAATTCTACCACGTAGCCAAAATACTATAACATTCTGATATGTCTAGGTCATAGAACGACCTTCAAATAGCTTACTCCTATAATAAATTAATTAAATTCATTTAATCCACATAATCAAATAAAAATTTAATTCTCAAAAATCCGATTTTTCTGTGGCGTTACAGTAAAGGGATGCAACAATTAAATATTTTGTTGCCCGATATGCGAAGCTTGAACAAAAGCTCTCTGTGGTAGAGTATATGATAATAGAGCTGGAATCTAAGAATTCAAATGTCAAGGATCAGCTGAAAGAAGAAACAACTGAACGAGCGAGAATGGAGGATGCATGGGTAAAAGCCGCACGACACCTTGATATTGTAGAAAGAGACGTCTGATCCAAAAAGGCCAACATAGATGATATGGATCTCACTTTTGGACAATAATTGGGAGAACCCAACATCGAGTTTGAAATTATCTTGTACAGAGCGGTCAACCCCAATTCAATATGGATCGAAGATTAATGATTCAGATCATAGTTCAGGAGTACGACGAAGCAGTTGAGGGTGGAATGTGCCTGTGACACCTCCAAATCTGGGTACTACATTCCCATAGGATTTGGTTCTCACTATCCAAAACAATTATACCTAACTACCCATAATCAAAGATAAAGACATAAGTTAATTAACTTAAACAATAATCCTCACCATTAAAAGGTTACATCAATTTAAAACAAATCCCATGTAATCTAACCTTAAATTATTACATAAGTCTACAGAATACATCATTTAATTAAATAAGTCTCATAACATAGATTCTAATAAATAAAATCAAACAAGTCTTCATCATTTAGATACCTTGCCCTTGCCCTTGCTAGTAGACGGCTCGTCCACTTTCTTAACTTTAGCTGCAGTGTTAAATGCAAGAGTGAGCAAACAATTGCTCAAAGATATAATGATGGCAATAGCAATAACATAAGAGTAAGCAACGAATACTGAATTAATAAAGAACTCGTTCTTTGAATCAAGACTAGGAAACAAGTTCAAGATTAATATTTAAGGGTCTTAAGACCATGAACTATGTCCCAGGTTACTAAGTATTTCTACCTCAACCTTCAACAGTCGTTAGACTATACGGACCCTTCATTTCATACTTAGGGGGATCAACCCTTCGTACCATGTATTGTGCACAAACATCTAAATGTTAACGCGTACATAATCCCCTATATTAGGGTTGTTCATCTCAGTTTGGCTTAGGATTTATGCACTAAAGAAAGTTTAGTTTGGATTAACTTTAACAATGGTTCCAAAATTTTAGAATGCTTATCAACTATGGACTAGTCATTTCAATAAAGGTTCACTAGCCATTCGAGGTTCGATACAATAATTAGGTATTGAATAACAATGTTTAAGACAAGAATGAAATCATAACAATATATAATAGAATAAAACATTGTATATTCAATAGACTATCTTTAAAGGAATTAGAAAGTCTCATTCGAAATAATGAACATCTTAAGCTTTGAATTAATAAGAAACAATGATTAGAAGCTCGCTCAATAAGAATAAAGAACTTGAGCCATCTTAGTCAAAAAATGTCAAGTTCAAGATTAGGAAATTTGCTTAGTGAAAAGTAAGATTTAAATACTTGAATAATAGTAATAAACAAGATAGGATAAAGATCTTGCTCTTCATAAAGAAATAAGGTTTAGGAACTTACCTCGTGCGTAAGCTACACAATTATAACAAATGTTCGCCAAATACCCTACATATACCATTGAAATCACAATACCGATTAGTTAAACTAACATTAACCCTATAGGTTAAATTCTAATTCAAGTTCATCTCATTATCCTATCTCATATTCCAATCATTGACACCATTTACTGGTCTGAAATCATAAATCTAGTAAAGCATCATCACGCTTAAATAACATTTCAAGACTTGATCAAATAGCAAGTTAAAGTTTTCTAAGTCATTATCTTTTCAATCTAAAATCATCAAATACATGTTTACAATCTGTTATGGAACTTCATTACATGTTTAATACATTATCATGCACCTTAGACTAGGTTAGGCCAACACGTCATGGACTGAAACTAAAAAAAACAAACTATTTCTGCTCAGGGGAGAGTGTAGCTGCGCTACCCCAAGCATTGGCAGCTGCGCTGGTGCTCAATACCCAAAATGTTCAGCAGGCGCATCTATACCGTTTTTGCCTTTAGTACTAGCGCAACTACACCGATACGCAGACATAAACTGCAGACTACATACCCTACTTCACAGTTCATTCCTAAACAACCCAATTTTTCCCTAATAAAGCAGAAATTCACAAACCCAGAAGCTGTAAACTAACTAACAACACCACTAAGCATGCATATCATGATTCTAATAATATAAACATCATACACAATCAACTTTTAAGGATTAAAATCATGGTTTTACAAGTTTTCTTCATTTTCCCACATGTTTAGCGAATTCAATCACCAAGTCTTTGTTTCTTAACTAAATTAAACCATTTCAATTGCATTCTTTTCGTAATCCAACATACTAACATATTCTAAAATCAATTTACATATTACAATAAGAATTAAACATCAATTTTGGTCTCAAATAAGCCATTTTCACTATAAGCTTAAATTTTCTTCTTCAAACAAAATTCCATGAATTTGATCACTAAAAATTGTTTATAGATGATAACTACCAGATTTTACAAGATTATACATACATATAATCAACATTTTAAACAACAATTGAACAAAAATCCAAATCACAGAGAATAAACATTGAAAAACCAAGACTTGGATTTAGGAATATATTATTACCCTTAATCCTTTGTTTATACTAGCAAAGATGATGATTACAAGGTTTTGACAAAACCTTCTTCTTCCTCTTGACTCCCAATTCTCAGAGAACTCTCAATTTTCTCTCTAGCTCTCTCAATTTTCTCTGTATTTCCCTTAGGGCTTAAAAACGTCTGCAACAAAGATATTGTGAACCGCCTTGACCAGGTCGTCTTCAATAATCTAGAAAAAAAAGTACGCATATTATAAAAATAACTAAAACCCAATACACGTAATATAAACTGATAAAACGTGGGTTATCAGTTTCACCAAGCAAAGGTCATCAACTGTGTATATTAACCAAAAGCCACAAGGCCATGTTTGGTTGGCTTACAATATCCTCCTCTTTAATTTATTTTTATATTTCTCTTATATTATAGTTAACTTGTCACACCCTTAATTAATTAATTTAACTAAATCAAAAATCAAATTAACATTTGCCTTATAATTATTATTTCCATTATAAATTATAATTGTACTTAACAAATTATTACATCTCTAATCTAATTATTAAATTAAATTAGAACATCACCACTACACAACATTATAGTTTTTTTAAACAATTTATTTAATTTAATTATCTCATTAAATCAAAACTTCACACCATAAAATTATTATACATTAATTTAATTATCATAACACACTTTAACTAAATTATTGCACAACAATGTCATTAATGTTTATTTGTCTCAACAAATAAATCAAGTCAAATATTTATTTAATTCAATAAATACTTAAAATTAATAAAATTAATTACAAAATTCTCGTTTGTTACAGTGCCCTACAGCGAAGTTAAGTCCAGCTGAGACGGTGGCACCAAAGGCTGTCTCGGACAAGTCAAAATCGATGGTTCAAGGAAGAGCGTTTGTCATGACTTCTCAAAAAGCGAGGAACTCGAACGAAGTTAACATGGGTAAGCTAATAATAAATTCTCGCAAAGTCTATACTGTAATTCCCGAGAATTTCCATGTCTTATGAATATATTAATGGGAGTAAATATTTATTCGAATATAAGTGATTTCATGTTATAAGACGAGTTAACTCAATTATATTGAAGTGATTAATGCGGAGTTGTAACAAACTCGTTGAAATGCCTTGTGTGACACCATGATGAGAAATAGAAGTGATTATATTAATTAACGAAAGAATTGTTAAGGCAAACAATTGATTGATGGTTATTAGAGAGTATTAATTAATTGCATATAAGGAAATACACTCTTAAACTAGTAACATCACCAATATGACATTTAAATTATGTTATGTAAAAAGATTGTGGAGATGGATGTTGGGCGGCTTGAAGCTTGCTAGTTTAGCCTTTGCCGAGTGCAGCCAATGTGCGCCCTCAAGAAGATACAAGCAAGCAATTTCGCCAAAATGATCGATTGGAGAAAAGTAATTTTCTACTTTAGAAATAAAATGGAACACTCTTGTTATATGTGTGACAGTAATAAAACTTAGAATAAAAGTACATTATGTTAATATAAGGTACCTAGTAGTATAGTGAAATCATATGTAATTGTAATACAGAAATGATTAAATATCTGTGTATTCTAGAAACTGAGAAAGGAATTAATAAATATTAAATAACGTTATAATGTTGTTATGTGAGTAGTAAAAATAATTATGATGATACCCGAACAATAATGCCTAACTGCGATATTTTATTGCGTGTAATTAATGTACATGGATTATATGATGTGAGTATGTAACTAATCCTTAACTTCATAATATGGTAGTAATTGTACCTTAATATTACATATGGGAATTAAAAGAACCAAACCAAGCCTTACATGACCAAATGTTGAGATATTTGCTCTTGTCCTAAATTGAGTGTCACAAAGTACATGAATAGTGACTTGAAGCTAAAACACGTATTTTACAAAAAGGCTATGGAATAGGTGATCATTTGCTAGGAAATGGCTGGTAAAGGGTGGTTGATCAACTCCTTAATAACCTCTGTTCCTTTCCATTACACCATGGACTCCAAGATTGTGTAATGACAATGTCTAGTCCAAGTTCCTTCTATAAATACAAGCTTAAATTCAGTTTTTGTATTGCTAGAAGTTGTTTGATAGTCTAATTGGAGAGTTATAAGTTGTTGAGCTACTATAGAAGAATACTCAGAGTGTAGGGAGTCCAATTCAAGCTTGAGAAGGTATAAACCCTAGTTATGTTCTTGAAATGGGTCTTGTGAAGTTCTTAAAATTTCTTGAATTTCTATGTCAATTGATATAAATTAACATGTTATAATGTGTTTAAGAAGTTTACTTACATGTATGAACACTTTAATGATAGTTTGGAACTAGCTTAAATAATTGGAAATCGAGTTGGTAGTTACTCTGTAAAACAAAGTCTGCTTTTGCTCCACGAACTTGCAGTAGCAGCTTCACGCCCAAATTGTCTTCGAAGGCGTTGTACAGTAATGTCGTCCTCTGTGTTCAGTTTTTGCTTTCTGTTTTAAAATTTGATCAGTGATGGTAAAGTACTATGACTTAAACTAGCATGCAAGCATGTGTAATGTGTATATACAAGTATATTAACTTAATATGAGCATGTTTAGATTAGCATAAATGATTAATGAAAGTGTATAGTTTTGTGACGCCCCCAAATCCAAGTCCCTTCGAACCTCGGATCCGGTCCGCCACGATACTACTATCGCCAGACTATTTATATTTTATATTCATAACTTAATGAATACTTTACTTATTATAATTTAGAATATAAATTCTTTCCATTTCCAAGATCTGTGTAATGACCCCAAACTTTTATAAGTTTCTAATCTTGGTCATTTACTATTTCTGTTTTACATCACATTCGATGTTATGCAAATATACGGAATAATTTAAACTTTTTTTAATCTCCTTTGAAAATAAATCTTTTATTGATATCTTAACTGGAATTAATTACATATCCTTGAATCGAATTATGTTATGATTTAGTTTATTCAAATTACTGTATAAATATTTACATCTTGATTCGAATTTCTCTATGTATCACATAGTACCACTTAAAAGATATTACACATTATAAACTACTATCATGTACATCTACTAGAACCTAAATATGGTTCAAGAGCATTTAGTTAAATAATACTTCAACCTCCTTCGATACTATTGGACTTTATCAATCAAGTAGCACGTAACTTTTACCGTGTATCCTTAACCTGCAAAAGTGGTTATTTGCAAGGGTGAGCTCGATAACCCAGCAATTCTAACAGTTTTCATGCAGCACACAGCATATAATAGCATACTCAGTTCATGCATTCACAATTAGTTAATATTTACTACGCATGTTACTTCACACATAACAGGCATAGAGATTTACAAACATAAGCATATCATCAAAGATCAACTTTCAAATTTCATACATATCTCATATGTATTTCATATATATACATCAACATTTGCATAGCATAATATAGCTCAACTAACAGTTATCGAATTCATATAACAAAGAGAAACTGAAAGACTTGTCGGATTCGTAGTTTATGAACTACAACTTAACTACTTAAAGCTTATCTGCACTTTATGTATTCCTACACAGTTATATAATCATGGATTCATATCCATTAGTCACATATTTCATACCTTCTCAATGTAATAATAATGTTACATTGTTTCCTAACTAGGTTCGTAAAACCTACCCTTTATTTTCTTAATAAACTTTTAAAATAGATATTTATATATAGTATATCTTAGCTACACATGCTTCGTATCAACATTCATAAATCTTTATCACACACTTGACTCGTTATGTGTTCGACACATATTTAAAGTCAGTAGGTACGCGACCTACATCGTTCTTACATTTTGCAAATTTTAACAAATTTAACAACTCGGTGTTTTATATAACCATTACATGATCTCATACTTAAACATCATTTATGTCAAGCATTATAGCTTTAGATATTCATTACACATATGCTTTAAAGTTCAGATCATGGTTAAAATAGTTAGGCATCATCGCTTACGGCGCAATATGCATTATTTATGATTTAACTTAGGATGGCGCATTTCTGCCAGTCCCCTCGCCGATAAAAAATTGAGTATTTATTTTCTGCTTTCATCGGAGTCTTTAGCATGCTTGACTGTTAACACATAACTAACCCACATGTTAAGAGGTCTTAGCCCAAGCTTGGTGCCTCTTGCATTTACCTTAAGTTGTTTTACACTTTATAATTTTATTGCCATTTATTTCACGGCTAAGTAAGCTCATGTAACAAGGGTCTAACTATATGACCACTAACGAGGTTAAACAACTTCCAATATACATGCTTACATGTAATCATATGATTAGCACAGTTTATGACTTAACATCTTAATTTAAGACATGTATAGTTCATAGTATGTCTATCTAGTAGGGTGCAATTACTTACCATGCCTAAAGGCATAAAAGTTCTATCATGTTGCACATAAGATCAAAACACAAGTACTTAATGTTCGTCCCTCTTAGTTTCAAAACTTTAAAACTTTATTCTCAAAGTCAATGCCATACTAAACTAATCATGCAAGGCAACTCCAAATCGCACGTCATACTTGTTTGTACATGTTTTTACGTACGTTTTCAAGGTTAAAATATAACCACTTCATGTTTATAAAACTTTGTTTGTAAATGATATATGAGCTTGCCTTTGAAATCATTTTAACCAAATCAAAGTAATCTAACACACCTATGATACAACTTTGAATCTTACATCATGCGTACTTAGACCTCATATATATGTCATCAAGGTCAGAAGTAAAGGTACACAAGTTCGTCAATGTTTGTTTTCAAAATCTTTATATATCTTCAGAAAATAACCATCTATGAAACTCATAGTATACAAAGTTACTAAAGGCCATGTGTCATACCTATTTATATGCATGACTAAACCCCTTTACACAAGCTACAAATATCAGAATTCAAATGACTCAAGGTTCGTCTAACTTGTTTTTAAAATCTAAAGTTTCTTTAAAAATATACTTAATCATGCTAAGACAATTCCTTATAAGTAAGGTAATCTTATATGTCATATCAAATATCATGAATTTCCATGTTACATCACTTAGAATAGCATATTCCATCGTCCGGAGCACTATACTTGCATATGTGCTCGCTCGACGCCCTCTGGTCGCCTCCTATTACGTAACAGTCACAAAGATGACTGTTTTGACCCTTCCCAACGACCTCTAATTTTAAACCTTAAAGAACAAAAGTTGTAGGTCTATTTGTCTTCATTCCGGATCATCTTGAATCACCTCAATCAGAGTTCGTATGAAAACGTTATGCCTAATTTACTACAATGAGCAAAGCGGTCTACTTCAAAGATTGAGCTTGGTGGCAATTTGCTCCCCAATTGACCTTAGGGGCAGTGCAATTGCCATACAGGCGTAGAGGCGCTTCCCAGGTTCTGTACTTCGCAATTTTACAGACCATTACTCCTTCTAATGATCATAACATGAGTTATACTCATCCAATTCAGTCCATTTTCGATTCTATAGGTTTGTAACTCATAAAACTACAACATACCAATTACCCATCAACTAACATAAACATTAACTAACCTAAATATGGATTTACAACTCATGTTCATACTAAATGTTCATGTTTGACAAATTTACAAAACTTAGAACTCAAGAACTTATATGATAGCAAGATTACCTCTTGAATGCTTGGAATTGGCTAACTATAGCTCCCCAATCCTCCCATTATACTGAACCTCCAATTCTACAGACTTCCAAAAGCTCACTTCTCAGAAAAGTCCAACAAACGGGAATGAGAAGGAGAAGTTGTATTTATGGAGGATTGATTGACCAGCTTATAGCTTTGCACCCAGGTTTGATTCTATGGGAAATGAGAGTAACCAATAGATTTTCAAGAGTTGGCCAACTGCTCCCTTGTAACCATTATCACAGCTAACTGCTAGGAAGTTGAGTTTACACAATGAACTTATAAACTACTGTTCATGTACTTTAATGGTCACTCATTTTGGGACAAGAGCAATTATCTAAGCACTAAGGCTTAGTTGAGTTACTAAAATTCCCAAAATGTAATTTTAATGTGTAAATACTACTACACCAAGTAAAGTTAGGGATTATTTATGTACTCACATCATATAGTTCATATACATTAGTCCACATATTTTAATCTTTAAAACATGTGTGGACTTAATTTAATTGCTCACTAATAACTTAATATTTCTTTTTACTATTTACTTACACATTGGTATTGAAATAAATATTTTAATAACACATATTTATTTACTCCCATCTTTTAGGGTACACATATAATTGTCTCATCACCTAGGATAACATAACAAAACCTCTTTAAATCAACTTTATGATTTAATCACTTTTACCATATGTATATCATTAGTCCCAATCAAATGTCACACTTCTTGTAATCTTAAGCCATAGATATTATATACTACTATTCATATTTTTCCCATATTACACATTATTTAGTATAAAGTTTGTGTGACACACTTTTCCTCGATGCTAATTTATTTAGCTTCCTTTACACTTGTAATATGTATAACCTTTATACTTAAAATAATTAATATCTACTCTATTAATTATTTAAATTATACACTATACATATAATTATTCGATTGTCCCGAGACAACTTCTTCCATCTCTAACCAATAATTATTTATAACTATATTGGTCCTCTTCTTTTATTAACCGTTTATCTTTCAAATATTACAATACTATGTAATATATTTAAAATATCAAATATTCATATTTCTTTCATCCTCTTATGTTAATTAATCCTTTCATGGTCAACTAAATCACCATTTATGACCTTTATATGAGTCCCTAGCATTCATTTCTTGAAATTTAAATTCCACAGACTTACTCAGAATTTTCTATAGACCGGCGCAGCTGCGCTGGTCACAGGCTTGGAAATGGCGTAGTTGCGCCATACCAAAATCAGAGGCAGACAAGTTCTTCCTTAACAGAAATGAAACCTACGCTTCTAAATACTTTACACATCCTTTTTAAGCGTTAACTCGTCTAACATTAATCCCCTCTTTGGTTTCACACCATCGGTTACTATTTTTCTTAACAATTTAAGGATCACACTTCGAGTTTTAAAACTCTATTTCCCTTAACTATAAAATCTCATTTATAGTACTTCTTTCCACCAATAACACAAAACTCGAATATAACACATACATACATACCTTTAATCTTCGCTTCTCGTCGCGTATCAATTTACTCAATAATTCTTTAACCACTTTAAAGGTATATCGATTTTCTTCCCTCGTCAACAACGTGCATATATACAAGTCTAAAGCTAACACACATCGAGTCTTTAATAGTATTCAATATAGTACACTGAGTGGTTTTCCACAAACAACCAACAAATTAGTTTCCGTCTCGTCTACACTGTTTTCACAGTGAGTTAAATCGGTTACCAATTCGTATATACCTCCGCTCTCTGAAGGAATCGTTTAGCCCAACTTCTATATGTCAACCATTAAAGAGTAAGATTGCACTACCTTAGACTTGATATTCACTTGTACAAATTCTCAATAAATTGGTGATTATCAAAGATATTTTAATGTCACCAACTTACCATAATAAAATAATTTCACATAAATTATTTAATATCAATATATAAATTTTTATCCGTCTTCTTACTAATTCATCTCTACAATTTATAACAAATATATAATAACGATATATATATTTATTAAACACAACCTCGCTTATTACATAGCGCATATTACCTTATATAACACAATACCACATACCTCGTAACACATTATACATATTTGTTTGAACCCTTCTCATGCCTTAAGAATTTTATTTACTAAATTCTTATTTTAATATTTTCTGAAAATTCTGGTTCTTACACCTCTCCCCCTTATAAGGATTCTGTTCTCGAAATCACCGAAACCTCCTCTACTCGGTGCTATTTCGAATATTACATATTCTTTTGAATAATTTTATTCATTCTCTTTTTGAAAGTTTTATTATAACTTTCTCACTTGCATTCTACCGCATTCTCCTTTCTAAGGAACATTCTACTCACTAAATTCATCACACAGAAGAATAAGAGTCTTCCACGATTTTTCAATAACCGGGAAGTAGTATGAATAACTCAGATTCCAAATTATGCTGAGGGGTCACACAAGACCGTGAACTAGTGCTTCAACACAATACTTCACACTGCAAACCAGAGTGTTCATCTATCACGAAGACTGAAAACACCCTCCACACGTACACTAGGTAGCCAACCTATTGTACCACTACGTTGGGCCGCAACGTAGTGTTTTGTAACGACTACATGCATTATGCTCGGAGCCATTGTCCCCAAAAACATGTCCCCTTATAGGGTTGTTCACCTCAACTTTTCAGCTTCTGAATCCTCACCAGAGCAATCTGGTTTGACATAAATACTCAAGAACGCTTGAATTCCATCAATATTTTTCAACAGTCATCTAGCAAAACCAAATAGCTTAGACTTTTATCAACAATTCGGACATCAATCAAAATAATTTGGCCAACTTAATTGACCTTCTTATAACTTAAAAGAAAACCAAAATTCTTTTATGACATCACGATACCGTACCAGATTAGTAGTACGTTGAGGATTCCGTCATTCTGTGACTTTGTCATATTATATCACACCATAGTGGGCTGACGATCTTTCAATCACAACCAACACTAGGTTCGACTGCATTGATGACTCCATCGTTTACCATTTCTACACCATATCAAATGATGTAAATGGTCAGAAATACATTTTGAAAATTTTCAAATTATTTTTGTCTTAGCCGAAATAATTAGCATAGACGTATAAATAACGATATTGTTTTTTAAACATCATTGGTTCAATCATATGATCCAAAGTTTTTTGAGAAAACAGAGGTGCAAACTTTAGCACAAATTCAATAAATTTTGAAAATCTAGCAGAGCTAGAAGATTTAGAAATTCCATATTTCTCCATCAACTTCAATCTTTACTCCATTGCTTCATTCTACCAATCTTCAACACCATCAATGCTTACTATACCAAAATTTCTAACTTCATAACATACATATACCTAATATAGTTCATCAAACTTACCACACTTTTGAAATCCAGGAACTTGCCATAATCATATAAGTTTAATAACTTATCCTAGTCAGACCATAAGCGTCCATTCGCTGAGGGGTTCAAAAACGTTTCATATATTATGAGTCACGAACGTACCATAAGTATAAATTTTAAGAACTCGTAACTTAACCTTATATTCTCTAACTATAACCTATCTATCTGTTACACACATGAGAAAAGAATCACCTTCTCAACAAGTATATAGCATATATCGCGACACATACATTTTAATGATTATCAGTGCCAAAACTAAGTGGTTTTTACACCACGCACAATTCCCCGCCCACACAAGGAATCATACAACTCAGCTGCTGACATGTGTCCTCAATTGATATCCCACTTAACTCTACCTTACACTTTACTTGATACGAATTCTTCGTATCTCATCACATACAACTCCTTATGAGTTTATATTGTACCATTTCATAGTACATTCTCTTATAGCATAAAGCTATCCACACTTAGTCGTTACAGACTATTTAACACTTCTTAGCTCATTCTGATCACGTCGTGATCATCAATTTACCTTAGGGTTCTTTCCCTATTATCAAAAAAACTCCACTCGAGTTCATTCGCATCTTATAGACATCACCTTAGCATTTTTATTACTGGAGTTAGGAAACTCCTGAATTCCCATTCTCTAGATACTTCAAGATTCTTCTTTGAATCTTCACTTATATATATATTTTAATCTTTATCTTTCTCTCTCTCAGGTTATAGCTTAAGGTACACTTACCTAAGTTTATAACCTCTCAGACTTTAATACTAACTCAGACGCCCCCAAATCCGGTCCTTCAACCTCGGATCCCATTCATGCCACGATACTACTATCGCCAAACTATTTATATTTTATATTCATAACTTAATGAATATAACTTTACTTATTACAATTTAGAATATAAATTCTTTCCATTTCCAGGATCTTTCCAAACTTGACTTCATGATAAACATATAAGTTGATGTTGTACCATATGTGCATACTTGAATCGTGTAAAAATCCAAAACCCTAATAAGACTCGTATGTGTAAAATCCTGTTATATAAATAAAATTTCTCCGTTCTGAATGTGTTATGTATTAATATATACTTTGTTTGACAAATTTGACCAAATAATTTTTTGTCCGAAAAACGTCGTGCTTGACACCTCGTGCTTAAATTTTTTTTCCCCGTAATCGGAATTTTCGATAAAATTATTTTGACAAGTTGCTTTGTCGTGCTTACACTGACAAAACGCTTTGTCGTGCTTGTTAGGATTAGTGTGAAATTTAGGTTAACAATCCTAGATTAACAAACCCTAACCCTAATTAGCAAAACCCTAACCCTAATTTGTAAACCTAACCCTAATTAGCTAAACTAACTCTAATTAGCTTATGTTAACACCTAATAATGGTTAGTAAACTTCAATTAGGTACTAATAAACAACACTTAACAATCCTAATCATTAGAAACAAAACCCTAATCAAGATTAGTGAAGATTAAAGCCTAATTAAGCTACTAAACAAACCTAACTAGCTCACAAGTAGGTTAAGAGTCACCATTGCAAGTTCCTAGGCTGCACATGACATGCTTGTAAATCCCAAGCATGACAATAGTCATCAAATCAGATATTTGTAGAGGCAAGTTGCACAAAAATGACCAAAAACCCAAGTTGAAGAATTCTATAAATAGGAACCTTAGGACTAAGCAAACTCACGAAATTACTAAGCCTAGATACACTTATAAACATACCAAAGCAAGCCTGGGTGATAGCAGCAACAAAATCAGAAGCTAGAATTAAAAATCATTCAAGAAAAGGTACAAACCCTAGTTCATAATTAACTTTATGATCCTATGTTAGATTTGTTATTTAGATGTTTGGAATCATACATTAGTATGTTAGAAAGTATGTTAGATTGGTAGAACACGTTTTTATAACATCTAGATGCCTTAATTAAGTGTTTTAAGAAATCTAGAAATTTTAAAAACTATGTCTGACAGTCGAATGTCAGGGCCTATAGATTCATATGTGTTTATGGTTTGGTCTGTTAATTGTTTGGTATTTGTAGCCTGTTAGTAGGTCTTTAATCTGGAAAAGAAAATATGTTCATTTGAACCATAGATTTCAAGTTATAAGCAGTCAAAGTGGGTTGACCGTTCACGGATTGCAGTTTGCTGAGTTACCCAGAAAACTCAAGAACAGTCGAACCGGCTACTTTGACTAACCTGTTTAATCATCTTCAATTTATTATTTTTGTAAGTTTTTGTTATAGATTAACACTCTGTTATATATACTACATATCTATGATCTTAAATTGAACAAACAACGTATATGTTTACTGGAATTAATGGTCAAAATCCATTGACCGAGCTTGACCAAGTTTTCTGGGTTTTCCAGAAAACTGAAGAACATGAAGAACAACGTTTGGCTGTACTTTGACCAACATAATTAGAGACCTTAGAGTTATTCTTTGTTCATGTTAATGTTATATATATGTACCCTGACATATATACTACATATTACAACAAATACAACACACAGCTAATACACAGAATCGAAGATATTTAAGCCACAAAACCGCTTACCCAGAAATACCATGACTCACTGCTACGGGTTATCCGAAACTCAAAACAACTCGGACGATGAATTTGAGCCTCTATAACTTCTTGTTATATGTGTAGTTAAAGCCTAAAATTTGTTTCATGTTACACTCTTTGTATTAGTACTACTGACATCAACTCTTAAACAAACCAAAAATCATTATCGGTAGCATTTTAATTAGTGGTCAAACTAGTCACTCGACCACTGAAAGCTACTTTGCCTTGAAACTTAAGAACACCTCTGATGACACTTTCATCATTTGAAGCGGCTTTAGCGACAGACATGAATTATTTTTCTAAAAATAAATTATAAAAAAATTAGAAATAATTAATAAATAAATATAAAAATAGTTTTAAAAATTATATTAAATTATTATAAATAAAGTCTGATATTTTTACATAAATTCAATAATTATTTTATATTATTTTGATAATATTAATAATTAACTTATTAATAAAGAAATTAGAATAATTATTTATAAATACTAAATGATTTGAGAAAAATATTATTATTGATATAAAAAGTATAATAAATGAATATAAATTATTTAATAATAATAATCAATGTTTTTGTAAAATTTTGAGTAAATATTAGAAATAAATGATTTAAAAATCATTTAAAAGATAAATAAATATTTTAAATACTTTAAATTATTATTAAGGACAATTAAATTTTTTCTTAAATAAAACTTAGTCCATTTATCAAGGTATTAAACACCAAACCCTATTAATCTAACCCTATATTATATAAATGTTATAATTGAGTATTGTTATCAATACTAACGCGTTAGATTTATATATATGAACATCGTAGGAATTTTTAACTATTGAATAGCATAACTTGACTGATCTACGCTCAGGCAAGTTTCCTAAACCCTTAACTTAGTTGTTTTCATTATGCAAATTTCTTAAACCTGTGTATTCATTAAACAAAATTTTTATCTTGATATGCTGTTGATATAATATATTAGACCTACAATTGAATTACCTTTTTATTGTACAGTTATTGCTATATCTTCAGCATAACTAAAAAAATGAATTATTTATTCATATGATATTGTTTATTGAGCATAAACTGTCGTGTTAAACGTTTTGGTAGGACATCTTATACTGAAGTTGGGTATCCCGTAAGGGATTGAAATTTAGTCAATAATATATTGACATTTAGTGTATTTTGAGCACTGGTAGGATGATATGCATACTCCTAAGATGTTGAATGGGCTGATCCCCTATCTCACATATGAACAAAATTTCTAAGTCTGTGTGACTGAAATAAATAGAAATCCAGAAATGGTAACAACTATCAGTTGAAATTTGAATTGTTATATTTTTTTCAAATCCTATATTGTTATAAAATACAAAACTTGCTGAGCATATCATAGCTCACCCTTGCAAATTATTCCCTTAGCAGTTTTAGATGGTAATCCTGGAACATCTGGAGTAGATAAAGGGAAGCGTCCCTACATAGATTAGATTATATTCTTGTCTGTTTGAATACCTTGTAATAAGAACTCGTTAGGAGAATCATGTAATCGAATCTTAATATTCTAATATATATAACATCTTTTATTTTCGCAACCGTGTTTTCTTACATATATAGATGTAAAATTAGATTTCTTCAAATCTAGTTGAGATCGTTGGGAACTATTTATCTGAGTGAGGGTATTAATAGCATGGACTGTTCATGTTGTTATTGATACTCTGGATTTCGGATAGATAGTTACTATCGATACGATAGTATAAATTCGTTGGCATAGAAAATACATCTGGGTGAGGGTATTAGTAATATGGACTGTTCATGTTATTACTGATACTCTGAATTTTGGATAAATAGACTCTAGTCATCGAAACATCAATAGTTCTTCATATATCCTAGTGAGGGTATCAAAACACGATAATAGTTCTCTTGAGAATTTACATCTAATGTTATGGGATACCATGGGTGAATTTTGGATCTATGAGAATTATATCTGATAGTCCCTCTATTTAATGTAATCTTATAATCAAAGCTTTAAGGCTATAGATATAAGGAAGAGAAATCTTAGTATATAGTCTTCGAGTCCGTAAAAATTTTAAAAGTACATATAAAATATAACATTAAAATTATTATGTTGTGTAAAATTTTATACCAGTATTAAAGGACTTTTCTTTTATAGATGGCCAACTCAAATGCTGAGGAAATGGTAATAGCCAATAATCCACCACAAATAGAGTCATACATAGCCAGTGATGCAGAAGGTGAGGAATTGCTTCATGATCAACAACTGTTAGATACTGAGGAAGAGGAGGATCCAGTGGCAGGACAATTAATGAGAATTGATGAGCATGATGAGGCAATGGCATCACTGCTGAAGACAACAGAATATGAGGGTAATAAGATGAGGTTTAGGGCTGATATAGCTGAGGGAATGCTACAGCATGAGAGGGGACATAGTCAACGACTAAAATTACAACTGCACCATGCACAGAGGGTCAGAAAGGAAACTCAGTCAAGGCTTCTTAAAACATCTCTGGGTGTTCGAGATACTTTTAACGATTTAGAGCGCTGTGTAGTTCGATATCCGGTAGAGGAGAAGAAGACGACTTATCTCATCGATCGATCTGCTGTTTGTCACATGATTCAAGATTCCTTTGATGATATCAATGAATTCTAGAGTAGCATAGGTGGTTGAATGCTTTATATTAGTACAATAAAGAAGCATTCAAAGTTTGTAATGTAATAAGTATTTTGTAAGATAATAGTATGTTCAATTATGAAGTTGATGTGTAATACCATTGTGATATATAAAATAAACAATATGTTGTGTTACTCAAATTCTTATTTGAATTTTATTGGTTTATATAGAATCATGCCACCAACCAGAAGACCCCAAAGAGAAATGAATGATGATAATTCTACCCAAAGGCTTAGTAGACCTTATGCTAGGAGTTGTAAATAGACACATGAAATGTAAACACAACTTTTAAAGACTTTAAATTAGTTGGACCACACGAATTTAAAGGTACATCGAAACTCAGAGATGCACAAATTTGGATTTACGAGATAGAGAAATTTTCCTAGTAACTAATGTTAATAATAACCAAAAGACAACTTTTGCAACCTTTTTCTTGAAGGGTGAGGCTAATTATTGGTGGGAATCGACCAAAGGTCGGGTAGAAAGCTGAAATTATTCCTTGGGATAGATTCAAAGAGTTGTTCTTTGAAAACTATTTTTCCGAATCCCTGAAAGACCGAATGGAAATAAAATTTCTAGACTTAAAACAAGGAGATCTTACTGTAACCCAGTATACAACTAAGTTTAATGAACTGTCCAGGTTTGCTCCTCATCAAGTAACCACTGAACTTAGAAAGACTCGTAGGTTTCAGGAAGATTTAAAACCTTAGATTCGGAGTAGATTGTCAGTACTTCAAATAAAAACTTTCTTGGAGATACTAGAGAAGGCCACTACAGCCGAAAGTGAGAATGAAAGTCTTGCTAAGTTTCATCAGGACAAAAGAAGTCAGAATGAAAAAGGGAAAATTAGGAAAGAACCCAGTTCAGGTGGGTTTAATAACAAACGTAATTGGGATAATTCTTTTTCTAACAACCCAGGGAAAAAGATAGGAAATACTAATAACAACTTTAGTAATAATATTATTAAACCTTGTCCTAATTGTGGTAAGAAACATAGAGGAGAATGCCTTCATAACAAATGTTTTAATTGTGGACAGTCGAGACATTTTTATCCACAATGTCCTCTTCAAAGGAAAAATAAATGTTTTAATTGTGGTTCATTGGACCATTTTTCAAAGAACTGTCCCAAACCTAAGATTCAAGGAGGAAAATGGGTTAGAATACCAGACAATAATCAATCAACAGTAGCTGCAGTTGGGGTTCAGAATTGACCTACCGCGAGAACATTTAATATGTCGGTGAGGGATGTTGTTGCTTCACAGGACGTGGTGACAGGTATCATCCCTATCAACACTTTAAATGTATATGTGTTATTCAATTATGATGCTACATGTTCGTTTGTGTCTAGAAATTTCTCTACAAACTTGAATATGCCTTGTGAAAATTTAGACAAACCAATTTGCGTAGAAATTGCTAATAATGAAAGAATTGCGGTTAAGACCATATACAAAAACTATAGTGTGGTAATAAAAGGAAATAATTTTAAGGTTGATTTGATACCAATTCAGTTGGGAGAATTTGATGTAATTTTAGGAATGGATTGGTTAGTTAATCATAACGCGATGATTTATTGTCATCAAAAACGTATAAACCTTTTGACTGCTTCAAAGTTAAAGGTAGTGTTCAACGATAGTTGTTCACCTAAGAAATCTCGATGTTTGACTATAGTTCAGGCAGAAAGATTACTTAGAAAGGGTTGTTTAGGATATTTGGCCTATATAGTTGATACTCGACAGGAAGGAGTAAAACTAGATCAAATACCTATAGTTAAGGATTTTTCCGATGTATTTCTGAATGACTTACCAGGTTTGCCTCCAGATAGGGAAATTGAGTTCGTCATTGATCTTGCACCAGGAACGACACCAGTTTCTAAGGCACCACACAGAATGGCACCTATAGAACTGAAATAGTTACTTATATAATTACAGGAACTCTTAGATAAAAAGTACATACAACCTAGTGTTTCACCCTAGGGAGCACCAGTTTTGTTTGTAAAGAAGAAGGATGGAACTGTGAGACTATGTATAGACTATAGGGAGCTAAATAAGTTAACTATTAATAATAAATATCCTTTACCAAGGATTGATGATTTGTTTGACCAATTAAAATGGGCCGAACATTTTTCAAAAATTGACCTTAGAACAGGTTATCATCAATTAAAGGTAAGAAAGGAGGATGTCTTAAAAAAGCACGTTTAGGACACGCTATGGACATTATGAGTTTCTTGTAATGTCTTTTGGATTAACAAATGCACCGACAACATTTATGGATTTAATGAATCTAGTGTTTAAACCATGCTTGGACAAATTTGTTGTAGTATTTATCGACAATATTCTGGTATACTCGAAAACACGGAAAGAGCATGCTGAACACTTGAGAGTCATTTTGGAGATATTACGAAAGGAACAACTTTATGCAAAGTTTTCCAAGTGTGAATTTTGGTTGAAGAGAGTTCAATTTTTAGGTCACGTAATTGATAAGAATGGAATATCTATAGATCCAAATTAAGATCGAAAGCGGTTGTGAATTGGGAACAACCAACAACTCCAATAAATCTGAAGTTTTCTCGGTTTAGAGGGTTATTATCGATGGTTTATAAATGATTTTTCAAAATAGCAACCCCATTAACCAATTTAACTTTCGAAGAGCGGTGAAATACGTGCGGACGAGATAAATGTGAGGAAAGCTTCAAGAGTTGAAGAAGCGGCCGAGCATGGCTCGATGTTATCCTTACCGGATGATATAGGAGGCCTTGTAGTATATAATGACGCATCACACAGAGGTTTAGGGTGTGTGTTGATGCAACATGGGAAAGTGATAGCTTATGCATCATGACAACTCAAAGATTATCGAAAGAGGTATCCTACTCATGACCTAGAGTTAGCCATGACGTAGTTTTGCTCTAAAAATTTGGAGACATTATTTATGCGGGGAGAAGTCGCGAGATATATATAGATTATAAAAAATTCTGAAATATATTTTTACACAAAAGGAATTAAATTTAAAGACGAGAGGCGATGGTTAGAAGCGATAAAGGATTTTGGTTTGTGAAATTTTATATCATCACGGTAAAAAGCCAATGTTGTAGTGATGCGTTAAGTAGAAAGAATCAGGAAAAAATGAATGTATTAACCACCAATGATAGGTTAATAAAAGACTTTGAAAATTTAGAAATTAAGGTGGAATGTCCAACTACCTCTACCCAAAAAATTGTATATTTTAGAAGGAGTTTCATCTCTGCTTAATAAAGTTAAAGAGATACAGGAGAAGGATGAAGAATGTCAGAAATTTAAATCTAATTCAACACATGATAAGTATAATAAATTTAGAATTGATACAGATGGAATAATAAGATATGAAAATAGAATCTGGGTTTCGTTAGACCAAGCTTTAAAAGATGAAATTTTAAACGAAGCTCATAATTCTAAATTTTCCATACATCCTGGCATTACAAAAATGTATAAGGATTTAAGTCGACACTTTTGGTGGTCGAACATGAAAAGAGAAATAGCTGAATGGGTAAGTAAATGTCTCATGCGTCAAAGGGTTAAGGCTGAGCATCAAAAGCCGAGTGGTTTACTTCAACCCTTACCAATTCCTAAGTGGAAGTGGGAACATATAACTATGGATTTTGTTATTGGTCTTCCAGCTACACAAAAGGGCTATAATGCCATTTGGGTAATAGTTGACCGTTTAACAAAATTAGCTCACTTTTTACCTTTTAAGATTACTCATAACCTAGATCACCTTGCCAAACTGTACATTAATGAAATTATCTCTAGGCATGGAGTACCTGCTTCCATAGTATCAGATCGAGATCTAAGATTTATTTCTAATTTTTGGAAAAGCATTCAGAAACACTTAGGAACACAACTAAGATTAAGTACAACTTATCATCCTCAGACTGATGGACAGAGTGAGAGAACCATACAAACATTAGAGGATATGCTGAGAACTTGTATTATAGACTTCAAAGGAAGTTGGGAAGATCGATTACCCTTAGTCGAATTTGCTATAACAATAGTTATCATGCTAGCATAGGTATGCCACCCTATGAAAGCTTTATATGGGCGTAAGTGTAGAACACCTTTATGTTGGGATGAAGTCGGGGAAAGACAAATGTTAGGACTGAGATAATTCAACAAACAAGCTGAAACTATCGAATTATTAAATCAACGATTACAAGCATCTCAAGATCGATAAAGAAAATAAGCCGATCCACATCGTCAACAACGAAACTTTAATGTAGGAAGTCACGTATTCTTGAAAGTATCTCCTTGGAAAGGCAAGATACGTTTTGGCAAGAAAGGAAAATTAAGTCCGAGATTCATTGGACCTTTTGAAATTTTGAGAAGGGTTGGTGAAGTTGCTTATGAAATAGCACTACCTCCTGAGTTAAATCATATTCATAATGTGTTTCATGTGTTCGTATTACAACCATATAAACCTGATTATAGACACGTTATACAATATGAGCCAATCCAAATAGAAGAAGATCTTTCTTATGTAGAAGAAACTGTGCAGATCGTCGACCGTAAAGAGCAAGTCCTGAGAAATAAAGTGATAGCATCGGTCAAAGTAATCTGGAGAAATCAGAATGTTGAAGAAGCTACATGGGAACTTGAAGATAAAATGGACGAGAATTATCCTCAATTATTTACTTAAACTTGTACTGTAATTTTGAGGATGAAATTCTTATTAGTGGGGGTGAATGTAAAAACCAAAAACCCTAATAAGACTCGTATGTGTAAAATCCCATTATATAAATAAAATTTCTCCGTTCTGAATGTGTTATGTGTTAATATATACTTTGTTTGACAAATTTGACCAAATAAATTTTTGTCCGAAAAACGTCGTGCTTGACACCTCGTGCTTAATTTTTTTTTCCCGTAATCGGACTTTTCGGTAAAATTATTTTGACAAGTTGCTTTGTCGTGCTTACACTGACAAAACGCTTTGTCGTGCTTGTTAGGATTAGTGAGAAATTTAGGTTAACAATCCTAGATTAACAAACCCTAACCCTAATTAGCAAAACCCAACCTAATTTATAAACCTAACCCTAATTAGCTAAACTAACTCTAATTAGCTTATGTTAACACCTAATAATGGTTAGTAAACTTCAATTAGGTACTAATAAACAACACTTAACAATCCTAATCATTAGAAACAAAACCCTAATCAAGATTAGTGAAGATTAAAGCCTAATTAAGCTACTAAACAAACCTAACTAGCTCACAAGTAGGTTAGGAGTCACCATTGCAAGTTCTGAAATTGCATGCGTGACATGCTTGTAACTCCCAAGCTTGACAATAGTCATCAAATCAGATATTTGTAGAGGTAAGTTGCACAAAAATGATCAAAAAGCCAAGTTGAAGAATTCTATAAATAGGAACCTTAGGACTACGCAAACTCACGAAATTCCTAAGCCTGGATACACTTATAAACTTACCAAATCAAGCCTGGGTGATAGCAGCAACAAAATCAAAAGCTAGAATCAAAAATCATTCAAGAAAAGGTACAAACCCTAGTTCATAATTAGCTCTATGATCCTATGTTAGATTTGTTGTTTAGATGTTTGGAATCATACATTAGTATGTTAGAAAGTATGTTAGATTGGTAGAACACATTTTTATAACATCTAGATGCCTTAATTAAGTGTTTTAAGAAATCTAAAATTTTTAAAAACTATGTCTGACAGTCGAATGTCAAGGCCTATAGATTCATATGTGTTTATGTTTTGGTCTGTTAATTGTTTGGTATTTGTAGCCTGTTAGTAGGTCTTTAATCTGGAAAAGAAAACAGGTTCATTTGAATCATATATTTCAAGTTATATGCAGTCAAAGTGGGTTGACCGTTCATGGATTTCAGTTTTCTAGGTTACCCAGAAAACTCAAGAACAGTCGAACCGGCTACTTTGACCAACCTATTTAATCGTCTCCTGTTTATTATTTTTGTAAGTTTTTGTTATAGATTAATACTCTGTTATATATACTACATATCTATGATCTTAAATTGAACAAACAACGTATATGTTTACTGGATTTAATGGTCAAAATCCATTGACCGGGCTTGACCAAGTTTTCTGGGTTTTCCAGAAAATTGAAGAACATGAAGAACAACGTTTGGCTGTACTTTGACCAACATAATTAGAGACCTTAGAGTTATGCTTTGTTCATGTTAATGTTATATATATGTACCCTGACATATATACTACATATTACAACAAATACAACACACATCTAATACATAGAATCGAAGATATTTAAGCCACAAAACCATTGACCGGCCATGACTACTGTTCTGGGTTACCCAGAAACTCAAGAACAGCTCTGACAGTGACTTTGAGCCTCTATAACTTCTTGTTATATGTAGGTTAAAGCCTAAAATTTGTTTCATGTTACACTACTGTATTAGTACTACAACATCAACTCTTAAACAAACCAAAAATCATTATCAGTAGCATTTTAATTAGTGGTCAAACTAGTCACTCGACCACCAATTTAATCTTTGCTTGAAACTCTTCAAGAACACCTACTGGCGACACTTTTTCCTTTGAAGGGCTTTAGCGACAGACATGAAATTATTTTTCTAAAATAAATTATAAAAAAATTAGAAATAATTAATAAATAAATATAAAAATAGTTTTAAAAATTATATTAAATTATTATAAATAAATTCTGATATTTTTACATAAATTCAATAATTATTTTATATTATTATGATAATATTAATAATTAACTTATTAATAAATAAATTAGAATAATTATTTATAAATACTAAATAATTAAGGAAAAATATTATTATTGATATAAAAAGTATAATAAATGAATATAAATTATTTAATAATAATAATCAATGTTTTTGTAAAATTTTAGTAAATATTAATTACTTATAAATAAAAATAAATGATTTAAAATTCATTTAAAAGATAAATAAATGTTTTAAATACTTTAAATTATTATTAAGGATAATTAAATTTTTTCTTAAATAAAACTTAGTCCATTTATCAAAGGTATTAAACACCAAACCCTATTAATCTAACCCATATTATATAAATGTTATAATTGAGTATTGTTATCAATACTAACGTGTTAGATTTATATATATGAACATCGTAGGTATCTATTAACGATTGAATAACATAACTTGAGTGATCTACGCTCAGGCAAGTTTCCTAAACCCTTAACTTATGTGTTTTCATTATGCAAATTTCTTAAATTGTTTATTCATTAAACAAGATTTTTATCTTGATATGTTATTGATATAATATACTACACCTACTGATTGAATTACCTTTTTATTATACGAGTTATTGCTATAGCTTGAATAACTAAAAAATGAATTGTTTATTCATATGATATTGTTTATTGAGCATAAACTGTCGTGTTAAACATTTTGGTAAGACATCTTATCTTTGAAGTTGGGTATCCGTAAGGGATTGAAATTTAATCGATAATATATTGACATTTAGTGTATTTTGAGCCTTTGGTAGGATGATATGCATACTCTAAGATGTTGAATGGGTGATCCCCCCTATCTCACATCTCGAACAAAATTTCTAAGTCTCATGTGGTGACGAAATAAAGAAAAATTCTAGAAATGGTTGAAATAAATAGAAATCCAGAAATGGTAACAACTATCAGTCGAAATTTGAATTGTTATATTTCTTCAAATCCTATATTTTTATAAAATACAAAACTTGTTGAGCATATCATAGCTTACCCTTGCAAATTATTCCCTTAGCAGTTTTAGATGGTAATCTTGGAACATCTGGAGTAGATAAAGGGAAGCGTCCCTACATAGATTAGATTATATTCTTGTCTGTTTGAATACCTTGTAATAAGAACTCGTTATGAGAATCATGTAATCGAATCTTAATATTCTGATATATATATATATATATATATATATATATATAACATCTTTTATTTCCGCAATCGTGTTTTCTTACATATATAGACGTAAAATTAGAATTCTTCGAATCTAGTTGAGATCCTTGGGAAATATTTATCTGAGTGAGGTTATTAATAGCATCGACTGTTCATGTTGTTATTGATACTCTGGATTTCAGATAGATAGTTACTATCGATACTATAGTATAAATTCGTTGGCATACAGTATACATCTAGGTGAGGGTATTAGTAATATGGACTGTTCATGTTATTACTGATAATCTGAATTTCAAATAAATAGACTCTAGTCACAGATACAGTTCATATATCCAAGTGAGGGTATCCAAACAAAGTAATAGTTCTCTTGAGAATTTACATCTGTTATGGGATACTGTGAATTTTGGATCTATGGGAATTATATATGATAGTCCCTCTATTTAATGTAATCTTATAATCAGATACCATGGGTGTATAGATTTAAATGCATTATATCGATTCATAATAAGCACCATATCAGATACCATGGGAGTATAGATATGGGGGTGTTACAACTAAACCTTATCTCTTTAAATGCAAGTGATCCTACTTATTCGTTTCATTGAACAAGTATGTTTAAACTCTTGAGAAAACTATTATTCATGTTGAACTTAGTATTGTTCTTGAATATTGTGAAAGGGTTTATGCCATTTTTTCGGCTAGACTATATGCATGCTTATAAAACTGTCCAAACCAATTGACTAGTGCAAAAATCTTGAAAATTGAGTTGAACAACCCTTATGGTAAGGGAGTGTATGTTGTTGGAAACCCAAACACATGAGTTGATATTACTGTGGTGTTTTTCATAACATAGAGTACTGTAGAATGATCATCTATAGTATGTGATTCTTTTGGGTTATCAGTTTAATATTAGTAATTCTAGTAGATGTTCACTAGTCCTTAGTGACTACTCAGTATAAATTATTTTATCTAGTTGGATACATTGATAGCCTTTAAATTCATATATATTTGTTGATCTATATTGAATTATCATTTCATATTCTAAAGATTTATTCGAGAATTGTTGATACTCATTGTTCATGATATTATTCTAAGACTCTGAGACTATACCTTGATATATATAACTCATGATTTACTACTCATCACCCTTATTGTATATTACTTGCTGGGTAATTTCTGCTCATTCTTGCTTATTTAAAACCTTTCAGTTAAGGTAGAATAGGGAAGTGTCTCTGGGAAAGACAAGGGCAAGGGTAAGGCTACCGACTAGCTTATTCCTTTATGAATTAAAATTATTATGTTGTATTAAGACTGTTTTAGACTATGTTTAATCTTGAGTAGGATTATGTAATAAGTCTTTATTTGGTATTATTATGTAATCTATTAAGTACTGTAGGTTGCGAAACTTGGGGGAATAATTATACTAAAATATTGTATATTATTCTAAATTAGATCTTCGGCTGTGAATGTGTGATTTTAGTTATTATTGTATTACCATGAATACGTGATGAACCAAATTCGAGTGACCAAGTGGCGGTCCAAATTTGGGGGGTGTCACATATACCTTATTCGATACCGGTTCTACCCATTCTTTTATTTTACCTAATTGTGCTCAATGTTTGAACTTGACCCCTGAGAAATTAGACTTTGACTTATATGTTGAAACTCCATTAGGAGAAACCTTCATTACATCCACTATTTATAAATCTTGTTTGATTCAAATCGACACTTTCACAATACCTGTTGATCTCATATCTTTGAAAATACTTGCATTTGATGTGATTTTAGGGATTAATTGGTTAACTACTCATCATGCTAAAATTGATTGTTTTCATAAGGTTGTTAGTTTTCATATTCCTAACCAACCTATTATGTGAATTCACGCAACCAAACCACTAAAGTCAATCACTGTCATATCAAGCCATAAAGCCATTCGTTTATTGAAAGACAGATGTCAAGCTTTCTTAGTCCATGTCATGGATTTAAAAAAAAATACATCAAATTTGAATGATATTTCCATTGTTAATGAATTTCCTGACGTATTTCCCGAGAACTTCCTGGCCTACCCCAAGAGCGTGAAATCGAATTTTTTATTGACCTTAAACCCGGTACAAAACCCATTTCCAAAACCCCATATCGAATGGCTCCTATTGAACTTCAGGAGTTAAAAACCCAACTACAGGAGTTGTTAGACATTTATTTCATTCGTCCTAGTACATCTCCTTGGGGTGCTCCAATTTTATTCGTAAAGAAGAAAGATAGGAGTATGTGACTTTGTATTAACTATCGGGAGTTGAGTCATGTCACCATAAAAAATAGGTACCCGTTACCTCGCATTGATGACCTATTTGACCAGTTGCAAGGTGCTAAATTCTTCTCAAAGATCGATCTTCGTTCCGGATATCATCAGTTAAAGATTAAAACTGATGACATTCCAAAGACTGTTTTCAGAACTTGGTACGAGCATTACAAATTTCTAGTTATGTCTTTAAGATTGACCAATGCCCATGTTGCCTTAATAGACATGATGAACCAAATATTCAAGAAATATTTTGATTATTTTGTGGTTGTCTTTATTGATGACATCCTCATCCACTCCAAAAGCCGTGAAGATCATGAGCAACACTTGAGGCTGATACTCCAAAAGCTTCGTGAAAACAAGCTATATGCAAAGTTGAAGAAATGCGAGTTTTGACTTGAAGAAGTTGCATTCCTTTGGCACGTGATATCAAATCATGAAATATCAGTTGACCCAACAAATTAAGATTGAAGCAATAAAAAGTTTAGAGCAACCTATGTCAGTAACAAAAGTACGTAGCTTTTTGGGCTTAGTTGGTTATTATCGGAGATTCGTGGAAGGATTTTCTCGAATCTCTACTCCATTAACTCAGCTGAATGAAAAAGATATAAAATTCGGATAGAGCGAGGAATGTGAGAAGAGCTTCCAAGAACTCAAGAGGAGACTTCTTTCGACACCAGTTCTGACAATACCATCAGGTTCAGAGGGATTTGTCATCTACAACGATGCTTTAGGCAAAGTTTTAGGATGTGTTCTCACGCAGTATAGGAAAGTCATAGCCTATGCCTCTCGAAAACTCAAAGAATATGAAAGTAATTATCCTACTCATGATCTAGAGTTGGCAGCAGTCTTTTTCACGTTTAAGATCTGGAGACACAACATGTATGGAGAGAAAGTGGAGATCTATACATATCATAAAAGCCTTAAATATTTTTTCACCCAAAAGGAACTCAACATGCGGCAGCGACGATGGCTCGAGCTGTTAAAAGATTACGACCATACCATTCAATACCATCTTAGAAAAGAAAATGCTATAGCTGACGCATTGAGTAGAAGATCATATGCGAATACAAATGCGATATTGTTAACACAAAGGCCCATTTTGTATGACTTGCAAATAATAGAGAAAGATTTAAAGACTTCGAGGACCCACGTGAAAATGATAAATATACAAGTAGAACCAACTTTAATCAATAAAGTTAGAGTTGCTCAAGCAATAGACCTAGAGTTGGTACGCATGACTATGGAAAAGATTCAAATGATTCAGCAATGTTTACGAACCTCACAAGGTTGACAAAAGAGTTATGCCGATCTTCATCGAAGCAACATGGAATTTAATGTTAGAGATCATGTATTATTACATGTTGTTCCATGGAAAAGAGTTGTGAGATTTGGAAAGAGAGGACAACCCAACCCTCGATTCATTGGTCCATTTGAAATCCTCGACCGAGTATGACCTGTGGCCTATAGACTTGCCTTACCGCCAAGTATGTCTCATGTTCATAACATTTTTCACATATCTATGTTACGTAAATATGTGCAAGACCCAAACCACATTATTGAATTAGAACCAGATGAGATAGCGGAAGATTTAACGTATGAGGAGGTATCTGTTAAGATCTTGGATAAGAAGAAACATATTCTATGCTCAAAGGTTATACCTCAAGTCATCACCTGGGAGTTAGAATCTAAAATGAAAACAAGGTATCCTCACCTCTTTGACATACCAGGTACGTACATCAATTTTGAGGATGAAATTTTATAAGGAGGGGAGGTTGTAAGACCCCAACTTTTTATGAATAAAGATTTAATTTTCTCTAAATATTATTTTGAATAATAAGGTGTTGATTTGATATAATGGTATAGTTATGGGTGATATGTGTAAAATTTTCAAAGTAAGCAAGTTGTCATTAAAAATTCGTTTGGTCGGGGAATATTCTTTTTGTTAGAAATATTCGTACGACGACACAATCATTGGTGAACCCCACATAACGAAATAACTGTTGGATATATAAAGGGACAAATAACCTTTTTATAAAAAAATAACGGCAAAACTTTTACCGTTAACTGTTGAACTACCCGGTGATAAAAGTAGAGTAATACGCGTGGTTGCACAATAGCACACGGTATTGCATAGTATCTCTGATTATTTATTCTTACGCAAGAAGTCACTCAATTTCATTCAATAATTGCCACATTATTTGTTGCATAGTATCTCATATTATTGATTTAATTATTGTCACAGTATCATCTGCACAATATTTTATATTATTAAATCAATAATTGAGACGACATAGTTATTCATATTATTATTTACATTATTGACAATGTCTAGAAAGTTTTGTCGAGGAAAGGGGTTAGGTTATTTAATTAAGCGTCAATAAGGCGATAGGTGTTCTTCGTGTTCTTGAGCCTAACCCAGAAACTCATGTCAGTGATCGAGGTAGAAGGTTTGACCAATGCTAGATTCTTGATCTTAAGGTTTTTGGGATTGTAATTTTGTTAGAACTGTAGTACTAACGTAAATCTACAATCACCAACTGTTCTTCATTTCTAAGTTTTCCAGAAATGAAGAATAGTTCGAGTATGTTACTTTGTATCCTTATATCTTAAGTTCTGGGTTTTCTTCGTGTGATATAATTCAGTTCACACTTGTAGTAGAGGTGTCAAAGAACAACTTTATAACAATAGATCATCATAACATCATTACACATGACAGATTAAAGCTGGTCAAACCTTGTTCGAAAGCTAGTTCATTCGGTTTCTGGAAATACCAGAAAACAGAAAATGTGACTGGATGGTTTACTTGCACCATCCCCTACATCGATCCTGTTGATTATTTAAGGGATCTAGAGGCATGGATATAAAGTTTATACAACATACAAGAATATGGTTATAATAACACCAACAAATCTTACAACACCTGATAAATCTGAACCTTGCAAAACATTATCAGGCCTTTCTGGGCAGTTTCCGGGTTACCCAAAATTGTCCAGTCATGGCCGGTCAACGGCCTTTGACCACTAATAACTTGCAATATGTATATGATCCGATCCTGATTCCAGTTCCAAATTATAGACCACGTAACATACTACAAGTACAAACTTTCAAAACACAAAAACCAAAAACAGAAAGAGATCTACAAGACCTAACATTTGGTTGTTAGACAACATATAAAATTTTTCCAAATTTATGAAAACTTCAAATCCGAGCCTATAGATGTTATGGATTTAACATCTATTAACCCACATTACTTACTTACACTACAAACAACATGTTTTAACGCAAAATCATAACATTTAACATAGCCACAAAGATCAGATTTTAAGTCTAAGGTTTATACCTTATTTTAACCTATCTTGAGTCTGGGCTACTGATTTGTTATGAGTGATAGTGGGGCTTGATTTAGGACTGATACACAAATATATTTTGTGGGTCTTAGAGAGAGAAAGGATTGGTGGAGAGCAAGTACACAAATGAGATAAATTATGAGCTTTTCTCTCTCTTGATCTATATATATAATGGTACAATGCACATGGCTGATGAGTTGTGGCTGATTGCTGTGAATTATTGAGCATTTGGGAAGTCAAGAGTTGGTTAATAACTAAAGTGTTGGCAAAATGCACAAGTAATCTATAAAGAATGTGAAAAATGTAGTTAGGACATTTGGCTTGTGATTTTAATGGCACTTTGGTCATTTGTCTAACCCTTAGGGTTTGACCCTTAGGGTTTAACCCTAAGGTTTTGTGCATTAATTTTCTAGCATTTTGTAATTAGGGCTAAAATGTACAATTTTAGTTTCCTAAATTATGAATTAGGGTTTTCAAATTAGTTTAGGTTTTCTAATAATATAAAACATGAAAATTAGGTTTAAGGTTCACTAATTAGAATAAAGATTGCTAAATTAGTGATTAGGGTTCATACATAGCCAATTAGGGTTACTAATTTAGAAATTAGGGTATCCAATAATTAGGGTTTCGAATAATTTATTAGGTTTCTCTAATTAACATTAAATTCCATAATACTTAACCTTAATCATAATAACACAATTATATAACAGTCTTGAACTCATAATTGAGTTTCAAAATAGGGTTTAACAAATTAATGCTAGGGTTTTAGCATGATATACCATAATTGACCAACCATTATCAGTTTACATATATAAAATACATATTTATAGAACTGAAATATAATTAATAGTATATTATTATTCTCATTCCTTGTTCAAAAACTAAAATTAGGGTTTGGATTCCATATTTGATTTATCTTGCATACATAGCATTATTAATTAAGTTAAAATAGTTAACTTAACTAATCTTAATAAATTCATATAATAAAATAATAATTATAATAATTCCAATAATCAATTCATATATTATTTAAGTAACATATAATCATATTTTTAATGAAAATAAAAATATTTTTACTATAAATTTAAGTATTATAAAATTTAATTTATAATGATCAATAATTCTAAAAAATTATTTGAAATTATTCATGTAATAAATAAATTTTTATTTATCACATATATACATACGCTTTACCTTGCACATATATTCCCTCCTTTATAAAAATAAAAATAAAAAAATTATACGCTAAATTTCTTATTTAATTATATAAAAAATATTGGGTTATTACATTCACCATCCCTTATAAAGATTCCGTCCCCGGAATCACCGTTTTAAAATTTATACATGCAAGGGTAAATAATATACGCATTTATTGCAAGTAGATCTCGATCAAATTCGATCGACTGATCTTTAACTATTTAGCCTAAAGCTTGTCTATCTGATTAAACGAAAATTTGATTTCTAATAGAGCTCAAATTCCTCCTTTAAAATTTCTTTATAAAATAATTTACTATATATAGGAAAATCATATATATATATAAGAAAATATAATTTATACGAATAATACCTGGAGTTCCATCCTCGGCTGCTACCATATCCTGAATTGTCTTGCTGAAGACTATGACAGTTGATTTTGTTGGTTTGCTTTTTGAAGTTGGTACTGTTATCACCACTGTCCCGCTGCTTTTCTCTGTATTCATGCTTCCTGCCTCCATTATCCTTTTCAGATAGTCTTTCACCTTATGCTCCATTGATCTACAAATAAAACACCCACTATACATTTTTGGATTGTGGCAGTTAAGAGAGATATGTCCCTCCTACCCACACTTATAACACACAAACTTTCCCTTCAAACACACACCTGAGTGATTCTTCCCGCAGTTCCCACATTGCATAACCTATTTCTTTCCACCTCCTGGCCTATTTTTGGTATTCCCGAGATTATCCCCTTTCCTTTTTCCAGTCCTACCACCACTATTCCCTTCTTTGGCTCTAGCTTGATTTGCCTCCCACCAAAAATTTGCCTCCCCTTTTATCATATAGGTGGAAAAAGTGGTCTTTTACCCCTCCGTTACCCTAGCTATCACAAACACTTCTATAGGTCATTGTTGTCCTCTAAATTCTCGCTATCCGATCGCTTTGAAGTCTTTGAAGTTCTGCCGATCAATTATCCGGTGATCTCCATGGTACCGTATTCTATTCTGCATTGCTTGAGCGACCATATTCGCAAAATTCTGTATTGGGTCTGGTTGTCCTCCAGCTTAGTTGACAGGTTCTTCTGTCCTTTGGTTTCATTTTTGTCTTGGTGGCATTATTTGATAAAATCATGTTCATCCAACTAATTCATAGTACTTTAAATCATATAACATAGCACATACTGCTTTAAACATCCGTTATCCCTTTGTGACACAAAAGTCAAGAATCGCTGCCACAACTTATACAAAAGTTGAGAATATTACATTCCACAGACATACCTATCATATACATTTCATAGAACATACATATCTATACCCAGTTCATCAAACTTGTCACACATTATGAGTTTAGGAACTTACCATAATCATATGAGTTTAAGAACTTATCCTAGTCAGACATTTGGCGTCCAGTCGCTGAGGGGTTCAAAAATTTCATATAATTATGAGTCATGAACTTACCATAAGTATGAGTTTTAAGAACTCGAACTTAAACTTATATTCTCTAACTATACTCTACCTATCTTCTATACCACCGTTTCTGGATCCGGTACAATAATTTCACAATAACCACCTCATCAGGGTTGCTTTCAATGTGAGCCTCTATTTCAGCTATTGGCTTTGATATTGGCTCGGTTATGGAGGTTAACTCCTTATTTACAATCTGAGGCTATCCTAATTCTTTTCCACCTAACATCTACACACAAATATCTTGATTAGCAAATAATATACACATAATAAATAATAGTTTTATATAAGTTATCTTTTATTTTGTTTGACGATGAATTTATTCAATTCATCTTCTTTTAAACTCTATATGAGTTATTTGTATTTTTAACGTTTTCCTCTGTCCCAAGGTTATAGCCTAAGGTTTTTAACCCTAAAGCTCTGATACCATATTGTGACTTTCATGGTGCTTCCAACCATAACACCTCACAAGGGTACCTATCAGCTTGCCAACGACTGGCTCGGCGTCCCCTACGGAGAGTCTGGCTTCGGTGCATTCCACACAAGAAATTCACCAGCGAGAGGCTCGGTGCTCTTTGTAAATTCATGCTTACAGCTCTGATACCATATTGTGATGCCCCCAAATTCAGGTACTTGAAACCTGAACTCGGTGCTTCACGATACCATTTCTTTGAGCGAAATAATAATAATAATATAAACATTAAACTTAATTTACATACATCAGAGTTATCTAATCCCTAGTTTCTCAACCATTACTACATTACATTACATGATAATTATAAATGTCATTGTTTTAATATAGTCTAACTATTACATAAGATACCACAAAGTTTATTCTGCTAGTTTTCCCTTTCTTTTGATCTTGTCTGAACCTTCAGGTTGATCACGTTTAGCTGAAAACATTTATATTTAAAGCAAGAATGAGCATTTGGGTGCCCAACAAGTGATAACAGACAATAAATGTTAGCTGAAAGAAGTAAATGTTTTCTTTGAAAGACACTTCTATAACGAATCAACAGTTGTAAAGTAAACTGAAACCATTCTAATCAACATATCAAATCTATTTCAAATTTTAAAACTATGTACTGACTATAATTGGTGAGCAGTCGACAGACTATGAACTTTGTTTTCGATTTTCGTTATTCAATTGAATAACAAGAATTAATTATACGCAATAACAAAGTGGAATATTTTCCAGAGTTTATGCTGTGTAATCCCTAAGGATCTTGAACATCTCGTCTCGAGTAACTATCAAAGATTTACTTTGATATACCAGGTGTATCAGATAATGATAAAGATTAAGTCATACCCCTCTGCAAGTATAATAAGTGATCAATTTCATTATACCCTATATTATGCATAATACTTAAAACGCGCGCAATGGCCGAATATACGACCAAAAGTTTCCCTTTTTATATAAAAAGGTTGTTCTTCCCAGTCTTATAACTAGAATTTGAATTATAACAACGAAATACTATGATTTCAATATCTAATCGCTTTTTCGATCTAACCAAAACAATTGGCATCTACTTGTTAATAATAATTGAGTTCTATTCTTGAACCTATCAAGTTCTAACAAATATTCGTCTAGCCAGAATAATTAGCTAAGACATATCTCAATGATATTTTGAAATCTATGTCTAGCCAAGTCCAATAGCTTAGACGACTTTTAAGTTAATGTATACATACTGAAAACTAAAAGAATGTATCAACATGTGATTAAATACAATAAATTATCCAAGTGAGGACATTTGTATAACAATATTTAGAAATTAACGAACAGAATATATATCTGGATTATATAATAATACTGTAATAATAACAACGATCGGATAAAATTTAAGAACTGACATGTCTACAAAAGTATAGATACATGAATAATAACAATAATAATAGAGTTCTGAAACTGGCTTACACGTGACCATTGCATAAAGTAAATGCAATGGGTAGGCTATTTGTCTGGGCTGCTGCTTACACAACTTAGTTTTATCTTTTATACCGAGACCTATCATTAATAAGATCATTCTATCGAATAGAATAACATATCATAAAACATAGTACTGCTATTTGCAGTCAGCACATAACCTAATCACATTATCACATATATTCAACAGTTATTGAATCACAAACAAACACGTATACAGACAATTTATATAAGTTCAAATCAATTTTTGAAACATTTCAGTGTACCAACGGCTTTATAGGGTAATTATCGAGTCTAGAACTCTCTTATGAAGTTCAATAAATGTAAATATCAGTCATATTATTTTTAAATGACTTATAATAATTTTGAAACAATTATTATAATTTATCATAATTTTTTAAATTTCAAATCATTATTAAACTATTTAAATATTAAATAATTTTATTATCATTAATATTTAAATAATATTAAAATATTAATGAAACCATTGCTAAAATATTAAAGTTATTTATAATAACTTAAAATATTTTTAAAGTATTAATATTACCTTTAAATGATTTTTAAAACATTTAAAATCATTTTAAATAATTACCATTAATATTTAAATATTAATGTATTATTCATCAAAATATTAAAAGTCATTTATTATAACTTCAAATATTTTTAATTCATTTATATCCTTTTAAATGATTTTAAATCAATAAAATCATTTTAAACTATTTATTTAATATAATTATTAAATAAACCTAATATCATTAATATTAAATTATTAATGAAATTTATCTTTAAATATTGAAAGTTATATTTTATAACTTCAAATACTTTTATAACACTTAAATAATTTTTATATGATTTTTAAATCATTAATTCTATTTTTATAATTTATTTAATATATTTATTAAATAAATTAATTACCATTAATATTAATTAATTAATGAAATTCATCACCTAATATTAAAAGTTATTAAAAATAACTTAAAATATTTTCTAACACCATAATATATTTTTAAATGATTTTTCATACATTAAAATCATTTTTAAGTAATTTATTCAATATTATAATTAAATAAATTAAATACCTTTATTATTCCAAAAATATTAAATATAAATGAAATATATTCAATAAAAACCCATTTTTAGGCTTTAAAATAATTTTTAGTAATTTATTTTGTATTTTTAATAATTAAGAACTATTTTTTTTATTTATTTATTAAAATAATTAATTTAGGAAAATAATCATCACTAAATCTAAGTGCTTATATCTCCAAGTAAAATCGCTATAGGTGTTCTTTGTGTTCTTGAGCCTAACCCAGAAACTCATGTCAGTGATCGAGGTAAGAGGTTTGACTAATGCTAGATTCTTGATCTTAAGGATTCTGGGATTGTAATTTTGTTAGAACTGTAGTACTAATGTAAATCTACAATCACGAACTTATTTCATGGCCATTCATTAACATAACAGAGAGATTTAAGCTTTAGAAAATCATGTCAGAGGCTGTTCTTCATTTCTGGGTTTTCCACAAATGAAGAACAATTCAAGTGTGTTACTTTGGATCCTTATATCTTGAGTTTTTGATTTTCTTCGTGTGATCTAAGAGTTCACACTTGTAGTAGAGGTGTCAAAGAACAACTTTATAATAACAGATCATCATAACATCATCACACATAACATATTAAGGCTGGTCAAACCTTGTCAGAAAGCTAATTCATTCGATTTCTGGAAATTCCAGAAAACAAAAAATATGACCGGATGGCCTACTTTAACCATTCACTACATCGATCTTGTTGATTGTTTAAGGGATCTAGAGGCATGGATATAAAGTCTATACAAAATACAAGAATATGGTTACAACAACACCAACAAATCGTACAACACCTGACAGATCTGGGCCTTGCAAAACATTGTCAGGCCTTTCTGGGCAGTTTTTGGGTTACCTAGAATTGTCCAGTCATGGCCGGTCAACGACCTTTGACCTCTAATAACTTGCAATATGTATATGATCCGACCTTGATTCCAGTTCCAAATCATAGACCACATGACATACTACAAGTACAAACTTTCAAAACACAAAAACCAAAAACAGAAAGAGATCTACAAGACCTGACATTTGGTTGTCAAACAACATATAAAAATTTTCCAGATTTTAGAAAACTTCAAATCCGAACCTATAGATGTTATGGATTTACCATCTATCAACCCAGATTACTTATTTAAACTACAAACATGTTTTAACACAAAATCATAACATTTAACATAACTACAAAGATCAGATTTTAAGTCTTGGTTTTTATACCTTACTTTAATCTATCTTGAATCTGGGCTACTGATTTGTTATGAGTGATAGTGGGGCTTGATTTAGGACTGATACACAACTATATTTCGTGGATCTTAGAGAGAGAAAGGATTGGTGGAAAGCAAGTGCACAAATGAGCTAAATTATGAGCTTTTCTCTCTCTTGATCTATATATATATAATGGTACAATGCACATTGCTGATGAGTTATGGCTGATTGCTGTGAATTATTGAGCATGAGGGAAGTTAAGAGTTGGTAAACAACTAAAGTGTTGGCAAAATGTACAAGTAATCTAATAAAGAATGTGAAAAAGGGTAGTTTGGACATTTGGCTTGTGATTTTAATGGCACTTTGGTCATTTGTCTAACCCTTAGGGTTTGACCCTTAGGGTTTAATCCTAAGGTTTTGTACCTTGATTTTCTAGCATTTTTCAATTAGGGCTAAAATGTACAATTTTAGTTCCCTAAATTATGTGTGAGACCCCAAATTTTATGAATAAAGATTTACTTTTCTCGAAATAGTTTTTTCAAAATTATGGTGTGGATTTGAAATAATGTTATAGTTGTGGGTAATATTTATAAATTTTGAAAAGTATGCAAGTTGTTATATAATATTTGATTGGTCGGGGAATATTCGTATGACGGCACAATCATTGGTGGACCCCACAACGGAATTATTGTCGGATTAAGAAAATGAGAAAAATATTTTTATGAAAATAACTACGGAAGTTTTACTGAATTAAAACTGTTGAACTACTTTCGGTAGTAAAAGTAAAGATGTCTGGCGGGTTACATAGTAGCACACTACCTGTATTGATTATTGATGCTTACGTGAGAAGTCACTCGGTTTTGTTCAAATATTGCTACAAGATTGTTGTTGCATAGTATCTCACGTTATTTGATTCAATTATTGTCGATATTTTATATATTATTAAATCAATAATTGAGATAACAAAGTTATTAATATTATTATTTGCAATATTAACGATGTCTAGAAGTTCTACCAAGGAGAGGTTTGGTCACCTAATTACGCGCCAATAGGGAGAAATCCTTATTGGAAAGCCCCCTCTTTCCTGGGAACGACCTGGTCGATTAATATTGTGAATTATAATAATGATGATAAATGTTGTTAAATATATTGAGGTGTCTTTTATGAAGTCACGTAAGTTTATATATATATATATATATAAATTTTGTTTTATTAGTATTATTAATGTAATAAAAGCAGAAAAAGCTTTTTATATAAAACTCAATACTTTTAGAAAGTTATTTGTTTTATTAGACAATAATTAGAATATAATATATTTTATTATGCATAGTGTTTGCATAGTAAAATCTTTTTATATAAAAATGTAATACTTTTATAAAGTTAATTATTTTATTATATTTTAAATAAAATATATAAGTATATATATATATATATATATATATATATATATTACATTTTATTACATAGCATCCTTTCTATTTTCCTATAAATAGGATGCTTAGTTAGAATTGAAAACACACCGAAATTCGTAGAATTCTCTTCATAATCTTGAGCTATTTCTTTAGAGTTTTAAGAAGCTTTTGGCGTAGTGCAAGTTTTCTTCAAGTTTATCCCCGACCTACCCGTCGGAGTACTGTTCTTTATAAGGTAAGGGGTATTTTTTCTTTCGTATTCTTGAAGAGAACTTCTGTTATTCCATTCTTTATTATTCTGTCAGAATATTTTGTTTACATAGTAAAATCTTTTTATATAAAACAGAATACTTTTATAAAGTTAATTATTTTATTAGATTTTAAATAATATATATATATATATATAAATATATTATATTATATTATATTATATTGCATAGTATCCTCTCTATTTTCCTATAAATAGGATGCTTAGTTAGAATTGAAATCACACCAGAAATTAAAGAATTCTCTTTTATAATCTTGAGCGTATTTCTTTAGAGTTTTAAGAAGCTTTGAACGTAGTGCAAGTATTCTTCAAGTATATCCCCACCCTATCCGTCGAAGTACTCTTCTTTATAAGGTAAGGGGTATTATTTCTTTCGTATTCATGAAGAGAACTTATGTTATTTCATTCTTTATTATTTTGTCAAAATATCCTGACGGTGCGTTTACGCATGACCTGGTTCCATTATTTATTATTTTGTTGGAATAGCCTGTTTGTGCGGTCTATCGCATGCATGGTGAATTCTGTTATTATTCTATTTTTTATTATTCTGTCTGAATATCCAGTCTGTGCGTTTACGCATGACCTGGTTCCATTCTTTATTATTCTTTCGGAATATCCTGTCGGTGCGTTTATGCATGACCTGGTTCCATTATTTATTATTCTGTTTGGAATAACCTGTCTGTGCAATCTATCACATGCATGGTGAATTCTTCTATTATTCCATTCTTTATTATTCTGTTGGAATAACCTGTCTATGTGGATTACCACATGCATGGTGAATGGTCCTTTGTATTTCATTCCTTATTAAATTGTTGAAATGATCTGTCTACGTGGATTACCGCATGGCGGGTGAAAATCCATTTGCAGTTTCGTAATTTTTCTGACCCTAAAAAAATTCTGGAAAGTCATAATATAAGCATTGGACTGTTGATTATGATGAAAGTCATAATAAAAGAATTGGACTGATGAAAATTATGAGTATATGTAGTATTAGTAAGTGTTATGATGAGTTATGTTGGTTATTATGTGAAAACATGATAGTTTATTAGAAATCATAAAGGGTTAAAAAATTAAATTTTGGTGAAAATGGAACATGAAATTCAATTGACCATATCTCCTATTATATTTTGAATTTTTGAGTGTGGTCAATTTCTAGAGTTAGATCTATGAGTTTTCTAACTTATCCAAGTGGAATCACTAGAAAAGGTGTTGTAGATTTTTGTGTGGACTGATTTTAGCAAAGGAGTCAAAAACTGCAAAGTACCAAAAAGCTACTGCCCATAAATTTAAAAGGGCATTTTTGGCAACTTAATTTTTGAAAAAAATTCCGGCCTTTTGGGACATGGAAATATATGGTATAAAGTACCTCCTGTCCAAAAATGAGCTCATTCCGACTTAAAATGAGCACGTTATGACCATTTCAATATTTAGGTTTTTTTGACAAAAAACGCTATAATCGGAGTTCTATAACTACGATGACCATGAAATTTAAACTGGAAGCTCACGTTAACAGGTGTAATATCCTGCCAAGACTTGGGAATTTTTGGAGATAAATTTGAGGTAGCTAATTTCTTAAGGAATTAATTAGAAATTGATTTTTGAAAAGTACTTAAGAGAGTTGAAAAACTAAAAAAAAATACTTGTTGTGTAAGAAATATATGTATATGTGTTTGGATAAAGGATAGAAAAATAATAAGTTGATTTGGTAATTTTTCATGAAATTGGTTTAGTTTCAAACATATGAGTTAAATATGTTATGTGAAGTTGAAGAATTGGTAAATAGGATTTTAGGGCTTGAAAATACTATATAAGGTATATGCAGGATTTTGATGAGTGATTTGATCATTGGTGATGAAATCTTATGAGCATGGCATTTTTGAATGATTAAATGCATTATTTGGTAAAGTGTAAACAATTAAATTAAATTGTTTATAAGTTTAAGAAGTGATTAAAATATTGTTATAATATTAACAATATTAGATTATGAGTTATTTAAGTGATGGATAATATTTGGATAAATTTAAAGTCTTTAATATTTATCCTTGTTTTCGTTTGATTAATGTTTATATTATTGTCATCATCCTCATGCTTATATTGTGATGAAAGTCATCTTTGGCTTACATGCAGAGATGGACTTGGTATGATTATGACCAGGGATTATTCGGTATAATTATGACCGTAATGTGACGAATGATGTGGTAAAAGTCCTTATTGGCCTGTAGTTCATTGGTGGACAGTTGTTGGTATGATTATGTCCAGGGATTATTCGGTATAATCATGACCATTTATGATTACATGAATATCCTTGGTCGTGGTGCAGGGATGATGTGGTTTATTTATTAAGCTGAGTCTCAGCGATAAAGTTTTTGAAAATCTTTTTAAATCATTGAAGATAGTAGATTTTATGCTCTACTTGACTCTTCTAATGGATTGCTTGTTCACCTATGCTTAAACTTGATGTCTATTGTATTTTATCAGTTTAACATTGTTAAAGACTAATGATAATTTATTCTGCATTATCTTAGTCATAATATTTCTTACTGGGCTAGTTGAGCTCACCCTTTCTTTTATTGTTCTCTTCAGGAAATGAGAATATAGTTGGGACTATTCGGGGAATGGAGTGACGGTCCAGATGATAACATTAGTAGTCCTTACTATGGCATGACATGCAATATATAATTGTATTGAGGACCTAAGATGTGTGAGTCGTATTTTATACATCACTTAATAATTGATTTTGGTGAACAACAATAGGGTGATGAGAATCCAACCCTGAAAGCGTCAAAAGTGCACCACAGTAAAATGAAGAGAACATAAATCTTCTCGTGTCCCTTTGGAGACTTGAAATATTTAATGCCGTACTTTATATGGCATGTATTAATTTGAGTATGAATATTGTCGTATTATATACGTTATAATATTTGTATTAAAACTCACAGTATATATGTCATTGTATTTTGTACCGTTGTTGTATAATTAGTTTGTATTAGTATTCAGTACCTTGTATCTGACGACCCAAAATGGGTGATGTGTACCTATTTTGGGGGCGTCACATTATGTATTAGGGTTTCCAAATTAGTTTAGGTTTTCTAATAATATAAAAAATGAAAATTAGGTTTAAGGTTCACTAATTAGCATTAAGATTGCTAAATTAGCAATTATGGTTCATACATAGCCAATTAGGGTTACTAATTTAGAAATTAGGGTTTCTAAAAATTAATTAGGGTTTCTCTAATTAACATTAAATTCCATAATACTTAACCTTAATCATAATAACACAATTACATAACAGTCTCGAACTCATAATTGATTTTCAAAATAGGGTTTAACAAATTAATGCTAGGATTTTAGCATGATATACCATAATTGACCAACCAAGATTTGGATTACATATATACAAATACATATTTATATTTATCAAAATATAATTAATTGTATATTATTATTCTCATTCCTTGTTCAAAAACCAGAATTAGGGTTTGGATTCCGTATCTGATTTATCTTGCATATATAGCATTATTAATTAAGTTAAAATAATTAACTTAACTAATTTGAATAAATTCATATAATAAAATAATAATTATAATAATTCCAATAATCATTTTATATATTATTTAAATAACATATAATCATATTTTCGTGGAAAATATAAATATTTTTATTACAAAAGTAATTATAAATTATAATGATCAATAATTCAAAAAAATTATTTGAACTTATTCATGTAATAAATAAATTTTTATTTATCACATATATACATACGCTTTACCTTGCACATATATTCCCACCTTTATAAAAATAAAAAAAATTATACGCACAATTTCTTATTTAATTATATAGAAAATATCTAGGGTTATTACAACCATGCCATTCTCTTATAAATAGGTTGCTTAGTTAAGAAATAAAAATCACACCAGAATTAAAGAATTCTTCTTCTATAATATTATGCGTATTTCTTTTTAGTATAAGAATACTTTGAGTGTTACTAATAGTGCAAGATTTCCTCAAGAATATCTCTATTATACCAGTCATATTTAGTCTCCTACTAAGGTAAGAGATACTATTTTCGTTCAATATTCGTAAGGAATATTATTTTCTTCCATACTCTATAGTATGTAAGTGATATTATTTCGTTTCATATTCCTAAATCTACACTTACTTTGATAAGTATTGCTTCTATAATTCCTGAAAGTAGTAGAATATACTTAAATTTTGTGCTTCATCTAGTATCGTTTCACAGAAATATTTGTCTGAACCTTTTTATTAAATTTTAATATTTTCAATCGGGGTACTATTCACGGGATATTATTCACAGAGTACTATTCACTCGGGGTACTATTCACGATAAAATTAGTTTCCTTTATGTCCAAATTATTTTTGATACATGAATATCATTCTTGAATTTTACTCAACAATTAGTTATCATGTTGACAATTTGGACATTCTTGAACTCTGGATAAATTGAATTATAAATCTCTAATATTTATCCTTAATCTCATTTGATTGATTCTTTATATCATTGTCATCATCCTCATACTTATATTGTGCTGAAAGTCATCTTTGGCCCGTAGTGTAAATATGAGCTATTGATGGGTATGATTATGACCATGAATTATGTATTGGTATAATCATGACCTTTAATGTTATAGATAAATATTTGTGATGAAAGTCCTCTTTGGTCTGTAGTGCATAAATGGACAGATGTTTGGCATGATCATGACCACTGGTGATACAAACGATTATCTATGGCCCGTAGTACATAGATAATTCATTGATTGGAAATAATTATTGATTGGTTTTACAGGGATAAAATATTGATGATGGACTTTTAAATCATAGAAGATAGTAGACATCATGTTTTACTTGATTCTTCTAATGGATTGCTATTTTCGCTGCAGTTGTTGATCTAACACTTGTTGTCTATTGTATTCTATCAGATTTTTCCCTGTTGAAGACTAAGGATAATTTTTTCTACATTATCTTAGTCATAATATTCTTTACTGGACTAGTTGAGCTCACCCTTTTCTTTTTGGTTCCATTGTTCTTCTCAGGAGGCGAGAATGTAGTTGGGACTAGTTGGGGAGTGGAGTAAAGGTCCAAGATTGTTATTATAGTAGTCCTCACTATTTTCTAAAATAGTGTGACAATAATTGTAATGAGAACTTTATTTGAGTTTGGATATTATCTACGAGACAATATTTGTATTGAAACTCACATCTTATGTTTTGTCGTATTTTACATGACAATTAATAGTTGTATAAATGAAGTTTGCATTTGAATTCTGTACCATGTATTTGGCGACAAAGAAGGGGTTGTGTAGACCTATTTTGGGGGCATCACAGTAACCGTGTTTTCACGAATATTTGGGGTGCCTAACTCCTTCCCCCCGCTTAATGAAGCCCCCAAATGCTATGAATCTCGGTTTCCAAGGCCTGTTAAACAGAGTCCAACAATTGAGCCTTTGTGTAAACCTTTTCAAATTTTGTTGAGTTGGTACAACAATTTCAAAAATACCATCTGGCGACTTTGAATTTTCAAATCGTCGACATTTTATGTCAGACTCTTTTCAAACTTGCCCTTTCAAACAAAACACAACACATAGAGAACATAAAGGGTAAAAAGAGGAATTCCAAGAAAAGAGGAAATTTTTCCCGACGTCAACAGGTGACGACTCTGCTGGGGTCAGTAGAGGGCTTAAGCTGCATTTTAAACTTTTCAAAAATATCTTCTTATCTACTTGTGTGTGAATGATGTCTTTACATTGAATGGATGTGAATGAATGCTTTATTTATCGCACTTTAGTGCCTCATACAATCCATACATTTTGTATTAGCGCTTCGCACAAATGTCATCATTTCATACGGTGAGACACGATGTATGTGAATGTATGTAGTGTGATTCCTCCACTAAGAGACTCATCAATCTTTTGTAGCACCGAAAGTTTGCCCCGTCCCTTGTTTATACACATCCATATACATAGCCAGACACAAAGGTGTACAATCCGGTCAAAATCTGCGGTTCTTTAAGTTCATTAACTGTAGGTTCTCTTACTTACTCTAGTGGCTGGCAAAGGCCAACTGAGATGGGAGAATGAATGGCTCAGGAATCGACCGGTTCTACTAGACTCAACGGAGAATAATCCCGCGAGGCTCAGGAAAGGCACCACTCAGATCCGCTCATTTACCCGATTAATTACCCAGTGGGTCAATATAACTTCCAGACATCAATTACTATCGAAATAAATGTCGATTTCCACTAACACTAATAATCCCAACACAATGGAAATATTTTTCCCAACAATTTCATTTTTGAAATTTCGAAGTTTAACTTTTTCCAAAAAAGTCAACTGTTGACTTTTTTGACCAAAAAGTCAACCCCAACAAATTTTGTGTTTATAATCTATTTATACTAATTTCATCGTTCCGGACTCAAATATCACGTCCGCGTCTCCAAATTCAACTCCGAACTTAAATTCAATTTTTAATAACATTCATCATTAATATTATAACTCACAATATTTAACAACCAGGTCGTTCTTAGGAAAGAGGGGGCTTTCCGATAAAGATTTCTCCTTATTGGTGCGCAATTAGGTGACCAAACCTCTCATTGACAGAACTTTTAGACATTTTCAATATTACAAATAATAATATGAATAACTTTGTCGTCTCAACTATTGTTTTAATAATATAACATATTATGCATATGATACTGTGACAATAATTAAATCAATAATATGAGAGATATGATGCAGCAATTACTGTAGCAATAATTAATTATAACTGAGTGACTTCTTACGTAAGCATCAATAATCAATATTGTGTGCTACTATGCAACCACACGTATTACTATACTTTTATCACCGATTATTTTATGACAACTTGCTTACTTTGAAAATTTTTCACATATCACCCTTAACTTTAACCTTTTATAAATTTAACCATTTACTAAATAGAATAATTATAAGAAAATTTAATACTTTTATTTCATAAAATTCGGGGTCTCACAAAAACCATTCTAAGAAATTATTAAACACGGAGAAATGACTGAGATGGGGTTAATGTCTGGGAAGATTAAAGACCTCACTACTTTAGAAGTTGTGGCTGAGCACATTCAAGCTAGAAATTATGCGAATAACCCTCGGAAGGTTTATAAAAAGAAAGAAGAGGATATATCCTTAGTGCTGCAAAGACAAACTCAGAAGGGCAATCAAAACTTGCCCATCCAAAGGAAAAGTTATTCTCCTTTTCAAGCATATGCACAATCCTCAATTCCTCCATTGCAAAAAGTTGGAGAGGTCAGACGTCAAAGATTTTTCACACCCTTAGGGGACTCATTGGAAAATATATTCAAGTTGCTGACAGCATAGAAGAAAATTGTCCAACTCCTTCCTCCAGCCAATCCAAGTGGAAGGAATTTTGATATAAGCAAGAAATGTGCTTATCATTCTAGAGCTTCGGGGCATGATACCCAAGATTGTTGGTCTCTCAAAAGAAAAATATAGGATCTAATAGACAGTGGTGAATTAAGATCAATCCCAATCGAATCCAAAGTAGCCAGACAGTCATAAGAGCATTTGATGGATCTCAACGAAATGCTGTAGGAGAAATTGAATTGCCATTGGAGATCGGTCCACATACCTTTTACATATCCTTTCAAGTGCTAAATATCACCACATGATATAATTTGCTATTTGGGAGGTCACAGATCCATATGGTAGGAGCAGTTCCATCCACCATTCATCAACAGGTCAAATACATCATCAATGGTAATCTGGTAGCTGTGAAAGCCGAACCAGAATATCCTGTTCATACCCAAAGTGATATCCCTTTAATCAGTCTCAATGAGGGAGTTGAGCCTATGAGTTTTCAAGCCTTTGAGGTAAGCAACACTCAATATCAACCTATCAGGGCCCCAACTTTGAAGCCCAGAGTTTCCACCAAAGTAATGTCGGCAAGTCAGGAAATGATATCCTTGGGTTTCCAGCCAGGAAAAGGGTTAAGTTAGAGTCAGCAAGGAATCAGAAGTCCAGTTCAAATTCCTTGCCAGACAGGGAAGGTTGTATTAGGCTATTCCTCTGGATCAGACCATCATAACCCTCACAAACATCCACCGGTTCCTTCCTCTACCATTGTGCTTCCTAATCTTACAGATGTATGATTTATAAAGCCTATGAGGAAAAATCCTATTTGCGTGGCGGGTATGTTGATTCCTAGGCCCAAGCTGGCTAGTGAAAAAGAAGTCTTAATTCCCGATCAATAAAGTGAGAAAAGGAATCAGAGACTCAAATAAGAAGTGAAAAACCAGTTATTAAAGATGTACTTTCTGGTGCATACTGAGGGTATGAACGAGTGTAAGACCCCAAATTTTATGAAATAATAGTATTCAATTTTTCTTATAATTATTATTCTATCCAGTAAATGGTTAAATTGATAAAAGGTTAAAGTTAAGGGTGATATGTGAATATTTAACAAAGTAAGCAAGTTGTTATAAAATATTTGTTGTGTCGGGGAATATTCGCTTGGTCGGGGAATATTCTTTTTGTCAAGGAATATTTGTATGACGGCGCAATCATTGTTGGACACCATAACGGAATAATTTTCGGATATAGAAAGCGATAAAAATAACCTTTTTATAAAAATAACGACAAGACTTTTACCGTTAAACTATTAAAATATCTGGTGATAAAAGTATAATAATACGCATTGCACAGTAGCACACAGTATTGCACAATATCTCTGATTATTGATGCTTACGTAAGAAGTCACTCAGTTTTATTCAATAATTATCAAAATAGTTACTGCATAGTATCTCATATTATTGATTCTATTATTATCACAGTATCATCTGCACAATATTTTATATTATTCAATCAATAATTGAGACAACACAATTATTCATATTATTATTTGCATTATTGACAATGTCTAGGAAGTTCTATCGAGAAAAGGGGTTTGGTTATTTAATTACGCGCCAGTAAGGAGAAATACTTATCGGAAAGCCACCTCTTTCCTGGGAACAATCTGGTTGTCAATATTATGAGTTATAATATTAAATGATGAATAATTGTTAAAAGATTAAAAATGTGTTGATTGAAGATAAGTGATTTGTGGTAAATATTTATTCAATTTTTGATATAAATAGAGGGATTTGTTATAAGGCGTTTGTTGTAAGTTTGACTTATTATTCCATGGGGAGATGTGCAAATTTTTTTGACCGTCAGTTGAAGTTATAATAATAAATCAATATGGACCGTTGGTTGAAGTTATAATAGTAAATCAATATGGACCGCTGGTTGAAGTTATAATAGTAAATTAGTATGGACCGTCGGTTGAAGTTTTAATAGTAAATTAATATGGACCGTCCATTTAATAGTAAATCAATCTGGACCGTTCGTGAATAAGTTACTATTTATTCCACTCTCCTATAAATAGAAGCTAATTACTTCATTCTTTTTTACGAATTCACTAAAACTATAAAGAGATAAACTACAGAGAGATAATAAGAGAGAAAGAAGAAGAGTATTCTGCTGCTACACAATTGCAGTATCCAATCTCCTACTAAGGTAAGGGATATTATTTTTCATATTCGTAAGGGGTATTATTTATTTCACATTCGAAAAGGATGTTATTTTCTTCATACATGTAAGGATTGTCATTCTATTCTTTATTAATCTACGGGAGTAACCCGTCTATGTAGATTACCGCATGCATAGTGAATAACCCTTCGTATTCATTCTTTATTAATCTGCGAGAGTAACCTGTCTACGTGGATTACCGCATGCATAGTGTTTAACCCTTCGTATTCATTCTTTATTAATCTGCGGGAGTAACCTGTCTACGTGGATTACCGCATGCATGGTGTTTAACCCTTCGTATTCATTCTTTATTAATCTGCGGGAGTAACACGTCTACGCGGATTACCGTATACATGATGAATAACCCTTCATATTCATTCTTTATTAAATTGTGGAAATAATCCATCTACGCGGATTACCGCATGACGGGTTAAAATCCATTTGCAGTTTCGTATATTCTTTTATACTTGTATGAGATATCATTTCTTTTGTACTTGTAAAGGGATATCGTTTTATTTCGTATTCTCTATTTATGTGTATTATTCATACTAGAGTACTATTTATTCGGGGTACTTTGCATGACGGGGTACTATTCATTCAAGGAACTTTGTATGACGGGGTACTATTTATTCAGGATACTTTGCATGAAAGGGTACTATTTATTTGGGTAATATTCACAACAAAATTAGTTTCTTTCTATCCAAATTATTTTTGATACCTGAATATCAATCTTGAATTTTACTCCACAATTAGTTATCATGTTGACAATTTGGATATTCTTGTACTCTTGATAAATTGAATTATAAATATTTAATATTTATCATTGATCTCACTTGATTGATTCGTTATATCATTGTTATAATCCTTAGACTTAAATTTGTGTTGGAAAGTTATCTTTGGCCCGTAATACAAAGATGAACTGTTGATTGGTATGATTATGACCAGGAATTGTGTATTGGTATAATCATGACCGAAATTGTGTATTGGTATAATCATAACAATTGGTTTTACAATTATATGTCTTTGGTTCGTAGTGCAAAGATGGACGGTTGATTATTGGTTTTATAGTTATATGTCTTTGGTCCATAGTGCAAAGATGGACTGTTGATTATTGGTTTTACAGTTGTATGTCTTTGGTTCGTAGTGCAAAGATGGAACTTGATTATTGATTTTACGGTTGTATGTCTTTGGCTGTAGTGTAATGATGAACTTTTGATCATTGGTTTTATAGTTGAACATCTTTGGCCCGTAGTGCAAAGATAGACAATTGATTTGTATGATCATGACCATAGATATTACGGTTGAATATATTTAGCCCGTAGTGCAAAGATATACAATTGATTGATATGAACATGACCATTGTTGTTCCATTTGAATGTTTTTGTTGTAAGGTGTAAGGATGATATGATTATTGAGTGTTTTTAGCCTTTGTGGCAAGGACATTGAGTGAAAGTTCCATCAAGACTTTGTGGTAAGGACAAACTGTTGATTTACATTATTATAAACATGAATTGTGAATTTAACTATAATCTTTGGTGGTTCAGGTGAAGAAAGGTGATGAAAGTTCTCTTTGTCTTGGGTACAACAAAGAACTGTTGATGGGTATTACAGGGATGAAATATTAATGATGAACTTTTAATTTAAAGGAGATAGTAGACATTATGTTCTACTTGACTCTTCTAATGGATTGTTGTTTCCGCTGCAGTTGTTGATCTAAAACTTGTTGTCTATTTTCTATCAAATTTTTCCCTATTGAGGACTAAGGATAATTTGTTCTACATTATCTTAGTTATAATGTTCTTTATTGGGCTATTTGTGCTCACCCTTTTGCTTCACAATTCCTTTAGGTAATAAGAGTGTAGCTGGTTAAGCAGGGATAACAGGGGAATAGAGTGATGGTCTGTGATCGTTGAAGTTTCTCAATACACTATAAAACATCATGAAAATATATAATTGTATTGAGGACTTACAATGTGTGTGTCGTATTTTATACGTCATTTAATAGTTAATTTTGGTGAACAACAATAGGGTGATGAGAACCTGACTTTGAAAGTGTCAAAAATACACCCCATTAGAATGAGGAGGACAAAAATCTTCTCGTGTTCCTTTGAAGACTTGAAATATTTGTTGCTATATTTTATATGACATTGTAATAATTTGGGTGTGTATATTTTCGTATTATATTCAGTACAATATTTGTATTGAAACTCACAGCTTATGTGTTGTCGTATTTTGGACGACAATTTAACAGTTGTATAAATGAAGTTTGTATTTGGATTATGTAGTGTGTATTTGTCGACTCAAGATGGGTTGTGTGGACCTATTTTGGGGGCGTCACAATGAGGATATTCTAGATGAAGACTGTTTAGAAGATCAAATCCTAACACTTCGCATAAATAGAGCTAAGGGGAACCAATCAAAGGAAAACACTATCCGTGATATGAATTTAGTCATGGTCATCATCAAAGAGGGGGAGGACATCAACTATCCCTTCATTACTGTGTCAACCCGAGAATTTGGACAATTTAATAAAATCTTAAAAGATTGAATAGAGGTTAAATAATAGACCAAGACAGAAAATAAGTGTATGGATTTAACATTTTTGGGAAGGAATTTTGTGAATTTAAAAATTTTTGGTGAAGGCTAACAGTGTTAAGTGTATAAGTGTATATGTTATGTGTATATGTGGTTTTATGTGTACAGTATGTGGTTAAGGGTCAAGGGTTGACCAAATAAATTATATCACTGACAAACCCTAATATTATATTAAGAACCTCGATGTTCAGTTAGAAAACCCTAACGATTGATAAGAAACCCTAATACCAGTTCTGGAAACCCTAATTTCAGTACCGGGAATCTGAAACCCTAATTCGAAATTTGAAAACCCTAATTTGGAAACTTAAAAGATAAGTATAAAGTGTTAATGATTATATATTTAATTAGGGATAACCCTAATGATTAGTTAGAAAATTCTAATTTCTAAAGTTGAAAACCCTAATGTATAATTAGGGAAGACCTAATCGGTAATTCAATTATTTTAATGTTAATTAGGAAATATTAATCCTAATTAGCAAGCTCTAATGTGATTAGGAAGCCCTAATTATAAATTATAAATTAGAAATATAAATTTTCTATTTTCAAACCTAATTAGTAAATGCTAGGAATTTAAATTTGTAAAACCTTAGGGTTAAACCCTAAGGGTTAAAACCAAAGGGTTGGTCAAGTTATATTTATGCCATTAAAATTACTAGTCAAATATCCAAACTACCCATTTTGCATTTTTTAATGAGATGGAGTGTAGATCTTGCCCTAGTAGTGGTTGGTGACCAACCCTAAGCTATGCCACGTGCCTATATCTAAAATATCAGACAACTTGCTAGAACAAATACATTGCATCATGGATTAAAAGCATACAAGTCTAGAAAAGTAACTCACTTTACTTTTCAACCTCACCAAGTCTTCTCTCTCTCTCACATCCGAAATTTTAGAGTGACAGTGAGTGAGAAACAATGCCAATATCTGCCTTTAGCTTTCCATAAACAGATTCAAGGATTAGATTCAAAGGATCAAAGCTAAAAGAGGTATAAACGCTAATCTTGCTAATCTTTATGATTCATGTTATTTGTTGTTGTTTATTGTTTAAAGTTGTGTATTAGGATGTTATTGAGTGATCTGGGTTGCTATAACATAGATCCATAACATCTAGATGCACGAAATTAGAGTTTTAGAAACTGTTCATGAACCCTAAAGTGTGGTCTGACAAGTAAATGTCAAGACCTATAGATCTCTTTGTGTTAGATAATATGTGTGTTTAGTGTTATAGATTTGTTCTCTGTCATGAGGAGTGTAGACTGGAAGTGGAAACAAGTCCATACCATGTCTAGATCTCCAGTTATTAGCAGTCAAACAACCCAGATTTCCCAGAATAGTCTGACAACATTTTTCTAAGCCTTAGATCTTGCTGTTGTTTGCTAGTTTGTCCATTCTGTTGTTTTGATGTTGTAGTCTGACATGAGGACTACACAATCAAGTCATTAGATCACTTAGATCATAACCAGAGTGAAAGATAATCAAGGTCAAACTAGAGTTGACTGTCTGTTTTGTTGCATTTTTGGAAAACCCAGAAAGTTGATGAACAAGTTTTCTGACATGGTTTAACCATGCCAGATCTTGCTCATGTGATGATGTTTATGATGATATGTAATACAAATGTACCCTGACATGTATGCTACAAGATTTGACCATTATCACACATTGAGTAAGTCTGGAGTTCAAGATATAAGGATCTAAATATAGCACCATGAACTGTTCTTCATTTTCTGTAAAACCCAGAAATGAAGTACAACTTTGTCAGACTTTTTGGAGGGTTAGATCTCTTTTTTGTGTTATGTTTTGGTCATGGAACTTGTTTAAGGTTGTAGTAATACATCAGTACTATAACTTTAACACTTTTGTAAGCCCAGATAACATTAGGAACTTAGATCAAATGATGGTCAAAGTAGGCACCCAATTAACTGACATGAAGTTCTGAGTTTGGCCAAGAACAGCTATAGCGATGGTTCTGTCGCTATAAACACCATTTAGCGACAGTTTCTTAATAAAATTAATTATTTTATTAAATAAATAGAGAAAAAAGGTTTTTAATTATTAAAAATACATAATAAATTCCTAAAAAATATTTTAAAGCCTAAAAATGGGTTTTTAATAATTTAGACAATATTTCATTAATATTTAATATTTTTGAATATTAATGGTATTTAATTTATTTAATTATAATATTAAATAAATTACTTAAAAATGATTTTAATACTTGCGAAATCATTTAAAATTATATTATGGTATAAGAAAATATTTTAAGTTATTTTGAATGACTTTTAATATTTTGTGATGAATTTGATTAATAATTTATTATTAATGATAATTAATTTATTTAGTAATTGTATTAAATAAATTATGGAAAAATAGAATTAATACTTTAAAAATCATATAAAAATGATTTAATGGTTATAAAGATATTTGAAGTTATAAAATATAACTTTTGATATTTGGTCATGAAGAACATTAATATTTAATATTAATGGTAATTATTTAATAATAGTTTTAATTAATTTAAAATCATTTAAAGGTAATAATGAAGTATTAAAAATACTTTGTGATATTATAAATATATTATAATATTATGTTAAGGATTTTATTAATATTTAATATTAAATAAATATTAATGATAATGGAATTAAGTGGCATTTAATTCATATAAATATGATATTTATGATTGAAAAATCATGATAAATGATAATAATTATTTGAAAATTATTTTGAGTCTTTGAAAAATATTTTGACTGATAATAAAATTATCTAAGATAGTTGTGAATCCGTTAAGGCAGAGTCTTAAGGAATATAGGCTAGTGAATTATCCAACTAGGCCGTCGAGATGTCGAAATAGTACCGAACTCAACTCAGACTGCAATAGTTTGACTTGATACTAGGTCTTATATGATGTATAGACGGATATGATTATGTGGTAATGTGTTTAGCTTATTTTATACTTTGATGATATTATTCTAACTTGGAAATCAATATTATTAATATTAGGTCTTCAGATAAAGTTAAATAGATTGCGTAGCAGTAATCAACCGAGCAGGCAAGTTTCCTTGAACTATACTTTTATTGAGCAAGTTCCCTTACTCAATTATTGTGCAAGTTTTCTCTAACTAAATCTCGAGTTGTTCATTCAAATATGCTTATAGATAATCATTGTCGATTACCATGTCTATAAATTATTGATTCTCACTATGTGTATATTGCATGTGTTCATCAGGTATGAAAGGCTGATCACCTTTATTACCATTCGGTCCAGATATAGTTATTCATGTTCAATGTTCATTCAGTAATGAAATTTTTTTCATGCTAGTTCACAATTATATTGTAGAATTTTAGCCAGCTTATTGTTCAATTCTTTCCATTATGATATATCCTTAATTCATTAAACTTAAACTTGCTGGGCAAACTTGTTGCTCACCCTTGCTATATCATGATAAACATTGCAGATTAGGACGAATACGTTAAATACAGGAAAAGACGAAGATAAGTACAGCTTAGGATTACATGTGCAACTAAATCTGTAATAGTATTCTATGATAATAATATTATATGTTAGATAAAATATTGAATCAGGTATTACGTGAAGGTTCTCGACCTTGGGAATAGTGTGTAAAGTTTAATGTATAAACAATATATGTATATATCTTCCGCAATAGTTATAGAACTAGTGTACCAGATTCACGGTGATTTAGGACCGGGATTTGGGGACGCTACGATCATAGTTGTCCACAAAGACTTGAACCTAGGCAATTGGAGCAGCACTCCTTGCATCTGTCTAAAAGGGTAAAAAGGGCAAAAAGTCCATCCGCCCTATAATGTAGATATTATTAACTTCATCCTTTTGTTGCATAATACTAGCAGTTACTTTTGTCATTCTTTTGCTAACGCTTTGTACGATCAAACAATCTCATATATTGAGTGAAAGCATTTTGTTTTTAGGACTCCGAAATTGGGTTTGTCTAGCCTTGCTAATGGAATGCCAAATCTCAGCAATGACTATAACTTTGATGTAAAGTTGGACTTTGACTTAATAGGGATTGAGTAAGAGGAGATAGAGGACTATGAGGTGTTAGGTTTCGTGAAGATCAAAGACGCAATCAAATTACAAAAATAGCTGAAGCAAAGTAAAATCAGATTTTAAAATTTTTCACAAACCAATAACCCGGATAATCCTTTATACATATTATTAATTAAACCAAAGAACAAGAAGTTATACAATCATACCCTTAAAGATATGAGCTTCCACGGGTACGAGTTCAACTTTTACTTCTCTGTGATCTCCTTGAATCTCTAGGATAGAATCTTTTCCTTTGATCAATGGTAGCCACCCAAGTGTATGGCCTCTACAGGTAATCCACCAAGGAAGAAGAAGAATCCAAGAAGAAGGGTGTATTGGCTAAAACCTTAGTTTTCTATCTCTGTAGAAAAAGGGGCGTATTCTCCAACAATTGGATTCACGTATATCTGATATCTGATATAAAGACTCCTCTTATAAAGATATCAGTTAACCACTTTTAGGGTATTATTTAATTAATTAATTAAACTCCTTTAATTAATTAGGCTCCCTAATCTTATTAGGGATAATTAATTAAACTCTTTTAATTAATTTGCATCCTAATCTTATTAGGAATAAATGAGAGTACTAATATTAAATCAATTCCCAAACTCCTTTAGAAATTAAAATAATAATAATTGTAATAATATTAATAAGACTCCTTTTATTAATTTATATTTAATATTTTCAAAATATTAAATAATAAATATTAATCTATGTAATTTACTCTATCACCATAGATTAAATTAAATACACTTAACATATTATTACGATTATGCTATTAACTTCTTAAATAATTTTCTTCCTTTTACTACTGTGTGACCCTTTAGGTTCTCTATACTAAACCAGTTGTGAATAAATCAATTAAAACAATTCTAATCTCATTTAAATAAATAAATTAAACTATTAATATTTATTCTACAATAAGGATAAGCCTCCTTAGCAATCAACGACTTTCCAGATAATATAGATTTCAACATTAATCATAAAAGAACATTTGAGTAAATAGTTACCGGACAATTCAATCCTTCCACCATACAATTTCCCAATTAAATATAAGACATGGAATTACTGTCTAGTCTTATTTTATTATCCACCAAAAATGTCGCCACAAATCTTGATACATTTTTGTACTTCCCGGATGGATCGAATATCTTGAGCTGTGAGCTTCTGTCAAGATTTCTTCTTTAATATCCGATACTGCTGGAACCCAAATTCATCCCTCGAATCTTAGCACTCCTTCAGTATCAACCTTGTATTTCACCTCATTACCCTCGACCATACTTTCCTTTAGTTTTTTGCATTCTTCATCCTGTAATTAAGCATTCTTTATTTTGTCCACTAAAGTTAGACTGGCATCCATCTGGTACAATCTTTCATCAGATTCTTTTGGAAATTTGATTTCTAACTCTAGCCTTGCCATTGCTGAAACGAGCTCCTCCTGGTTGGTTAACAACATCAACATTTCACGACCTTTCCTACTCAAGGCATCTACAACCATATTGGCTTTTCCCGGATGGTAAAAGATCTCACAATTGTAATCTTTAATTAATTCCAACCATCTCCTTTTACGCATGTTCAGGTCCTTTTGTGTGAAAATATACTTTAGACTCTTATGGTCTATGTAGATCTCACACTTCTCTCCGTAGAGATAGTGTCTCCATATCTTCAGTACAAACACCACCGCCGCCAACTCTAAATCATGAGTCGGATACCCTTTCTTGTAGTCTTTCAATCACCTTGATGCATACACAATGACTTTTCCATTTTGCATAAAGACACAACCCAATCCTTTATGTGAGACATCACTATACACCACTTCCTGTATTATCTGGTAATGACAACACAGGTGCCACACTGAGCCTCTTCTTTAATTCCATAAAACTCTTTTCACATTTTTCCGCCCAAACAAATTTTACAGATTTTTCGTCAAATTTGTCAATGGAATGGAAATCTTGGAAAAATACTGAATAAACCGTCTATAATAACCTGCCAATCCCAAGAAACTCCTTATTTCTGATGGAGTTCTTGGTTATTCCCAATTTATCACAGCTTCAAATTTTGATGGATCCACTGAAATTCCATCTTTGTCAATTACATGCCCAAGAAAGTGTACACGTTCCAGCCAAAATTCACATTTAGAGAATTTCGCGTACAACTTTTCTTTTCTTAGTGTCTCCAGTGTCAGACATAAGTGTTCCACGTGTTCTTCTTGAGATTTGGAGTACACCAAAATATCATCAATAAATACCACCAAAAACTTGTCTAAAAATGGTTTAAACACCTTGTTCATAAAATCCATGAATGCAGCAGGGGCATTTGTCAAACCAAAAGACATTACCAGAAACTCGTAATGTCCATACCCGAGTTCAGAATGTCGTCTTCGTTACATCTTCCTTCCTTACTTTCAATTGGTGATACCCACTTCTCAAATCTATTTTCGAGAAGTACCTAGCACCCTTCAATTGATCAAACAAATCATCTATTCTTGGCAACAGATACTTGTTTTTAATAGTGACTTTATTTAGTTCTCTATAATCAATGCAAAGACGCATTGACCCATCTTTCTTCTTCACGAATAATACTAGCGCTCCCCACGGTGATACACTAGGCTAAATATATTTCTTATCTAGCAGTTCTTGCAATTGCACCAACTATTTTTTCATCTCTAACGGAGCCATTCTGTACGGGGCCTTCGATATTGCAGCAGTTCCTGGCGCTAAATCGATCACGAACTCGATCTCTCTATCAGGCGGAAGTCCTGGAAAATCTTCTGAAAACACGTCTACAAAATCCCTAACCACTGGTATCTCCTCCAGTTTCACCCCCTTCTTCTTTTGAGTGTCGAATATGTAAGTTAAGTATCCTACACATCCTTAACTCAATAACTTTTGGGCCAACATAATCGTCAGACATCTCATTTGTCTAGGCAATTTGCTACCATAGAAAATTGCCTTTGACGGACTCATAAGGTTTACATATTTCTTTTGGCAATCAATTATCGCTCCATAATTGAATAGCCAATCCATTCCCAATATAACATCAAACTCCCCAAGTTTTATCGAGATTAAATCTACTGTCATAACATTCCCCTTGATATTCACCCTACAATTCTTGTATACAAACTTAACAAGAATTACCTCCCTATTTGCAGTTTCTATGTGTAAGAGAATTTCAACTCTTCACTAGGTAATTCTACCCACTTAGCAAATTCATCAGATATAAACGAGCAAGTAGCACCAGAATAAAATAATATATATGCATTTATATCATTGATTTGAATAATACCTGACACGACATCTTTTGATTGCACCACGTCTTGCACCATCATGTTGAAGGTTCTGATTGTGGGCTTATTTGAAGACGTTGGTCCCGCAATAGTCAATGTACCTCCACTGCTACCTCATTTGCTTCCAGTTGTATCACCAGATGTCTTCTTAGGACACTCGCGAACAAAATGATCTTTGACCCGCAGGTGTAACAAGCATTCTTCTTAGATTGATTGCAATATGGGCCAATGTGACCCTCTTGGATGCAGTTAAAACATAGTCGTTTCCCCTTAAGCACATACCCATATGAAACCTCTCGCATGTAGCACATGCTTCAAACTTCTTCTTCTGCTGGGTACCCTGCTGGTTCCCAGCTCCCACATTTTCATTCCACTTCATTTTCACGTTATTCTTACCATTTCCACCACTACCACTACCATTCTTAGCTTCGCCCTCACTCTTCTTCTTTCTCTGCTCTTGATTATACTTTTTTACAGCATCGCCTCCACCCTCAATGAGAATTGCTTTCTCTAGTATCGTTGTAAATGTCTTCAGTTGAAACATGGAAACTTTAATGTACAACCAGGGCTTCAATCCCCATTCAAATCTCCTAGCCTTGCTCTCATTTGTGTTGACTTGATATGGCGCGAACCTCGCCAACTCATTAAATTTAGCGGCATACTCCACTACCGCCATTGATCCCTACTTCAGTTCTAAAAACTGCACCTCCATCTGATTTTTTGAACTCTCTGGGAAATAAGTCTTGAAAAATATCTCCTTAAACCTATCCCAAGTTATTACCCCTTGACCTCCTCAAGTTTTATTTGCTTGCCACTAATAACTCGCCTATGCTTTCAACATAAATGTTGCAAAAGCATTTTTCTGGTTCTCACCTACTCTAGCCACATCGTAAACTTTCTCTATCTCCATGATCCAGGTCTGTGCCTCAACCAAATTCATGGACCCACTAAATTTTGGTGGCCCAACTTCCTTGAAATCCTTAAAGGTCACAGCTTGATTCTGCGGTTGATTCTGTAAAGCTCCCATTAGTAACGTTACTAATTGCTGAACCGAATTAGCCTCAACATTGTTGTTATTGTTAGATCCCTCAGGGGTCCTTTGTCGTGGTTGACGTCTTGGAGGCATTTTCTGTTAAAATACGCTCATTAGATTATTATTCAATCGTTTAAATATTATATATACAACTTGCACATCACAAAAATTCTACCACATAGCACACAATATCTTGAATAAATAGTAACTTTTATTTATTCATCATCTTTTAAAAACATAGCCATGATAGCATCCCTGCTATCTACATTACTTTCCTGAACTAAATTTTTTTTAAGATAACATCATCATCATCATATCCCATTAGTTATATAATACCCATGATTTACGTCTTATTTACTTATTAATCACATAATAATTACATTTCTTATGATGACCTACTAAAATGCTGCATTCGACACTCCTCTTCTATAATACGAAACATTGTTCGACGATCTAGCATGTACAATGGCAGCATCTCAAACTGAATTGGATAATACATAATTTGGTCTTGAGCTCAATTTACAATGGTGTTGAAAACGCTATTCATCTCCTCCATCTTGATCTTCTTTACTTGTACCTCTCTCTCTGCTACCCGGCTCGTTGAGAAGCTTCCTCGTACGTGTTTTCGGCTCTTGCCCTCTTAGTAGACTCTTCTTTTAACTTGTTCTTCAGCTCTGCAATCTCATATGTCATTTGTTTGTTCTCTCCTTCAGTGCGAATCAGCTTCCATTCAACATTACTTAAGCTTCAATCTAAATCTCGGATCTCGTCGTCCTTGTGCACCATTGAGGTCTTCTGTTCAGCTACTATCTCTTCCAACTTGTTGACTCTATCCTGCATTTCCACATTGCGGTCGTGTACTTTATCGTACATATAGGCAGCGATTGAGTTTGGTGGAAACTCTTCCTCCTCATCCGTCTCTACCTCATCATCCTCATCACGTAAGCCTTCCTACTCAACCATTATGACTAACAGAGATGACTCCCATGGCAGTAGTTGTTCCCAAACCACCTGAATATCTTGAGGCTCCTCCTCTCTGAGCATTTGGGATCCTTCCTCCCTAGCCTGACTGGATTCTCCTACATTAGCCATCCTAACAACAAAAATTTAAGTTTTAATTACTAATCATTACTACTCGACACTCATGAGCACATAGGTTACAATCACATAAGCACATAAAGTGTTTTATTACTTCCTTCTTAAAAATCGATAAGAGTTTATTACCACTACCTTTTCAATCTTCTATAAGGTTACTTCCTAAGGCTTTTCCCCACATAAGGTTCATAACCTAAAGCTTTAATACCAACCCGTGACACCCCCAAATTTGGGTACTTCTTTCCCACAAGATTTGGTGTGCACTTTCCATTCAATCATATCTAACTACCCAATTATAGTAAAAATTAAACCATAAATCCTCCCATTAAAAGGGTTACATCATTAATTCAAAAGTCTCCCAGGTTATCTAACCTTTAACATAAATCAAATGCGGAAATAAAATAATTACATCACATAATTAAATATAAAGTCTATCGTCATGACAATAAATAAATTACAAGTCTTCATCACTTGTTCATTTTCCCTTTTCCCTTGCTAGTGGTAGGTTCATCAACCTTCTCAACTTTAGCTGCAATGAGTATATATATGCAAGAGTGAGCAAAACAAATGCTCATTGGAAATAGCAATGAATAATAATAGCATAATAAATGCAAATGAATAAACTTATCAGAGTTGAATAATACTCTATAAATGATAATCAAAAACTGTTACCAACCTACAAAATGTAACTGAGGGTCACAAGACCACGAACTATGCTTTAGGTTGTCAAGTATTTCTACTTTAACTTTTAACAGTCTAAAAGGCCATAATCATCATCTATGTCCTAGGTTAATAAGTATTTCTACTGTAACCTTTAACAGTCTAAACGACTATGTGGACCATCATCTCGTACTCCAGGTGATCACCCTTTGTACTATGTATTGCGCAAATGTTTTAACGCCATTGCGTAGCTCTAAAATAATCCCCTGTTATAGGGTTGTTCATCTCAGTTTTAAAGTACAAGTCCACACCAAAGAAGGTTTGGTTTGGATAAGCTTCAAGGATAATTTGGAGTTTCACGATCATTAACTAAGGGATTAGTTGAATCAACAAGTCTTAACAGCACTATGAGTGATCAATAATAATTTAATGTAAAATGATTAATAAGCATAGGTGAAGCAACTATACATTAAACTTATGCTTAGAAATAACTAAAAAGCATAAGCATTGAATAGAACAATAAACCTTGCTTGGACAATAGTAAGCTAAGGCTATGATCTTGTCAAATAAAGAATTGAATTACTGAACATACAATAACTGATAACAAGATGGAAACAAAGCTTGCTCAACATGATAATAACGTGTGCAAAGTAAATGAAATATAGTAGCTCGATATTAGAAATTAGAGTTCAAGAAGTTGCATTCACTATAAAAGAATGAAACTAAAGAAACTAGCTTAACTATAAACAAGTTAGAATAATTCAACAATGATTAGAATTCAAAACTTGCTCGAATAAAGTTAGGATTAAAGCTAGCTCAAATAAAGTTTAACGATAAAAGAACTTGCTCAATAAAAGTTTAGAGTAAGGAACTTGCCTCGTGCGTAAGCTATAAATTACAACTCAAGTTCACCTACACATAGTATTAGAATCACAATATCTATTAGATAAACTAATATCCACTTTCCCAAAATAAAACTCACTTTTAGATAAACTTGTTACTTTAGTACAAGTTTTACTTTACACCATATGTATTTCAGAAATCTCAAGTGTTAACTTCACAACACTTATTCACTATTCATTGAGTACCTTAAATCCTAACATACTGCTTTCATAACTTACTAATCTTTTTATAACTTTGAAATTATTAATGACATGATATAATTCTTTTTTAACCTCTTCATTACATGTTTGTCACACTAACATATCATTAGACCAGGTTACATTAGGCTTTCAAGGTCTGTATAAGTAATAGGTATCACTGCCTCTGATTAGCGTATGGTAATTGCAAGCTTATACTTAAGCTTTCGATCGCCAGAATCAATACTGCTGCTTCTTGCCTTTCGACACACCAGATCATCTTTGCTTATTTGGTGCACAGATAGAAACTTCACAGTCTGTTTTCTAGCACTCTGTTAGCGCAACTAACACGAATTTCACCCACAAAACAGTAAATTTAACATATCCAACTAATATATAACTCATATACACATGGTTCCTCCCATATTCACCAACTTAAAATAATTAAACAACACTACAACCAATTTAAATTCTTTAAATTCCATATTTTATACCAAAAACTCCTTTTTTGACATCCTTCACAAAAATTATCACTGTGATCACAATTCTACACCAATCTAACTCATTCAAACTACGTTCTCTTCATTTCTTATTGAATTAACATATTCAAAGATCAATTTATAGATTAGTTTACAAATTAACCACCAAATTTGGTACTTTCACGAGCCATATATAAAAACATGTACTGTAAATAATTTTCTTTCTTTTTAACGTGATTAGCACACTAATTCTTGTATAAATGCAAATTCTAACATCACAATTACTCATAAATACAATAATTTAGTTTATAATAACAACTCAAGAAAAATTGGATTCACAAAGAATAAAAATACATGACGTAGAACATACATATATATATATAATATTAAGGTTATGAAAATATACTTCTTTTGCTTGATAATCCTTGCTAAAACACATAAATTACTTGAAAACTCTCAGAAATCCTCCCTCAATGTGACAACTCGAAAAATCGGATTGTCCAGAATTTAAGAGTTAAAGAATTAGTTATTAATAAAATGAATTTTATTAATACTATTCTGTGCTATGTGTTTATTAATCGTTCTATAACCTAGAATGATTATTAATCGGAAGGATTCTGGCTATGAGCTAGACTGAACGAGTGGGAATTTTCAAGATGAAAATGAAAATTTTTCGGGAACAAAAATATTTTTGGGGAAAAAGACGAAATATGCACTATTCACCCGACGAAACCCTAAGGGTTAGGGTTTGAATAACCTAAGTCATTCTGAGAATTCGGTATGTCGAAATGACATTCCATCGAAAGATTTGACGAAAATATATCTTGAAATATTAAGTAAGCTGATAAAAGTTTTTCTCAAAAAACGTGCAGAAATCGGATAAAATAAAAACGACGAAAAGTACTGTTATGTACTTTTCACTCGTTTAGCTACGTTAGGGTAAAACGTGAAGGAAAACGCTTAATGTCGAAAAGTGTTTTCCAGTTTTTTGGAAATTCGAAGAATACGTAATATTTAATCGGTAAAGGAAAGAGGAAATATCCAAAAATATTTGGATTCCGAGAATCGCAGTTTTTAAAACTGTCGGACTAATTCCGTAAGACGGAAGCACGAAGCTTCCAAGGGAAGCTACTTAAGGAGGTGGGGCGGCCACTTGGCCATCAAGTAAAATTGGTGGCTAAGTTTGGAATAGTAAGGAGGTTAGGGATGAAAAGACCAAAATGCCCCTAGCCTTGGTTTTCTATAAATAGGAAGCTTATTTCATTATTTTGGGATTTTGAAAAATCCTACAACTCTGAGAGATAGAGAGAGAGGGTCGGATGGGAGAGGAAGAGGAAGAGGAAGAGAATGAGGAAAACCTTGCCCGAGTGCACGCTTTGTCCGACGGAACAAGATTAAAGGATGTACGGTAATCCGAACCCTAGTTTCTTCTCATTTTCTTTAAGTTTAATATGTTCAAAAACATATCTTAATGAAGATAAGAAGTAGATGAAGTTATGAATGATTTCATATAGTTGAAATCATGAGAAAACAAAGAAATAAGTATTAGGAATTTAGTTTATAAATTTCTTAAGAAAATATAAGATTCGTAAGGATTTTGAGCGATCCGAATGAATCTTATGAATGAGTAGGTTAAATAAGTAAGGAATGATGTTCTATAACATCAAATTCCAAGAAAAAAGTGAAATCGCAATCCAAAATATCGTTTAAAAACGAAGAACACGCGAAGAACGCGAAGAATGTTGATGATGAACAAATTTAAAACCATCGTATGATAATTGTTGTTGATGGACAAGTTTAAAACCATCGCGTATAAGTTATTTGCTTATTGCTTGGTTAGGAATGTTAGAAATGTTCTTGAAGAACGGATTAAAACTGAGCTATAACGAAGTTATGGTGAAATTTTCGTAAAAGAAGAACGAGAATTAGAAAGTTAGTAAATGAACCCGAGCATGTAGGGTTTCATAAGAATATAAGAGAATGTAGAAAACATGAGTCATGGAGTCAAGAACGAACGAATTTTGAGTTTGGATGACCGAGTTACGGACGAACGAACGAAGAACGTTAATAACGTAAAACGAACGAAGCGCATAGATTAAGCCAATTGAATGGCATGTTAATTGATTCAGAATGAAGTTCTGTCTGAGGGTAATCGAAGTACGCAAGATAAGGAATAAAATGGCTTTGTAACATCCTCGTTTCGCGTTATAACGAATAAGATAGGAGATTTCAAAGTCAGCGTCTCAAGCTTGTAAAAGACTTAGAAAATTTTTTCTAGGTTTCATGCTTAGCGCCGCAGCGCGAGTCGTGCCTTAGGGGCCGGCGCCACAGCGCGAGGTCGGGCCATTAGCTACTGCTAAGTGGTGTCGTAGCATGAAAGAAAGAGAAGGGCATGGCGCCGCGGCGCCAGTGCAGGGCAATACCCAGAAATGATATTTTAACTACACAATTTCTCGGGGGATGTGCAAGAAAGAAATATGAACATATAATTCAACTAATGTAACACTTAATCAAGTGTATTAAAGCTTTGATAAAGGTTGAACGAAAAGATTAAATGAGATTAAAAGATGAAGCATGTAGACGCGGATTACGGAACCAATGTCCGGGAACCGTAGTCACAATGAAACGAACGTGAGGAATTGCTAATTGTGATTCCTTAAACGTTGATTGACTAGGGTAATGAATAACATTTAGATATTATGTCATGGTCATGAGAGATGAATGTAAAGCGTTTAAACGCTGTGAACGCAACGTTGTTGCGATGAACGATCGGTCTTAGCATACATCGAACCGTATGGCTTTGACATTAGGAAAGAATAATGAACATGGGGTTCAGGTGACGAGTAATGAATGAAAAAGTATTAAAACCTTGGATGAAGGTTAAATAGAATTAAGAGGCAAGTAACATAAATGTTGAATACATAAACGATCCTCGTGAATCGTATTCACGTTGGGCGAACGTTCTAAGTATACATTGGTTGTATGACTTAGACGTTGACGGGAGTAGTAAGTAAGATATGAATTATCAAGAAAGCCATAGCAAACGGTAATAAGATTAATGAAAGCCGAACGTGAGTCGGATGAGAATGTTAGAATGAAATGTAAGTGTTAAACACTTTAATCAACGTGAAGGTTGAGTGTACGCGAATATTAAACGGGTAAAACCTACACTCCGTGTATGGTTTGACCGTAAGGTAATGAGGATCAATGATTAAACCTGTGAGCGATGAAGAAGCTGAATTAAAGACAAGTAAGTATAACGTAAAGAAGCCGAGTTAATGTTTATAACTTGGATGACGTTCCAAGTCGAATGAACCGGACGTTGTGAGATAAGAATAAGGTAACGTAAAATGTTTAACGCTATATATGGGTAGAATGAATATTGAATGATCGTTCTGAGTATACAAAAGACTGTATGACTTAGACGATGATGAATGAATCCTGAGGTATGGCATTTAGCTGCCAGAAAGCCATAAGGAATAAGAATTAACTTAATGAACATTATAGTTTAATAGTTCGGATAAGTTAAGATGAATTTAGGTTCTAGTACAACCGTAACCTTTGATGGTTGACATATGGGAGCTGGGCTAAACAATTCCTTCAGAGAGCGAAGGTATATACAAAACTGGCAACCGATCTAACTCACTATTATTGTAGGCGGTGTAGATGAGGACAGAACTTGTTTGTTGGTTGTTTGTGGGAAACCACTCGTCAGTACCATATGGACTACTAGCAGCATACCACGATGTGTCTTTGAGTCCTAGGAAAGTATAAGAAGTATATATGAATGTAAATCATCAAAGATGATGAACGTTTTGAGTAAGACATCTATGTATGTCATGAAGCCATTAACCGGTAAAGGAAGTTGGTCGCATAAACTTAGTTTAAGAATGCCTAAGAAGTAAATTTAAGTAAACCAATGCGTAAAGTCAAGTATATGACTAATTGGTATATGTGTTATTTCCTTATGTGCTACATAAGAATTGGAATGAAAGCGATTCAACGTAAACTATAAGTCATGGTATGCATGCGTGAAAAGGCAAGTTTCCTAACTTCATTCATATTTTAAATGAATGCTAGTTTCTAAAACTTCTCGATGTTGAACTTGAGAAGTTACGTCTATGTCTTGAATGTGTGATATTTGTACAAGGTGGTAGAATGTATGAGGCCTTGTGCCACAATGTGAACACTTCGGCGTTTCTATGATACGAACTATTCTGTGATTGAACTGTTCAATATGAGCATGTTCTGTTTATACATGAACCGTTATTGTTAAGTCTGGGCTATTGATTCTAGTCTGTCGGAATGTGTATGAAAGAGAGTAGAGAATGAAAGTATTTCAAAGTGAATGTGACTAATGTTTTAAAATGATAGGAATCAAGATTATTCCTATTATTCAAGCTGCTTCATAACCTTTGTTCGGTTATTGATGTCTGAAAAGAATGTTTAAATTCTTGAAGTTGTTTGTTCAACCGCTATGACGTGCTGAGCAATTGAATGCTCACACTTGCTTTAAATAAAAACATTTTCAGCGAATGATGTTAGAAAGAACTTAAGGATCCCGGAAAGATCAAGATGATCGGTATCCAGAAGAAGTGTCATTCATTATATGAATGTGCACGAAGATTAAGCGAAGACTTGTAATATAGAATGATAGAATTAAACTATAGAATAGTTTAATGAACGATTATGTATCCTTGGTGGCGGATCAAAGTCACATGTACAAGATGTAATGAATAATGTAATTATCATTATTTGGAATGAAAGAGGTTTTAAGGTTTTAAAACATGGGATTTGAGGATGTATGTTGTTATATTTAGCTATATAATGATGTATGTTTAGAAGAAGATGGGATCGTGACGTACGAAATTCGGATGTGAAAATAGACCGAATTTCGGGGCGTTACACTCAACACTCTCTCAATTTTCTCTGTAATTTGTATAGGCCAACTCTATTCTCACGTAAAACCAACTAACCACTTATGCGTAAAGAAAAAAAAAACTGATGGCCATTATAATTAGTCACTAATTAACAGTTACAAAATAATTTAAACGTATATCAGTTATAAAATATATTTTATTTATTATTTTCATTTATTTTATTTATATTATTTATTATAATTCAAACTCAAAATTCAAAAGCCATAAGGATTTGTTTGGCAAACACATTTTTAAAATAAAAACTTAATGTATTTAAGCCTTGTTTGGTTAAATCAATTTTAAAACTACTTTAATTTATTTTAATAAATCCTTTACACTATAGTTTATAATCTCATATTATTTATGTGGATCTCCATATCCAACATTAGTTAAATAAACTAATTACAACATTCTAAATAAATTTTCCACTTAATCCAAATATCACAAAATTATAATCTCATTAAAATATTATTTAATAACTTAACATACCATTTTAAATTATTAAATTAAAACAACAATATAGCATTTCATGTTATCTTTAACAACTCTCTAACTATTAAATTAAATTAGAGTATTATCTAATAAATTTAATTCACAATTATCTGCGAACAACCAATACATCAATAAAATAATTATTCAATTTAATAAATATTTTAAATTACAAATAAAATCTTGGATTGTTACAGTCCCGATATGGTGTTGCTCCGGATGGCCTTTTTGATAAACTCTTGGATGAGAACCACTACATCAACCTTCAGCCCCATGATGATGGCATAAAGAAAGACGACACTTTCTCTTGTGACATCGTTGAGATGGTGGGCTGGCATGATATTAGAGCATATAAAGGCGTACCAAGCCTTGACGTAGTGACTTAAAGCCTGTTGGGGGAAAGAAGTCTTCTCGCCATGGAATTCGTTTGTTTCCAGATGGTTCCAGGCTTGCAGAGATTTACTACTATCTCATCGATGTTGTAGCTCCGTAGTCTGGGTTCCAAGTACTCGTGACCATCATAATTTAGAGTCCCGTAAATATGGTTGATGGCCTGACTGTCAAAGGGGATCAGCTTACCCCGAACCGGCACTACCGCAGGGCCATCTTAACTAACATTAGTGTAAAATTCCCTTACCGCCAAAATAATTGCAGACTCAGGCTGCTTGCTGAAGTGGACCCATTTCATAGCCAATATCATAGTCATCATGTCACCATCAGTTTTATCATCTGGCCTTAGCCCCCTCTCTGGCACCAGATTTTGTTTGGAAAATGATTGTGAGTAACGCTTCCATGCTCGCTAATAAATTTTACAGTGTCCCATCTGGGAGGAGGAGCTCTGGGTGCCGGCGAAGGGGGACCCATGCTAGTACGGGGACGCTTTGATGCCATTACAACACTTGACAGATCTAGTATCTAAGGGAAATAAAAACCAACACAACACTACAAACCTAACACCCAGATGACCCAAAGCTTAAGGAATACCCAAACCCTAGCTTTTTAACAAATTCCCACACCCAGATAATAACAAGAGAAAAGCCCCAATCTTAATTTGTAAATAAAACAAAAGTCCCTTACCTTGTGAGTTCAGTCTGTAAAGAGGCTAGGGCACCAACTGAAGATGTTAGTGCGCGGTTGGAAGAGAGAGTGAACGGTCAAGAGAAGGGAAGAAGTTACAACTGTTGAGAGGCTTGAGAGTAAGTGTTGAGACCAATTTGGAGAAGGGAGATGTAACTGCTGAGAAAGATCTGGAAAGCCCCCTTTTAAATTCAAAAACTCACTAGTGGTATTGCGATGCGGTCTTAAGTTAAGCGCTTCTGTTACGAAAAGTCGATTCAAGACTTGGCTGACTGCAAAGACGAGTTTCAGATGCTATAGGTCCCCTTGGCGCTGTAGCGCGAGACTGTAATAACCCAATATTTTCAATATAATTAAATAAGAAATTTTACGTATACAATTTTTTATTATTATTAAAATAAAGGTGGGAATATGTACAAGGTAAAGTGTATATATATATATGTGATAAATAATTTTTTTTTTATTACATGACTAATTTCAAATATTTTTTTTAGAATTATTGATAATTATAAATTATACTCTTATAATAAATTAATTTTGTAGTAAAAATATTTTTAGTATTGATTTTCCATGAAAATATGTTTATATATTATTTAAATAATATATTAAATGATTATAAATTATTATAATAATTATTTTTTATATGAATTTATTTCAGATTAATTAAGTTCATTATTGTAACTTAATTAATAATGGTATGTATATGAAAGTTATGTGGGATATGGATTCAAAACCCTAATTCTGAATTTTGAACAAGGAATAAGAATAATAATATTATATTAGTTATATTTCAGTGATATAAATATGTATAGTATGTGTATATTGATCATGGTTGGTCAATTATGGTGTAACAATACAACCCTAGTATTATTTTGAGAAACCCTAATTCAAAAAGTCAAATATTGTAATATCCTAGATTTTTCCATGTAATTAAACAATTTCAATAAACAAACTTATGTGAAATTCTTACGTGACAATTATTTTTAGATGAATTATTTATTTTTTATTATATGTTATGTGATAAGATGCATATTAATGGTTGTTACGGTTAGGCCAATTATTTAAATTGGTTAAGGATGGAATTAATTCTAATTAATTTCGTGGGATGACTTACAAATATGAGTTTGAGTTTCGAACGGAATTTAGAGACGTGGTCTGCGTATTTGAGTCCGAAATGTCGAAATTAGTCAGGATAGACTGTAACCACAAAAATGTGTCACGGTTGACTTTTTGGTCAAAGTCAACCAGTTGACTTTTTTGGGGAAAAAGTCAACTACAAAACTTTGAAGTTGAGTTTGACGAAACGGATAGCCCCATGACGTTCGGGACGTCGACTTTAGTAGGAATCGATATAAGTATCGAACACATTCGACGTCACAGTTTTTTTTTTTTTTTTTTGTTTAAGAAATAAAATGAAATACTCCCTTCTTGGCTATCATGCAATATACGTATGTTCCTCTCTTGTCTCAATTTGATGGTCACCAAGTACCCCAGCTGCTGATCTTGTTAAATGAAAATATTATTTAACCTTTTATCAAATAATAATTTTGAATGCTTTGCCCTTAAGTGAATCGAATGTGTTCGATACTTATATCGATTCCTACTAAAGTCGACGTCCCGAACGTCATGGGACTATCCGTTTCGTCAAACTCAACTTCAAAATTTTGTAGTTGACTTTTTCCCCAAAAAAGTCAACTGGTTGACTTTGACCAAAAAGTCAACCGTGACACATTTTTGTGGTTACAGTCTATCCTGAATAATTTCGACGTTTCAGACTCAAATACGCAGACCGCGTCTCTAAATTCCGTTCCAAACTCAAACTCATATTTGTAAGTCATCCCACGAAATTAATTAGAATTAATTCTATCCTTAACCAATTTAAATAATTGGCCTAACCGTAACAACCATTAATATGCATCTTATCACATAACATATAATAAAAAATAAATAATTCATCTAAAAATAATTGTCATCTAAAAATAATTGTCACGTAAGAATTTCACATAAGTTTGTTTATTGAAATTGTTTAATTACATGGAAAAATCTAGGATATTACATTCACCCTCCCTTATAAGGATTCCATCCCCGGAATCATTACACATCAAACAAACAGATTAGGGAAGTTTTTCATCATTTTCTCCTCGAGTTCCCACGTAGCCTCCTCGGCGTTGTGGTTCCTCCATACTACCTTAACAGAAGGTATTATTTTATTTCTTAACACTTGTTCTTTTCTATCAATTATCTACACTGGAACCTCTTCGTAAGTTAAGTCTTTTTCGAACTGAATGGGTTCATACTCTATGACATGCTTGTAGTCCTGCTTATATGGTCTTAAGACTGAAATGTGGAATACGTTGTGTATATGTTCTAGCTCCGGAGGTAAAGCTATTTCATAAGCTACCTCACCGACTCGTCTCAGAACTTCAAAGGGTCCTATGAATCTGGGACTAAGTTTTCCCTTCTTCCCAAATCTCATTTTCCCTTTCCAAGGTGATACTTTCAAAAACACATAAGTGCCGACGTCGAAGTCTCGTTGTTGCCGGTGTTGATCAGCATATTTCTTCTGTCGATCCTGAGCCGTCACTAGCCTCGCTCGAATAGTTTTGATCACATCCGCAGTCTGTTGTACCAATTCTTGCCCTAGCAGTTGACGTTCTCCTACTTCATCCCAACACAATGGCGTTCTGCATTTCCTTCCATATAAAGCTTCATAAGGTGGCATCCCGATGCTCGCATGGTAGCTGTTGTTGTATGCAAATTCCACCAACGGTAGGTGGTCATCCCAACTCCCTTTGAAATCCATCACACATGCTCTCAGCATGTCCTCTAACATTTGAATATTTCTCTCGCTCTGCCCATCTATTTGAGGATGATACGCGGTGCTCAACCTCAGATGCGTTCCCATGCGTTCTTGAAAACTTCTCCAGAAGTTCGTTTGTGAAATCATGGATCGCGATCTGACACAATTGAAACTGGTACATCGTGCCTGGAAATGATCTCTTTGATATAAAGTTTAGCCAACTGATCCAAGGTATATCTGATCTTGATTGGCAAGAAATGCGTTGAATTGGTCAATCGGTCGACGATCACCCACACTGCATCGTAACCCTTCTGCGTAGTTGGAAGTCCTACCACAAAATCCATCGTGATATGCTCCCACTTCCATTCCAGAATTTCTAACGGTTGAAGTAACCCGCTCGGTTTCTGATGTTCCGCCTTGACCCGCTGGCACGTTAAACACTTGCTGACGCACTCTGCGACTTCTCTTTTCATATTGGGCCACCAATAATATTGACGAAGATCCTGATACATTTTTGTGCTTCTCGGGTGGATTGAGTAACTTGAACTATGAGCTTCTGCAAGATTTCTTCCTTTAACTTTCGAGATCTGGTTGGCACCCAAATTCTCTCCTCAAATTTTAACAGACCATCAAGACACCATGTTGAATTTAAGCACCTCTCAAGTCGAAAATTCTTTTCTTCATTTTCTCACATTCTTCATTCTGCCTTGTGCTTCCTTGATCTTGTCCAATAGAGTGGACGAACCTCCATCTGCGAACAATTTCCCATCCGGCTCTCTCGGCCTCTATATCTCTAGCTCCAAACCGCCATCTCCTTGATTAACTCCTCTGAAATGTTAGCATTGCCAATCTACCACCGCTTTTTACGCTTAACGCATCCGCTACCACGTTCGCTTTCCTCGATGATATAAGATATCGCAATCGTAATCCTTTATTAGCTCCAACCATCTCCTCTGCCTCATATTTAACTCCTTTTGCGTGAAAATATACTTCAGACTTTTATGGTCCGTGTATATTTCACACTTCACACCATATAAATAGTGCCTCCAATCTTGAGGGCAAATCTCGCCATTTGCCAATTCCGGTCGTGGGTAGGATATCCCTTCTCATAATCTTTCAATCTGGCGCGATCGTCTTCAGTAAGACCCCAACTTATTATTAATGAAATTTAATTTTCTCTATTTATTATTTTGAAATAGTAAGGGTTGATTTGATTAATGTGGATAGTTAGGGGTAAAATACGCAAATATTTCAAAATAAGCAAGTGGTTATAAAATATTCATTGTTGTTGAGAATATTAGTTTGGTAGTGGAATATTCGTACTATAGGGAATATTAAATGCGACGGCGTAGCCATGTGCGCCCCCATAACTTGAGCGATTGGATGAAGAAAACGACAAATATAAGTTGTTTAAAAATAACTTGCGTAGTTATTCTGCAATTAATCTTGTTAAAATACTCGGTGGTTTAAAACACAAGAGATATACCCGCATTGCACCATTATTGATTCTTACGTAAGAAGGCACTACTCAATAATGGTTACGATAATTCTTGCTTAAAGATTTTTTATTGAGTTAATAATTCTTTGCGTTGATATTTTATATTCTTTGTTGTTTGATAATTGTCATTACACGGTATTTTTCATTATCGAGCAATAATTCATATTATCTGAATAATATTATTAGATAACATTATTGGCAATGTCTAGAAAGTTACATCTAAGGAGAGGTTTGGTCACCTAATTGCTTGCGCCAGATGAAGAAATTCTTATTGAAAGCCCCTCTTTCTGAGGAGCTGCACGGTTGTCGATATTGTGATTACGTAATATTATTTGTGAATAATTAATTATTGATTCATATGATGAGAAAAATATTGATTTTATGTGGATATAGATGGAGAAAATTTTAATGTGACAATTGTTGAAAATTGAAAATTTATCTTTTTCTCGATAAAATAATCCATTTAAATATATTATTATATTTTAATAATATAATAATGGTGATATTTTTACTACGAATGTGGGATATATGAGTATCTGAGGAGGAAGAGTATTTTTGTTGCAATAAATGTTTAAAACATGTTAAACATGTCGGTGGACCCCATTTATTGATTTGAAATTTGATTATAGCTTTAATAAAATCGCTTGGTTTGTGGATTTGATTCAATTTCGATTGGAATTTGGAAAAACTTTCTTACAGTAAAGTTGTAGAGAATTGAATTTCCTATAAAAAGACGCGAGATTTGAATTTTCTGATAAAAGGGCTATTTATTATGAATTATTGAAGTTCTGAAGCTCCGAAATAATTGATTTTTGGAAGTTTAAAATAATTTAAATTAGAAAAACGTTTTTGATATGTTTGGTGGGCTTGGTTGGTTGTTGAAATGAGCTGATTTCAGTTTATAAGAATGTGCGTAGAAATTTTTTTTATATATTAATATTATATTAAATTTTCTGCTTTGGTGTTCTAAGCAATTTCCTATAAATAGGGTGCTTAGGTTAGAATTGAAAATCACACTAGAAACTGAAGTTTTCTTTCTCTATATTATCGAGCTTATTCTTGTGAGTATTTTGAGTATAATTTGAGTATTGCTATTTCTATTGCAAGTTCAAGTCATAGCTTTATATCCTGGTGTTTAAATTTAGAAATCTTGATCTTTCGAGGTAAGGGATATTATTATTTTTCATAATGATATTATTTCTTCAATATCATTATCTTTGAAATATTGATCTGAAGTTTTATCAAATTTGGAACTTTTGGTGTCGGAGTTACTATTCACGATATCTGGAACTATTCACGTATCTGATCTTTATTCACTTAATCTGATCTTATTCACGAATACGGCTATTCATTGAAAAATGAAAATTTTCTTTTTAGTTCAAAATATCTATTACGGATACTAGCTTTGATTGTATCCATGTTTTGATCATTCTTGAATTTTACACCACTATGATTATTTTTGAGGTATTTTTGGACGTGGATAAAACCAAGTCTGAATCCTTAATCCTTAATCCTTGTCATTTTGTTTCAATTGGATTCGTTTCTTTAAAATATTTTTCATCATCTTCACCTTAAATGATGATGTTATGGACTATCTTTGGCCTTTGTAGTGCAAAGATGAATGATTTCTGAAGAATATCTTTGGCCGTAGTGCAAAGATGAGCAGTGTTTAGATGAATACATGACCAATCGATGAATATCTTTGGCACGTAGTGCAAAGATGAATATTTGATTCGGATGTATATTGATTGATGTTACGAGGGATAAATAGATGAGCGGTGAACTTTTAAATTCATACATAGAAGATAGTAGTTTGCATTCTCTACTTAACTCTTCTAATGAATTATTATTTCATTGCGAATATTGATTTGAAATTTGTTGTCTATTGTATTCTATTAGATTTTTCCTGTTGAAGACTAACGATAATTTGTTGTATATTATCTTAGTCATAATATTCTTTCTTGAGCTAGTTGAGCTCACCCTTTTCCTTTTGTTCCATTTTTCTCGTGAGGCGAGAATATAAGCGATGCGAGTCGGGGTATGGAATGAAGGTTCTAGAGAGAGTTGTTTAGTAGTCCTCACCATTTTTGTAAAATAATGTATCAATAAATGTGATGAGGATTTATTTGAGTATAGATATTGTCTAGAAGATAATATTTGTATTTAAACTCACAGTTTCTTGTTGTAATAATAAAGTTGTAGTTGTTTACATACTATGTATTGACAACTTTCGAATGGGTGATGTATACCTATTTTGGGGCGTCACGCGGTTGGTATCGAGCTTAGGGATATGATCTCTGGCGGAGATCGGGGAATAGAACTAGGAGGAGAGACGAATAAATCCTTCGCTAGTGTGTCCTACCTAAGCTTATTTGTTAGTTGGTCGAGATATAGGGATATTATGTGATATATTGATTTCCTTAATTAACCCTAGTTTTATGACGATGTTTGAGAATGTCGATTGAGAATATTAACAATGGAAATGAGGCCGTGAGACGCCTACTCCTCACCAGCGAGGAGAGCGTGCAACAATTTAGCAATGTTCCTCCTGTGAACAACACCATTGAAGCGAGATGATGAGCGAGGGATGTTTAGAAGTTTTTGCGATTCATGCAAAAATCGAGACGAGGAGACTTCGTGTTCAAAATACGAGGAGGAAATGATAGCAATTCACGGGTTGTCACATGCACCAAGCGATTCAAAGAGTTGGGACCACGAATTTAAGGGAAAGCCGGATCCGATCATGGCGGAAACATGGGTCAAGCAAATTACCAAGATATTCGATGTCTTGGGATGCATGGAGGAACGAAGGTTCCATTCGCCACCTTTATGTTCCGTGGCGAAGGCGGACTATTGGTGGGATGCGTGAAGCGTACCCATCTAGCCGCTTTCGGCGTGTCACGGGAAACGTTTGAAACTATTTAATGACAAATACTTTCACGAAAGTGTTAAATGCGTATGAAGGAAGTGGAGTTCATCAGATTAGAGCAAAACAACATGGCGGTGTCTCGATGCGAGGCAAAGTTTGTAGAGTTATCCGTTTTTCACCTCATTTGGTGGAGAATGAGGAATGTATGACGGGATGTTTCTTAGAGGTTTGAAACCCGGCATACGTCGATATCTCATTTCTCATAAATTTTCTCTCTATTCGGATGTTGTAAATGTGGCTCAATTATTAGAGTGAGATAACGAGTACGGTCAACGAGGGACCACAACGAGGATCGTACCGGAGATAGCGATCAACGAATAATGATAACCAAATGGAGAAAGAAACAGACGGACAAAAATGGTAACCACTCTGGTGGTAATCATAGCCATGAAAATAGAAGAAGCGAGTCGGGAGGAGATTTTAAAAAGGAGATTTAACAACGACCATGTGAAGGCAGCGGTCTTACGTGACAAGCTGGTTTTAAGGGAGGAGAACGACCACCGGTCGTATATTTACAAATGCGAAAAAGAGGACATATCGGTCAAACCGCCCCAATGATTCAAGGTATGCTATAATTGTGGAAAGGAAGGACATATCGCTCGAGATTGTATGCGATGGCGAAACCTAGTTCAATGAGGACGGTGACTCAAAAATCATCCCGAGAAAAAGTCAAAGTCAGCGATTCCGGGAAGAGAGCGTTTGTTGTGACTAGTCATAATGCGAGGAACCCAAACGAGGTGATCATAGGTAAGCTATTTATAAATTTTTGCGAAGTTTATACCTTACTTGATACCGGTGCTACCCATTCATTTATCTCTCCTGCATGTGCTCAACGTTTAAACTTGACTCCGGAGAAATTAGACTTTGACCTATCTGTGGAAACTCCGTTAGGAGAAACTTTCATCACATCCACCGTTTATAAATCTTGTTTGATTCAAGTTGGCACCATTACCTTACATTGACCTTATCTCTTTAAAGATACTTGCTTTTGATGTGATTTTAGGGATTGATTGGTTAACTACTCATCATGCCAAAATTGATTGTTTTCGTAAGGTTGTTAGTTTTCATATTCTAACCAACTTTGTTGTCACGGATTCAAGCAACTAAACCATTAAAATCAATCACTGTCATATCTAATCATAAAGCTATTCGTTTATTGAAAAATGGATGTCAAGCTTTCTTAGCCCATGTTATGGATTTGAATAAAGACACGTCAAATTTGAATAATATTCCTGTTCTTATTGACTTTCTGGCGTATTTCTGAAGAACTTCCGGTCTACCCCGAGCGTGAAGTTGAATTCTTTATTGATCTTGAACTGGTACAAAGCCCATTTCTAAAACCCATATCGAATGGCTCCTATTGAACTTTAGGAGTTAAAGGTTCAACTACGAGAATTGTTGGACATCGGTTTCATTCGTCCTAGTACATCTCCTTGGGGTGCTCTGTTTTATTAAGTAAAGAAGAAAGATGGGAGTATGCGACTTTGTATTGACTATCGGGAATTGAACCATGTCACCATCAAGAATAGGTATCCTCTACCTCGTATTGATGACTTGTTTGACCAAATTCAAGAGGCACAATTCTTTTCAAAATCGATCTTAGCTTACGGATATCATCGATTAAAGACTAGAACCGAGGATATTCAAAGACCGCGCCTTTAGAACTTCGATGCGGGCATTATGAATTCTTAGTCATGTCTTTCGGACTAACTAATGCTCCTACGACTTTCATGGATATGATGAACCAGTATTCAAGGAATATTTGGATCAGTTTGTTGTTGTCTTTATTGATGACATCCTTATATATTCCAAAAGTCGTGAAGATCATGAGCACCATTTGAATCTGGTACTCCAAAGACTTCGTGAAAACAAACTATATGCCAAATTGAAGAAATGCTAGTTACGGCTTGAGGAAGTAGCATTCCTTGGGCACGTAATGTCGAAAACATGGAGTATCCGTGGACCCCAAGCAAAGATTGAAGCAATACAAAGTTGGGAACAACCGAAGTCGGTGGCCAAAATCAAGTAGCTTTTTGGCTTAGCTGGTTATTATCGGAGATTCGTGGAAGGTTTTCTCGAATCGCTACTCCATTAACTCAATTAACTTCGAAAGGATCTGAAATTCGTTTGGAGCGAAGAATGCGAGAAAAGTTTCCAAGAGCTTAAGAGGAGACTTATTTTCTAAGACTGTTTCTAACAATACCATCCGGTTCGGATGGATTTGTTATCTACTGATGATGCTTGAGGCAAAGGGTTAGGATGTGTTCTCATGCAACGTGGGAAAGTCATAGCCTTTATGCCTCGCGACAACTTAAAAGAGTATGAGAGGAATTATCCTACTCATGATCTAGAGTTAGCGTGATCGTTTTATGCTAAAAGATATGGAGGCACTATCTATATGGGGAGAAAGTGGAGATATATTCGGACCATAAAAGCCTTAAATATTTCTTCACTCAAAAGAACTCAACATGCGACGGCAATGACGTTGGCTCGAGCTATTGAAGACTACGACCACACTATTCAATACCATCCCGGTAAAGCGAGCGTGGTAGGCGTGCGTTGAGTAGAAGATCATATCTTGAGAACGAGTGCGATGATGTCAAGTATACGCATAGAGCCAACTTTAATAGAAAAGTTAAGGTTTCTCAAGCCACCGGGCCGGAAGTCGATGCGTATGAAGAAGAAAGTACAAGAAGGAGCTATTAGGGCGAGAATTGATGAAGAAGGAATACTTGAGTCCACTCTGAACTTTGTGTTCCTAACGACTACGATTTGAAGTACAAGATTATGATGGAGGCACACAATACACCATTTGCAATCCATCTTGGAAGTACTAAAATGTATCGTGATCTTGACATACATTTTGGTGGAACAATATGAAGAGAGAGATTGCAAAGTTTATCTCAATGTGTTTAACTTGTCAACGTGTAAAGGCGGAGCATCTAGTACCTAAGGGTCCGTTGCAACCACTTAAGATTCGAAATGGAAGTGGGAACACATTACCATGGATTTCATTCTGGGTCTTCCTAAGGTTTCTCAAGGCATCAATGCTATTTGGGTTATTTTGATAGATTAACCAAGTCTGCTCATTTCTTGCCGACACGGAGACTTATTCCTTGAACGTCTTGCTAATATATGCGTGAATGAGATTGTGAGGTTGCATGGCATGCACATATCCATAGTTTTGGATCGTGACCCAAGATTCACTTCAAGATTTTGGGTTAGCTTGCAAAAAAGCTATGGGCACGCAGTTTGCGATTTAGTTCGACATACTATCCCCAAACCAGACGGACAATCGGAGAGGACTATTCAAACTCTTGAAGATTTATTAAGACTACGTGTCCTAGACTTCAAGGGCGGTTGGGATAAGTATTTACCATTGGTGGAATTCTCCTACAACAACAGATTATCGAGCAAGTATAGGTGTAGCTCCATTCAAAGCATTATATGGGCCGAAAATGTCGTTCTCGAATATGTTGGGATGAGGTGGGTGAAGCAACATTGTTGGGACCCGAAGTTAATGCGATATGACCACCGAAAAGATCCAAATGATTCGACAGCGTATACAAAGCGGCACAAGATCGACAAAAAGTTATGCGGATCTTCATCGAAAAGGGCGTGGAATTTAGTGTAGGGATCATGTATTATTATGCGAGTTGCTCCATGGAAGGGAGTTACAAGATTTGGGAAGAGAGGAAAGCTCGATCCACGATTTATTGGTCCATTTCAAATTCTTGGTGAAATAGGAAATGTAGCCTATAGACTCGCGTTACCTCCGAAAGTATGTCTCGTGTTCATAATGTGTTTCACATATCGTACTTCAGAAATATGTGAAAGACCGAACCACGTTATAGAGTTAAAAGCCGGACGAAATAGCCAAAGACTTAACGTATGAGGATGTACTGTTAAGATCTTGGATAGGAAGGAGCATGTCCCTACGCATGCAAAGGTCATACCACAAGTTAAAGTTACGTGGAGGAATCATGCTATAGATAAAATGACTGGGGAATTGGAAAGCGAAATGAAAGCGAGGTATCCTCACCTTTTTCGAAACACAGTGCGTCGTCGATTTCGAGGACGAAATTTCATAAGGAGGGGGAGGTTGTAAGACCCCAACTTATTATTAATGAAATTTAATTTTCTCTATTTATTATTTTGAAATAGTAAGGGTTGATTTGATTAATGTGGATAGTTAGGGGTAAAATACATGAAATATTTCAAAATAAGCAAGTGGTTATAAAATATTCATTGTTGTTTGAGAATATTAGTTTGGTGGTGGAATATTAAAGTATTTATCGGGAATATTAAATGCGACCAGGTATGCGACCGTGTGTGGGTCCCATATATGAAAGCGATTGGATGAAGAAAACGACAAATATAAGTTGTTTAAAAAATAACAGTGGCGTAGTTATTCTGAGATTATCTTCGTTAAAATACTTGGTGGTTAAAACACGAGAGCTACGGTATTGTATTGCAACAATTATTGATTCTTACGTGAAGGCACTACTCAATAATGGTTACGATAATTCTTGCTCAATATTTTATTGAGTTAATAATTGTTTGCGTTGATATTTTATATTCTTTGTTGTTTGATAATTGTCATTACACAAGATTTTTTTCATTATCGAAAAATAATTCATATTATCTGAATAATATTATTAGATAACATTATTGGCAATGTCTAGAAAGTTACATCTCTAAGGAGAGGTTTGGTCACCTAATTGCGCGCCAAGAAGAAGAAATTCTTATTGGAAGCCCCCTCTTTCCTGAGGCGCACTGTTTGTCGATATTGTGATTACGTAATATTATTTGTGAATAATTAATTATTGATTCATATGATGAGGAAAATATTGATTTTATGTGGATATAGATGGAGAAAAATTTTAATGTGACAATTGTTGAAAATTGAAATTTTATCTTTTTCGATAAAATAATTCATTTAAATATATTATTATATTTTAATAATATAATAATGGTGATATTTTTACAACGAATGTGGGATATATGAGTATCTGAGGAGGAAGAGTATTTTTGTTGCAATAAATGTTTAAAACATGTTAAACATGTCGGTGGACCCCATTTATTGATCGAATTTGATTATAGCACAGTAAAATCGCCTGTTTGTGGATTTCGGTCAATTTCTGATTGGAATTTGGAAAAACTTTCTTACGCAAAGTTGTAGAGAATTGAATTTCCTATAAAAAAAGTGAGATTCAAATTTTCTAATAAAAGGGCTATTTATTATGAATTATTGAAGTTACGAAGCTCAAAATAATTGATTTTGGAAGTTTAAAATAATTTAAATTAGAAAAACGTTTTTGATATGTTTGGTGGGCTTGGTTGGTTGTTGAAATGAGCTGATTTCAGTTTATAAGAATGTGCGTGAAATTTTTTTATATATTAATATTATATTAAATTTTACGCTTTGGTGTTCTAAGCAATTTCTATAAATAGAGTGCTTAGGTTAGAATTGAAAATCACACCGAAACTGAAGTTTTCTCTCTATATTATCGGCGTATTCTTGTGAGTATTTTGAGTATAATTTGAGTATTGCTATTATATGCAAGTTCAAGTCATAGCTTTATATCCGGTGTTTCATTTAAAGACTTGATCTTTTCGAGGTAAGGATATTATTATTTTTTAATGATATTATTTCTTCAATATCATTATCTTTGAAATATTGATCTGAAGTTTTTATCAAATTTGGAACTTTTGGTGTCTGAGTTACTCTTCACGTATCTCAAGACTATTCACGATCTGATCTTATTCACGAATACTGTGATTATTCATTGAAAAATGAAATTTTTCTTTTTGTTCAAAAATATCTATTACGGATACTAGCTTTGATTGTATCCATGTTTTGATCATTCTTGAATTTTACACCACTATGATTATTTTTGAGGTATTTTGGGCGTGGATAAAACCAAGTCACGAATCCTTAATCCTTAATCCTTATCATTTTGTTTCACCGGATTCGTTTCTTTAAAAATATTTTCATCATCTTGACCTTAAATGATGATGTTATGGACTATCTTTGGCTTTGTAGTGCAAAGATGAATGATTTCGAAGAATATCTTTGGCCCGTGAGTGCAAAGATGAGCAGTGTTTAGATGAACATGACCAAGTGATGAATATCTTTGGCTTTGTAGTGAAAAGATGAATATTTGATTCCGGATGTATATTGATTGATGTTACTGGGGATAAAAGATGAGCGGTGAACTTTTAAATTCATACATAGAAGATAGTAGTTTGCATTCTCTACTTAACTCTTCTAATGAATTATTATTTCATTGCGAATATTGATTTAAAATTTGTTATCTATTGTATTCTATTAGATTTTTCCTGTTGAAGACTAACGGTAATTTGTTGTATATTATCTTAGTCATAATATTCTTTACTGAGCTAGTTGAGCTCACCCTTTTCCTTTTTGTTCCATTTTTCTCAGGAGGCGAGAATATAGCGAGTACGAGTCGGGGTATGGAATGAAGGTTCTAGAGAGAGTTGTTTAGTAGTCCTCACCATTTTGTAAAATAATGTATCAATAAATGTGATGAGGATTTATTTGAGTATAGATATTATCTAGAAGATAATATTTGTATTTAAACTCACAGATTTCTTTGTTGTAATAATAAAGTTGTAGTTGTTTACGTACCATGTATTGACAACTCTTAATGGGTGATGTATACTATTTTTGGGGCGGGTGCGTCGCAGTAATGACTTTACCATGTTGCATTTTTGTGTGTGACGATCCTCAACGAAAATCACGAAGTCACCAGATCATCCGTAACGACAACAACAGGTGCCTCACTCAATCTCTTCTTGAGTTCTCGAAACTCTCTTCACACTTCTTAGTCGGACAAACTTCACCGCTTCTTCGTTAAATTAAATCCAATGTTCTTCCTGCTATCTTCGAAAATCTTGAATGAATCGCTTTGTAGTAGCCCTTGATCCTAAGAAACTTCTTACTTAAAATCGGTGTCTTTGGTTGTTCCCAATTACGAATCGCTTCCACCTTTGTTGGATCCACAGAGATTTCGTCCTTGTCGATCATGTGACCTTAAATTGAACTTTTCTAACCGTAACTCGCGCTCGAAAATTTTACGATATAATTTATCCTTCTTAATGCTTCCAATACTAATCTTAAATGTTCAAAGATGATCTTCCCGAGTCTTGGAAAAGATTAGGATATCATCTATGAACACAACTACAATTTATCTAAACACTATTTGAATACCCGATTCATCGTGTCCATAACATTTCTTTGGAGCGTTTGTTAACCCGAATGACATTACCAGAAACTCGTAATGACCGTAACGAGTTCTGAACGATGTCTTAGGTACATCCTCCTTTCTCACCTTCAACTGGTGATACCCCGTCCTCAAATTAATTTTGGAAAAATATTTCACTCCCTTCAACTGATCAAACAGGTCATCTATCCTAGGTAACGGGTACTTGTTCTTGATCGTCACCTTGTTCAGCTCTCGATAATCGATGCACAGTCTCATCGACCCGTCCTTCTTCTTTACAAACAACACTGGTGCTCCCCAAGGAGACACACTCGGTTGAATATACTTCTTATCCAACAATTCCTGCAACTGTACCATCAGCTCCTTCAACTCTGCCGGTGCCATTCTGTACGGGGCTTTCGAGATCGGCGTCGTTCCCGGTACTAAATCTATAAAGAATTCGACCTCTCTATCCGGCGGAAGACTTGACAATTCTTCCGGGAATACATCTGGAAATTCATTCACCACAGGTATCTGTCCCATTTCTAACCCTACTTTATGAGTATCGACGATATGGGCCAAATAACCTACACATCCATTTTTTAGTAACTTCCTCGCTTGCATCATTGTTAGACAGCTCGAGAGTCCTGGCGACCTACTCCCATAGAACACTACCTTCGACTGCTCGGGAGTCTTAAGGTTTATACACTTTTTCTGGCAATCTATCATTGCTCCATGGTTAAATAACCAATCCATCCCTAGAATTACATCAAATTCTCCTAATTGAATTGGGATTAAGTCCACAGGTAACTTATATCCCTTGATATCTACAACGCAATTCCTATGGACATGGTTAACGGGAATGACTTCCTTATTAGCAACTTCTATGTTCATAGGATATTCTAATTCTTCCTGAGGTAAGTTTAGTCGTTGTGAGAATTCATGCGAAACGAAGGAACAAGTAGCACCCGAATCAAATAATATGTAGCGGATATATCATTGATCGAATGATACCGAAACCACGTCCCTGGATGCAACCGCATCCTGAATCGTCATGTAGAAAGTCCTTGCTGTTGGTCGATTTTGAGTTGGTGGTCCACCAATTATGAGAGTTCCACCGCTTGGTCCCCTCCCTCCATTTCCTCCTGCTGAGTTTTTCTTTGGGCAGCTCCTCGCCTGATGATCTAATGCTCCACAGTTGAAACATCCATTTCTCATCGGTGCAGAGCAGTTGGGAGAGATGTGCCCCTCCTGCCCATAATTAAAACAGACATTCTTCCCTTTTAGAATGCCCCCGAGTGATTCCTTCCACACTCCTTGCACGCCTCAGTCCTCTTTTTTGCTTCCCCTGATTTGCCACCAGGGTTTCCCGAGTTGACATTATTGTTGTTGTTGTTATTGTTGTTGCTGTTCCACTTCCTCTTATTTGCACCGTTGTTGCTGCTGCCTTCTCCACGGTTTCCTCCTTCAGTCTTCTTCTTTTTCTCCTTGTTGAACTTCATTAGGGCTTCACTTCCACCCTCAGCGATTATAGCTTTCTCCAGGAGAGTCATGGCCGTTAAATCTGAGACCAAAAGTCTGTTTGTATAGCCATGGTTTGAGGCCTTGCTCAAACCTCCTCGTCTTTCTCTCCTCAGTGTTGACCTGATGAGGTGCGAACCTCGCCAGCTCGTTAAACTTTGCAGCGTACTGCGGTACCGTCATATCTTCTTGTTTCAGCTCCAGGAATCGCATCTCCATGCGACTCTGCATACTAACAGGAAAATAGTTCTCGAAAAAGATTTTCTTGAACCCTTCCCAAGGTATCACACCTTCTCCAGCTCGGGTCTGATTTGCCTCCCACCAGTAGTTGGCTTCACCTTTCAGCATATACGTGGCGAAGATAGTTTTCTGGTCGTCTCCTACTCGGGCGATAGCGAATGCCTTTTCGATTTCCTTAACCCAAGTTTGGGCTTCAATGGGTTCTGTAGTTCCTTTGAACTCAGGTGGTCCCGCGCTTTTGAAGTCTTTAAAGTGTGCCACAGGGCCCTTTGGAGGTTAATGACATTCGGGGGTTCGATTTTGAAGTGCCCCACTAACATGTCTACAAAGCTAACTGCATAGGGTTGGTGGATCCCAAAGATTACCGTCGACCCCTCGGGTGCTTGGCGGCGTCTTCCTCTAGCCATCTATCTGCTCAAAATGAACTTAATATTATTCTCTCATAATTTACTCTACAGTATATAAAATTCGTAAAAACTGAACTATCACATCACATACTTAAATAAAAACATATTTATTTATAAACATAATACTCAAAGTATTTCATCATTTTATGGCATTACGCCATTTACATCTTGTGGCATCAATCACTTGGTAAAAACAGAAACCAAGCTTTTTATTACATAGATAAGCATTTTATTTGCTACTAGGAAAAAGTTTATCATAATAACTAAAGACCCCGCTTAATGGCATCCTCATGCTCCTCATCTGCTATCTCTTTCACCATCTCTAGGCTTATAACCCGGCGGAGCATTCGGCTCCTCACGTGGAAAGTGGCGCACCCTATCTTGGAACATTCCATGTGCCGAAACTTAAACACGTATTTCATCTTGTCTATCGTAACTTTCTTGTCTCTAACTTCTCCTCCAACTCTCTGGTTAGCTTCTCAAAACTTTCTAACACGGTCTCTTCTCTCATCTTCCCGTAGAAAGTGGTAATAATCACTTGTCGAGTTGGAGACTCAATCCTCGACTCCAACCCATTAATGGTATGTCCCAAGTGGATTACGATAGCATCCCTCTCATCCTTCACCCTTAACCGACTTCCTCCTTGAACATGACTTGTCGGCCCAGATCCCCATTCCTAATTACCGGTGGTCCACCAATGCTCCCAAAGAAAGTCTGCGACATTGTTGTTCCCCTGACATCCTCCTCTAACTCATGGACCTTGTCGTCCGGTTCAACGATCCCATCCCATCAACTCATCCAAAGATAGTGTCTTGGTACCTCCTCGGGGTCCTCCTCGGGCTCCTCTTCCTCTTCCTGATACTCCTCAAGATTACGACTCATTCTTTTGCCTCATTTATAGGCTCGAATCACACATTCACTAATTCTTTCAATTACTACATGAATATCTCTAACTTCCTCTCTGACATCCTATAATCAAAACACAAAGCAACTCAATTAGAAAAATAGATATTGATTTTGTTTTTAGAAAATAGATTTGACACTACACGTATAACTCTATGTGAGTTCATCTCCCTATCATCTCCACTAACTCTCCCTAAGGTTATAGCCCAAGGTTTCCCACCTAAGGTTTATAACCTAAGGCTTTAATACCAACTTTGTGGCGCCTCCAAATCAGTGTAACATCGATTCACGAGGACTTGGTGCTCACGATCTGACATACAACATCATCTATCTAAGTAAACTTTAACAATAATAATAATATTATATTACCCATTACACAAATAGTGAAATAAAATCCCAAGTCTTTACAACCTTAAAACATCTTTGGAACTTAGTCTTGGCGTTTATCGCTACATTACACATATCTGAAAATAATTAACTTATTACATAATCATTAGCATCACTTCATCTTGGACTTTCCTTGTCCTTGCAGAACCCTCGACCTTCTCACCCTTAAGCGAAAGGTTTAAGCAAGAATGAGCACGAATTGCCCGACAAGTATATCTGAAATTTGAAAACATACATCAGGAGTGAAAACAATTGAATAGCTAAACCTCAACAGTTGAAAAGATTATTAAGTGTTAAATAGGAACATCAAGAATGGAAATTTAAGAATTTTCAATATCAAACTAAGGGGTATAAAAATACCCTGAACATATTTCTTTCATCAAAAAACATCAGACGGTTTAACAATCAAATAGGCGTAAGCGGTCTCTGCAAAATCGCCCGGTGATCAGCCCATTGTACCTACATTGGGCACATGTATTAAGTTTAAAATGCATAAACATAAATGGGACTATTTGCCCGAGCATACATTTTCCGTTCATTCGGGTTGTTCATCTTAGTAATCATGCGAGACCTCACCAAGGCAACTTGGATTGGTATACATTCAATAACCCGAAAGATGTGTTTTAAATCATTTTCATCAATAATAACTAAGCGGGAACCAAAGGCTAGGATTATACATAAAACAGTTCTATGATGACATGAAACTTAAAAAGCATAGTAGTTAGAATAATAAGCTGAATAACCATTGAAAAGCTTGCAAGATAATTGGGTTTGTATGACTTTTCGAAGAAACTTCTGCGAATAAATAACTAACACAAGTCAATAATTACCCTTACTACGATAATATTAGTAAGGATTTAATAAATACCCAAAAGAAATTAGGGTTAGGAAACTTGCACGATGAGCCCGCTTCTGATACAGCTAGTAATTAACCTTCACGTAACTTAATTACATGTGTCTCGTTAATCACCATTTATACACTATCTAGTTTGAAGTATAAGGGTCTCCTATTGGATATGCTATAAACATCATAAGAGAATATATTTAGAAAATATATACCACCCATTTTAGACATCATAGGCACCCAAAGCGAAATTAAAAATGCCCCGAACATAACAGTTTTACATTTTTTTCTCGACTTTACCATATCTACGCTAAAACATCATAACTAATTAGTTTTAAAATATTTTCGAAGCGATTCTTGCATACCTTGAAAGCTAACCACTGGGGCTACAACTTTCGTTCATGGACCATCTTCAAATTCCAAGCACAAAATTCGGAAAATCCGTGCAAGAGAATTTGCACTGGAATTTGTTGGACAGATTTGACACAACTACTTTGAAAAGTCATAACTCTTTGCTCAGAAGTTGGAATTAGTCAGTTTAGGAGTCTATAGAAAGCTTATTCGGTGTACTATAATAACCCAAAAGCCCACAATTTTAAAATTGTAGCTTACACCAAATTTTGTCTTTAGGGTCAGCGGTTCACGAGTTTTTTTTTGGTTTCTAACATGTTTGCTTTACGATTTTCATATCTCACTCAATATAGCTTGATCCGAATGAAATGTGGACATGTTATACCTCATGCTACATACTATTTTACAAAATTATTACATGCACCAAATGGATTATCTAAGACATGATTTGAGTGACCAAAATCCTAAAATAAAAAAAAAATATGCAAACTAGTTTAACTTGACTTTTGAGAAAATCGTGATTTTGATTCTAGCATCATGGGTTTGATTCCTATATCAGGACCACTTCTAATAACATATATATACATATTACAACAATTCATTTCTCTAACTTTTCATGTTTTCATCAAATTAGCATCTAAGAGGCATTTTATCAAATAGCTAGCATCATGGCATGATTTCTTGACTTTACATGAATTAGGCATGTCTTAAACGAATTTTCACTCTCTACTACCACATATCGAGAAACAAACCTAGCATGACATTACAAAGTCAAAACAAACCATCTACCATGTTTATACATTAATTTTCTTACTAGTTTTCTCATAACATAAGAAATGGTTTGAAGCTTACCTTTTGAATGACGAAATTTCCTCTTGGTTTAATCTTCTTAAGTCTCACCCCTTTTAACTTGCTAACTCCTTTGCAACCTCCGAAATTCTTAGGCCACCTAGCACCACTCTCGACTCCCAATATTTTTCTCTCACGTAGAATTTTTCTTTGCAAAGTGAAGAAGTAGTTGGGAAGGAAAACATGTATATGAGAGTTGATATAACTTGAGCCTCTCCATTAGTAACTCATTCCACCATCCATTGCCTTCATTAGTCTAGCTAATTAAATAGAAGTGGGAGTTTGAGAAATTGAAGAGTTAATGGGATGGGGGGAAGGGAGATTCAAAGCGACTGATATTAGAAAGAAATGGATGAATGAGATTAGATGGAAATCAAAAAAAAATGTGCTAAATTGCTGAAAAGGCTGAGGTATAATACTATTTTGAAAGTTAAGTTTCAAGAAACACGTGAGAAAAAGAAAAATTGAAAAAAAAAAATGAATGTTCAGAAAAAAATTTGAAATTGTGTAAAAAAGAATGAAAAAAAAAAAAAAAAAAAAATGTGGTTGGCGTGAAAATGAAAACACTGAGAAAAAGGATGTGTGATTGAAAAAATTAGTTCAAAAAAAGTTATTGTGAAAATTCGCTAATGCATGTGTGTAGCTATGATTCGGCGTAAGTGAAAGTAAAAAGCATGATTGAAAAATGACTTGGTGATTCAAAAAAAAAATATGTTTATTATTGTTATCTAAAATAGATATTGATATGTTAAGTGAATTTGTTTTGTTTTGTAGTCATGTTAATGTAAATAATGACGGTATTATAATTAATTAGGGAAAACCTTAATTATTAAGAAACCCTAAATTCTAAAATTAAAACCATTGTTGTTATTTAGGAACCCTAATTATCAAATTAGAAGCCCTAATTGCTAACTTAGCAATCTTAATTATAATTTGTAAAGCTTAAACCTAATTTTCAAGTTCTATGTAATTAGAAAACTAAGTATGATTCTGAAACCTTAATTTTCATTTTTAGAAACTAAATTTCCATTTTTGGCCAAATTAAAAATCCTAGAAAAAATTAAAAAATTTGTGAGACCTTAGGGTTAAACCTGAAGGAATCAAACCCTAAGGGTTTGCTAAGTTACAAAATTGCCATTAAAATTGTGTTTAAAATAACCAAAATATCCTTGTTGCATTATTTTGAGATAACTTGTAGATCTAGCCAAAATGTAGTTGGTGAACTACTCCAAGACCAGCCATGTGACTAAATAAACCACACAAATCAACCATTTCATCAGCCTTGTCCATTGCATCAATATATATATATATATATATATATATATAAATCAAGAGAGATAAATAAATCATTTTCAAGCTCATTTGCTCATCACATTACACCAAAACTCTCTCAACCCTAGACCCACGAAATTTCTTAGTAAATCAGTTCCCAAATCAAGCTCCATTATCACTCATAACATATCAAAAGCCCAGATTCAAGCATAACTCAAGTAAGGTATGAACCCTAACCAAGAAATCTGAACTTTGATTCCATGTTAGATGTTAAGTTTTATGTTTAAATATGTTGTAGGTAGTCTTGAATCGGTTATGTGAGTTGCTAGATAGTAGGTCCACAACATTTATATTCTCGAAATAGAAGTTTTCAAAAATCTGGAAAAGTTTGAAAATGTTGTTTGACAATGAATGTCAGACCTCATAGATTTCAGTATGTTTATGTTTTTGTTTGTTTAAGGGTTGATATTTATAGTATGCTATGAGATCTGTGTTTAGGATCTGGAATTAGGGTCAAATGATGTGTTGATTTCATGTTATTGTTGGTCAAACTCGGTTGATCGAAGCGTGATTAGGCAATTTCGGGTAACCTAGAAAGCGCTTGAAGCGTCTGACAACATATTTGTAGTCTTTGATCTTGTAGGTGTTTTGTGATATGAGTTTTTTGTTGCAACCATGTTGTAGTATGTTAGGTTAACTCTAGATCCATGCTTTTAGAATCTCTAAACATCAATTAGGCTAAATAATGATTGGTCAAACTAGGCGAATCGATCAGAAATCGGTTTTACGGGTAACCCGAAAATCGATGAACATATCTCTTCGACATGGTTTGACCGGACCGGATCATTGATTGTGATGTTGTTATATGTATATTATGTGATAAATCTCTTCATCTACATGTTGGTTACACACTGGAACCTTTAGATCACAAAATGGATACCATGATTACAAGTTGTGGAAGCCCAAAGTAAGCCGATTAATCGTTTTCTTCATTTACGGGTAACCTGGAAAATGAAGAAACGACTTCGACAAACATGTTCAATGTGACGCCCCCAAAATAGGTATACATCACCCATTCTGAGTCACCAAATATATGGTACATAAATCAAATACAACTTAATTATACAACTTTCGTGTAACATACGACAAAACATAAGCTGAGAGTTTTAAAACGAATATTGTCTTCTAGACAATATCCACACTCAATGGAGTCCTAATTACAATTATAATCACACTATTTCACAGAATAGTGAGGACTACTAATTCATCATATCGAACCATCACTCTGTTCCCCGACTAGTCCCAGCTATATTCTCATTTCCTGAAGAGAACAGTGAAAGAAAAGGGTGAGCTCAACTAGCCCAGTAAGAAATATTATGACTAAGAGAATGCAGAATAAATTATCCTTAGCCTTCAACAATATAACAACTGATACAATACAATAGACAACAAGTTTTATATCAACAACTGCAGCGGAATAAGCAATCCATTAGAAGAGTCAAGTAGAGCATGATATCTACTATCTTCTATGATTTAAAAGTTTTTCATCAACTTTATCGTTTGAGACTCGACAATAAATAAACCACATCATCGAATCATCCTCGCACCACGACCAATGATATATTCATGTATAATCATCAATGGTCATGATTATCTAGAATAATCCACAGTCATAATCATACCAACAACCCGTCCATCAATGAACTATAAGCCAATGAGGATTTTTACCACATCATTCATTACATTACTAAGCCATGATTATACCGAATAATCCCTGGTCATAATCATACCAAGTCCATCTATGCACGTAAGTCAAAGATGACTTTCATCACAATATAAGCATGAGGATGATGACAATGACATAATAATTCAATTAAACAAGTTCAATGATAAATTTTAAAGATTTATAATTTAATTTATCCAGAATTCAATAACATTCAAATTGTCAACATGATACTGCTTTATGGAGTAAAATTCAAGAATGCTCATAAGAATATTTCCATGAAAAGATACTGGATGAAGCGCAAATATCAAGGATATTCTACTAATTTCATGGAGTATAGAAGCCAAAACTTTAACCAACTAAGTATAATAGAATATATGAAACTGCAAATGGATTTTCACCCGCCATGTGGTAATCCACGTAGACAGATCATTTCCACAATTTAATAAGGAATGAATACGAAGGGTCATTCACCATGCATGCGGTAGTCCGCGTAAATAGGTTATTCCAACAGAATAATAAATAATAGAATAACAGAAGAATTCACCATGCATGCGGTATTCCGCGTAGACAGGTTATTCCAATAGAATAATAAAGAATGGAATAACAGAAGAATTCATCATGCATGCGGTAATCCGCGTAGACAAGTTATTCCAACAGAATAATAAAGAATGGAATAATAGAAGAATTCAACATGCATGCGGTAGTCCGCGAAGACATGTTATTCTAACAGAATAATAAAGAATGGAATAACATCCCTTACGAGTATTGAAAGAAAATAACTCTCTTCATGAATACAAGAGAAATAATACCCCTTACCTTAGAAGAAAACTGGATACTGGAATAGTGAGGTAGCAGACTTCTCTTTTTTTTTCTCTCTATAATTTCTTTCTATAATAATTGCTCTTGTGAAACTTAGTGAATTGGTGAGAAATGAAGGAAGAATGAGCTTCTATTTATAGAAAAATATAGTTTCAATAATTGCACATTTTGGGGCTTGAAATATTACAGTATAATACCTTCCTCTTTTTCTTCATTTTTAATTTAGTCCTGCAAGTATTATCAAACTTTCACCACCTCCCCTAATAGTAAATCATGTGAATTATTAGTTCATTCATGTGACTCAATAGTATAATCATGTGAAAAAACTAATTATAGTATAGTACCTTCATCTATACATTCATTTTTAATTTAGTCATGCAAGTATTATCAATCTTGCACCAATTCCCCTAATAGTAAATCATGTGAATCAATAGTACACACACGTAAACATATAGTTATAAGCATGTAAATTAATAGAATTTAATTGCTCATTTATCCGGTGACTTACCCGATTTATCAATATAACCCCCAGACATCAAGTATCATCGAAATAAATGTCGATTTTCACTAACACTAATAATTCCCACACAATGGAACTATCAATTTCATCTTTAATCAACAAAAACTTATTCATCATTAATATTATAACTCATAATATTTAACAACCAGGTCGTTCCCAAGAAAGAGGGGGCTTTCCGATAAGGATTTCTCCTTATTGGCGCGCAGTTAGGTGACCAAACCTCTCCTTGACAGAACTTCTAGACATTGTTAATATTGCAAATAATAATTTGAATAACTTTGTCGTCTCAATTATTGATTTAATAATATAAAATATTATGCAGATGATACTGTGACAATAATTGAATCAATAATATGAGAGATATGATGCAAAGAATTCAGTAGTAATAATTGAGTATAACTGAAGTTACTTCTTACGTAAGCATCAATAATCAATACCGTGTGCTACTATGCAACCACGCGTATTATTGTACTTTTACTACCGGGTATTTCAACAGTTTTAACGTTAACACTCACCGTTATTTTTATAAAAGATAATTACATCGCTGCTTTCTAAATACGATAATACTTTCGTTAGGGGTCCACCAATGATTGTCTTGCGTCGTCATTTGGATATTCCCCGTCAAAAAGAATATTCCCGACTAAACGAATATTTTATAACAACTTGCATACTTTGCAAAATTTTCACATATCACCCTTAACTTTAACCTTTTATCAATTTAACCATTTACGGAAATAAAATAATAATTATAAGAAAATTGAATACTTTCATTTCATAAAATTCGGGTCTTACATTCAAGGCTTCAGATCTTGCTCAAGTGTTATGTTTTGGTCAAGAACTTGTTTGATAATTGTAGTATTACATTAATAATACAAGATCTGATTAATAGATTGCCCAGAAACATCATAAATTAAGATTTATGCTTGGTCAAACATGCTCACTCGATCACTAATTAAGCTTGTTCTTTGTGCTCAAGAACACCTAAGGTGACACTTTCTGTCGCTAAAGGCTATAGCGACAGACTTATTAATTTTAATTAATTTAATTTCTAAAAATTATTTAAAAATAGAAAATAATTTCTAAAAATTACAAAAATTATTTTAAAAATTATTTGAAGTTATAAAAATTAATTTTTAATAATTTAACATATTTTTTATAAATATTAGTATTTATTTTAATATTATTGATATTTGATTTATTTAATAAATGCATTAAATAACTTAATTAAAAATGATTTTATTATATTAAAATCATTTTAAATGATAATGATGTATTTAAAAATATTTTAAGTTATAAAATATAACTTTTAATATTTTAAAACAAATTTCTTTAATTATTTAATATTAATGATATTAGATTTATTTAATAATTATATTAAATAAATTAATTAAAAATGATTTTAATATTAGAAAAATCATTTTAAATGAAAATAAAGAGTTTAAAAATATTTTTATTTATAAAATATAACTTTTAATATTTAAAGGTAAATTTCATTAATAATTTATTTAATAAATGCATTAAATAACTTAATTAAAATGATTTTATTATATTAAAAATCATTTTAAAATATAATGATGTATTTAAAATATTTTAAGTTATAAAATATAGCTTTTAATATTTTAAAGCAAATTTCATTAATTATTTAATATTAATGATATTAGATTTATTTAATAATTATCTTAAATTAATTAATTAAAAATGATTTTAATATTATAAAAATCATTTTAAATGAAAATAAAGAGTTTAAAAATATTTTTAGTTATAAAATATAACTTTTAATATTTAAAGGTAAATTTCATTAATAATTTAATATTAATGATATTAAATTTATTTAATAATTATATTAAATAAATAGTTTAAAAATGGTTTTATTAATTTAAAATCATTTAAAAAGGATATAAATGTTTTAAAAATATTTGAAGTTATAATTAATGACTTTTAATATTTTGATAATTAATGCATTAATATTTAAATATTAATGGTAATTATTTAAAAATAATTTTAATTGTTTTAAAAATCATTTAAAGGTAATATTAATACTTTAAAAAGTATTTTGAGTTATTATAAATAACTTTAATATTTTGGCAATGGTTTCATTAATATTTTAATATTAAAATATTAATGATAATAGAATTATTTAATATTTAAATCATTTAATAATAATTCTGGTGTTTAAAAAATCATGATAAATTATAATAATTAGTTAAAAATTATTATAAGCCATGGAAACATAATATGACTGATATTTAAATTATCTAAACGAATATTGAACTACAAAATAGAGTTTCAAACTCGATAATTACCCAATAAAGACATGGTACACCGAAATGTTTCAAAAATTGATCTTGACTAAGATAGGTTGACTTGATAAGTGTATGTTTGTGTCCCAATGACTGTTAAACATGTGTGACGATATGATTAGGTTATGTGCTAACTGCAAATATCAGTACTATATGTTATAGTATGTTATTCTAATCGAAAGAACAATCTTATGAATGATAGGTCGTTGTATAAAAGATAAAACTAAGTTGTGTAAATGTAAGCAGCAGACCAGGCAAGTATCCTACCTTTGCATTTACTTTATGCAATGGACATAAGTAAGAAAGTTTCAAAATTATACTATCATTATGCCAGATTATTAACTCTATTGTTATTGATTATGTATCCAAACATTTGTATCCATACAAGTTTTTAAATTATCCGATCATTGTTTATCAATGCAGTATTATTGTACAATCCTGATATTTATTATGTTCGTTACTTTCTAAGCATGGTTATACAAGTGACCTCACTTGGATAATTATTGTATTTAATCACATGTTGATACATACTTATTTGTTTTCAGTATATATGTATAGGTTAATTAAAAAGTCGTCTAAGCTATTTGACTTAGTTAGACACAGATTTAAAAATATCGTTGAACATGATAAAACCTTATTGATAACCAACTAAATTGTTTTGGTTCGGATTCAAACTAAGTATAAACATCCCGAATTTGGGAAACTTTTGTGCGTCTAAGGCGGATATGTTGGACGAAAATATCGTTCGAACATGTAGTATTGATCAATATAAGGCATAACGGGCTGATCACCCCCATGCCTGTAAGTTATGACGATTTATAGATGAAGTTCTATTTAACCTTTTCGAAAATAGAAAATAATGTTCATAGTCTATCGACTAATCTCCATTTATAGTCAGTACGTAGTTTCAAAAATTTGAAATCGAATTTATATGTTGTTTATTGTTGCTTCAGCTTACTTCACAATTGTTGATTCGTTGTGGAAGTGTCATTCACATAAAACATTTACTTCTTTCAGCTAACATTTATTATTTGCTATTACTTGTTGGGCACTCAAATGCTCATTCTTGCTTAATTTTAAATGTTTTCAGTTAAGTGTGATCAACCAGAAGGCTCTACCAAGAACAAAATTAAAGGAAAGGTTGCAGAATAAGTTCTATGCTGTTCTATGCGATATTTAGACTTTATTAAGATAATAATATTTATTATCTATTATGTAATGGAATGTATTAAAGGCTGCGTACTTGGGATTTAGACAACTCTGATATGTAAATTAAGTTTGATATTCATGTTATTATTATTATTATTCCGCTCATAGAAATGATACCGTGAAGCACCGAGTTCGGGTTTCAAGTACCTGAATTTGGGAGCGTCACAAAGACTCAGTATATGTCTTGGCGCTGTGGCACGAGTTTACAGTGCGTCCCAACATGCCTTGGCGCTGCAGTGCGAAAGTTAGTATAGCACTTGGCGCTGCGGCACGAGTTTACAGTGTGGTCTGGCCTCCCTTGGTGTTGCAGCACAATAGATAGTACTAAGGTCGGTACTGCAAGATATGACTTTGCAAAGCAGGCCAAGATAAGGCTCATACCAAGAACGTGGCTTTCAAAGAAGAATGATGGTGTTGCGTAGCGCTTCTACAATTTAGTTTCCTAATTTAGATCCTGCACTGGCCAAGTCCTAGGTAAGAAACTTTTCACAACACACACAAAAACAAAAGAAAACTATCAAAACCTGTTATAACACATACTAAATACTATATGCATTTAACCATAGAGTAACTAACATTCTAACATGTACTATACAAACACTAGCAATTATACTAAGTAAACAAGGAAATACAAAGTGAAACCTATGCTAACTAAAGAAAATAGAATGAATGAAAACTAGACACAACTTAAGAGAAAAGGATATTTTTGATAATCGAGATGGGGTTACCTCCCACCAAGCGCTTGATTTATAGTCGCTTACTTACTTTTTACCCCCCGCCTTACACCTGGTCACCCAAAGTGATGGAGATGTTCTGTCGATCAACCTCGTCGCCCCAGTAGTGTTTTAGACATTGACCATTGACCTTAAAAGTTTTGTCCGAGCTAGGTTCTTTAACCTCAATAGCATCGTGAGGATACACCTTAGCAATAGTGAACGGTCCCAACAATCGGGACTTCAACTTCCCGGGAAATAGTTTCAGTCGGGAGTTGAATAACAACACTTTCTGGCCTTGTTTGAAATCTCTTTCGACTATTTTTTTGTCATGCCACCGCTTCATCTTTTCCTTGTACAACTTAGCGTTCTCATACGCTTACAGACGAAACTCGTCTAATTCATTGAGTTGTAACAATCTCTGTTCACCAGCTGCATCCAAATCGAAATTGAGCTTTTGGATTGCCTAATATGCGCTATGCTCCTGTAATAAACCGATATTTTCTATATAATTAAATTAAAAATTTTGCATATAAATTTTTTTTAATTTTATTTTAAAGGAAGGAATATGTATAAGGTAAAGTATATGTATTTATGTGATAAATGAAATTTATTTATTACATGAATAATTTCAAATACTTTTCTTAGAATTATCGACCATTATAAATTATATTTTTATAATTAATTTTGTAGTAAAAATATTTTTATTATTTATTTTCTATAAATATATGATTATATTATTTAATAATATATTGAATTATTATAATAATTATTTTATTATATGTATTTTACTTGATTATTTAAGTTAATTATTTTAACTTAATTAATAATGTTATATATGCAAGATAAATCGAGATATGGAATCCAAACCCTAATTCTAGTTTTGGAACAAGGAATGATAATAATAATATACTATTAATTATATTTCAAAGTCTTATAAATATGTACTTTGTATGTACGTATTGATAACGATTGGTCAATTATGGTACATTATTAGAAAACCCTAGCAATCTTACTGTGTTAAACCCTAGTTTAAAAGTCAAATACGAGCTTTAGGCATCGTTAAATCGTCATGTTTATATGATTAAGGACATGTATTATTAGATTATAATCTTAATTAGGGAAACCCTAATTATTGGAAACCCTAATTAATATTTAGAAACCCTAATTGTTATTTAGGAACCTAATTATCAAATTATAAGCCCTAATTGCTAAATTAGTAATCTTAATTATAATTTATAAAGCCTAAACCTAATTTTTCATGTTCAATGTAATTAGGAAACTAAGTATGATTAAGAAACCTTAATTGTCTATTTTTAGAAACTAAATTTTTAATATTTTTAAATCCTACATAAAAAGCTGAAAATTAAAATTTCAAACCTTAGGGTCAAACCCCAAAGTGTTTGCCAAGTTACCAAATGCCCATTAAAATTATAAGCCAAAAGACCATTATGCCCTTCTTACATTATTTTTAGCTAGCTTACAAAATTGGCCAACACTTTAGTTGTTGAACCACCTTTGACTTCCATATCACTAAATTATACACATCCCAACCATTTTATATCACCAATACATTGTATCTAAGTTATATATATGAAACAAGAGAGAGAAAAAAAAATCATAGTCAAGCCCATTTCTTCATCACACTCAACCAAAACACTTTCCACTCCAAACCTACGAAAATCCATTGTTAGATCAGTACCAAAACAAGCCCCACTATCACTCATAACAGATCAGAAGCTAAGAATCAAGATTTAGTAAAGAAATGTATAAAACCCTAGAACAAAATCTGATCTTGATTGATGTGTTAGATCTTGTGTTTTAATGTTAAACCATGTTGTTTGTAGTCTATATAAGTGATCTGGATTGATAGATATTAGATCCATAACATCTATAGGCTCGGATTTGAAGTTTTTTAAAATCTGGAAAACTGGGAAATATGGTCTGACAACCAAATGTCAGGTTCCATAGATCTCAGTCTATTTATATTTTTGGTTTTTTTAAGGTTTAAACATGTAGTATGCTATAAGATCTTTGATCTGGAACTCAAATCAGGGTTATATTTGGTTCAGATTTCATGTTATTATTGGTCAAACTCAGTTGATCGAGCATGACTGGGCAATTCTGGGTAACCTAGAAACTGCCCAGATCGTGTCTGATAAGAACTTTGTGGCCCTAGATCTGTCAGGTTTTTGTTGCTTTGTTCTTGTTGTTGCATCTAAGTTGTAATATGTTGTTTCAACTACACTTTCATTCCTTAAGATCATCTAAATGATAAACATGTTGGATTTAGTGGTCGGTCAAAGTAGCTAAGTCGAACACGTTTTCTATTTTCTGGGCAACCCAGAAAACATTTTAACATGTCATCTGACATGGTTTAACCGGAATATATCTGTTGATTGTGGTGTAGTTAGACTAGTTTTATGTGATAGATCTATACCTTGTCATGTTGTCTATACACTGGAACCCTATAGACACTCAAAATTTTCTCGCACACATTACTTAACATTGCGGAGGCGCGATTCATCTGTTGGAGATAACCCTGGAAGACAGCTCACATCCTTTCTGGATACCACCGGAAATTCAGTCTCAACCCCAAAACACACACCGGGATTATCAGTTCCAAACTCGGAGATAACCCCGGGTTTCATCCTTGGAGACAACCCCAAGGAATGCAGTTGCAGTTCTGGCGATAACCCCAGAAATGCTTGTTTCAAATACATGCAATCGCCTTGACCTCGGAACTCCCGCCGAGTCACTCATTCCAAAGACCCGGAGCTAACACCAGGAAGACAGGCACACTTAAAGATGACCCTGAAGAATTCAAACCCTTGCAGCATTCCAATCTCAGAGATAACCTTGGGCAACGTCTGCTTTATCAGCCCAAACCGGAGATAACCCACGTGAGGGGCAAAATCGTCTCAACATATCATACATACATTTCTACACAGCAATGTCCCACAAGAGCTAAAGAATTACAATCCCGAGTGACTATTACGCAGGGCAGCACACCGGATAGAATTTGAAGCTTGAAGACAATGGTCATGGTCCCCTCTTCCTGACTTTGTACAACCTCTAATCCCATGTTATTGCGTAACTCTCGACAAAAGTGGTCCGAGAAAGGTCTTGTACACCTCATTCGGATGCTCGGATTGAAGTTCGTAAGTTCGAAGGACGGACATCATAGTGCACGAGTGCACGTTCTTTGAGACGACGGACCCGCGAGAGCACTGGGCACCCCCGATCACCGCAGTAGTGCATCTCGGCTATCAGCAGTACACTGCAGCCACCACCAAATCTATAAATATAGATCTTGGGGTGGCCATTTGAAGAAAAAAAAAAGGCGAGGAAGCCACTCACAAATTTTCTCTATACACACCCTTTATTGAGTGCTTTCTTTTAAACATTTGTTAGCTCACATATAGCTAAATTTTTACTGAAGGGAGTCGAGTGTTCATCCATTTATAGTCATAGAAGTCTTCTTTGGCAGCCCATTGTAAGCCTTCTTACATATTATAAAGCCTTTCTCTTCATCTTCGCACAAATTATTCTTCACATTGAGAGTCATGTTGTGTGTGTATGCCCGGACTTCGGTCCGTGGTTTTCATTTCTGTCAGTATATATATACTTATGTAAGTATATATTAATATATGGACTAACATTATCGAGTTATGCCTCGATTGAGCCTAGACTTATGTCTGGAGCGTTTATTTGCTTATATATATATCGACAAATCACTGAAATGATAAACCGAGCAGGGATTGAGAAATATCTTGTGCGTTTATCGCTTATATATATATATATATATATATATATATATTCTATCAGGCTTGGAGTTTACTTCATGGCCTTTTACTGCTTTATTTACATTCCGTCCCGCCTGGAGTTTACTTCGTGGCGGTTGATCGTTTTTACTGCTTTCTTTATATTTAGTCTCGCCTGGAGTTTACTTCGTGGTGGTTGATCGCATTTATTACTTTATTTACATTTCTAATCCCCCATGGAGGTGCGTCGTGGTGGTTGATCATGTCTCTATATATATATTTACTGCTTTAATATATTTACATTTTCGATCCCCCATGGAGGTGCTTTGTGGTGGTTGATCATGTCTATATATATATATTTACAACTTTTATATATATAACTGCTTACTGCTTTTCATATAAACTGTGGCATCATGTGATCCTAGGAATCATGTGATCATAGATTCAGTCCACTGAATCTAGATTCGGTTCCCGTGATGGACATTTTTAGCTGTAAGCAGCTTGTAAATTATTCACGGTGTTTGAATTTCCTTAGATGGCTTTCATGCCCATGAAGAGTTCTACCTCGCTATATATTATTTTCTCAAGATGCTTGAATCTCAAAAATAAAAGCAAACAAGTTTCTAACATTTAATAATAAAATGGAAGTATGAAAAGGTCTTAATTACTATTAAGCACAAGGTTTGAAAAAACCTCTTTTACAAAACTCATTGCTATATCATGTTTAAAACTTAATTTTTATATAAATTCAAACCATTTGTATATAGGTGCGAACGAGGCCTCACACTACTTCCAAATAAAATGCACATTGATCCACACACACACACACATTCATATAACAGTTTCTTGAAAAGTGGCGGTCACCGTGGTAACACGGATACACCTTCCCTCCGTATAATCAAGCCCCCGAACCCAAATGAATCTCGGTTTCACAGACCCGTTTAGCAGTGTCACATCACTGGGTCAATGTGCAAACCTTTTCTCAATTGCGTTAGTGCAACCAGTTAAAAACACCAATTGGCGACTCTTACAGTCAAATTGTCGACATGATACATATCAGACCTTTTTAACTTGTTTTTTCAAACAAATCTCACATAACATGAGAACAACAAAGAACAAGAACAGAAAAGAGACAAATAAAAATCTCGACGTCGACAGGTGGCGACTCTGCTGGGGACACCAGTAAGAAGGCTTAAGCCGCTGCTATAAGCTTTTCAAAAGTGTTATATGCTTATGTGTGAATGTTGCATTTACCTTTATGATGAATGTGTACGAATATATTTTACTTACTGCACTGCAATATATCTATATGTGATATTAGTGCTTCGCACATATCATTATTTTCATAAACAGTGAGACACGTTGTATGTGAATGTATGTTGTGTGGTTCCTCCACTAGGAGGCTATCCTGTCGATGTTTGATTACTGGACTTGTAGGGAGAGTAATTCCAACGAGGCTCAGGAAAGGCACCACCCAGATTCGCTCCAGTTGAAAGACCGGATTATATTCCCGCCAGGTAAATTGCAATGATCTGGGAACCTTCATGCCAAAAAGCCACAAGAGTAACCCTAAGATAGGTCAGCCTCTGATAAACCAAACGCGGAAGAAATTCTCTTCATGCTTTCCATTTTTCTATTACTTGTAAAAGCATTTACTTATAATTTTGTTCCATTTTCATATTTATGTAAGGAAAGTATAAAGAATATTTGCACATACACATTACATACTATCAAATGACACCCGGTTTTTGCAGGATAATATTCCTAAATGGACACATTGTGATAGCATGTAAACATTTAAATTATTCCTAACACTAAACTACATAAGTTTTTGTAGGGAAACAATTTGGGCATGTTACCCGCTCAAAATCCAAAAAGGACACGAGCCTACAACCAATCATGTCTTCTTCTGACCAGTCTAATCCCGTTTCTCGAGAAGAATTTAACGGATTAAGTAAATAAATTACGATTTGGCTGTTTTGCTTAAAGAATTGCATCAATCTACTCAAGGCTCAAAGATGTCTACATCACACGTAATCCTTTATACAAGGAGGAACTCAAGATTTGGATAAAACAAATCTGGAACCTCGATTGATATCGACTAACAAAGACCCTAAAAACACCCATCTCAAAGGAGTTTCAGACACAGGTGATATCAGGAAAAAGGTCCTTCAAATGGAAGAAACCATCCACTCTCTCAAAGGGATTGGAGCACATGGGAGTGTTTCATATATTGACTTTTGCATATTCCCTGGTGTTCATTATCCGGAGAAATTCAAAACCCCGACTTTGAAAAGTATGACCGAATTAGGGGATCCTTACACACATTTGAAGGTGTTCATTGGAGAACTTGAATCTTATGCAGAGGCTGAGAAGCTCAGAATGCACCTGTTCCAGAAGAGTCTGACTGGAGAAGCTTGTTCATCATATACTAGATTAGAAAACTCAAAGATCCATAGCTGGGAAGAGCTAGCTCATGCCTTCCTCACTCAGTACAGCTTCCAGTCTCAGATGGCTCCTGATTGGTACCAGATTACCAAGGTCAAGAAATAGTCTAATGAGTCTTTCAGAGAGTACACTCAAAGGTGGAGGAGCCTTGCTGCTCAAGTTATTCCTTCCATGATGGAATTAGAAATGGTCATGACTTTTATAGACATACAAAAGCTCTGTTCTATGAGAGAGTATTAACTGGTATTGGCAAACCATTTTTCCGAATGATCAAACACGAAGAGATGACTAAGATGGGGTTGAAGTCGAAAGATTCAAGACCTAGCTACTCTTAAGGCAGTTGCTGAGCACATCCAGTCTGGAACTTATGGAAACAACCCCCAGAGGGTGCTAAATAGGTTTTATACCTACTTATCCGGTATCTATTACTTGAATTAGTTGCTTAAACCTATGTTTCTTAGTTACTTTTCATATATTTTATGTTATTTTGTAGGTTAGGACATAAAATTGGCATGAAGAAGCAAGAAAAAGCAATTCGGACATCTTTTGGACTAAAATATGCAAGTAAATACAAGAAGAGGAGATTACAGGGCTTTTAACACCAAGTTGGATGAATTTTCTTGGCTTGGAACTTGGATTATACTGTAGAGCTTCTTCTTAGCTTTCCGGAACATCTTGAATCATCCTAATCGGAGTTCGGATGCGAGAGTTATGGCCTTTTTATCAACGAAGATCAAAGCTAAGAGTTCTCATGCTTGCAATTTACACAACATCTAATTCATGCTCGATTTTGATCTTTTTTCAAACATAATTTCTCAATTCGTAAAGAATGAAAGTTGTATATCTCGTCGACATCTTCGATTTGATAGGTGGCAGGCCCCATAACTCCTCCTGGATCAAAATTTATGGCCATTTTTTCAAAGGACGTCAGAGTAGAAAAGTGAACCCCGGCAGGGAGGGCTTTCCCTTCACAAAATGCCCACCAGGGCGGGCATACCAGCTGCAAAACAGTAAGGACCCCTGCCGGGGCGGGCCCTTTACAATTATAAACCCCCGCCGGGGCGGGGGTACGCGCAGAAAACTTAGTTTTTGTCCAAATTTGAGTTCGAGAAAGATTGTTTCGATCCGATTGACTAAGGACTTCCAAGAGGACTTAAAGACATATAAAGAGGCATATAAAAGGAGGAGAATCACAAGGATTAGAGGGGAGATGAGATTAGTGAGAGATGGGATTCCATTAGATTAGATTAGAGTTGGATAGGAGAAAACACTAGTTTTTATGTGATTTGGAGATTGAAGCGACTTGGAGACCATTGAAGATTCAAAGTAGGAGCAAGGAGTGAGCATCAAATCTACAGACAATAGATTCTATCTTCTCATCTTCTTTTATTCTTATCTTTTAATGTGTATTCAAGTGTGGATTCTTAGTTTTAATTCAATGAACTAATTCTTTGTTTGAGATTATAATGGAACTTATTGTGTAGTTTATTTTAATATGATTCACTATCAATTATTATGCTCTATTGTGAGGATTGTTGTAAGACCCCAATTTTTATGAATAAAGATTAATTTCTCTCGAAATATATTTTTGAATATTATGGTGTGGATATGATATAATGTTATAGTTGAGGGTAATATTTTCAAATTTTACAACGTAAGCAAGTGGTTATATAATATTCGATTGGTCGGGGAATATTCGTTTTAACAAGGAATATTCGTACGATGGCACAATCATTGGTGGACCCCACAACGGAAGTATTGTCGTAGTAAGAAAATGACAGAATTGTCTTGTTATAAAAATAACGACGGAAGTGTTACCGTTAAAACTGTTGAACTACCCGGTAGTAAAAGTACAGTAATACGCGTGGTTGTATAGTAGCACACGGTATTGGTTATTGATGCTTACATGAGAAGTCACTCAGTTATACTCAATTATTGCTACAGTAATTGTTGCATCATATCTCTCATATTATTGATTCGATTATTGTCACAGTATCATCTGCATTATATGATATATTATTAAATCAATAATTAAGATGAAAAAGTTATTCATATTATTAAATTGCAATATTTACAATGTCATAAGTTATGCCAAGGAGAGGTTTGGTCACTAATTTAACGCTACATGATAGGGAGAAATCCTTATTGGAAAGCCCCTATTTCACGGAGCGACACGGTTGTTAAATATTGTGAGTTATAATATTAATGATGAATAAGTTCGTGTTGATTAAAGATGAATTTGATAGTTCCATTGTGTTGGGATTATTAGTGTTAGTGGTAATCGACATCTATTCTAATAATAATTGATGTCTGGGGGTTATATTGATAAATCGGGGAATTTATCGGATAAATGAGAAATTAATTGCTACTAATTCACATGCTTATATAACTATTTGTTCATATGTGTGTACTATTGAATCACATTCTTATACAATTAGGGGAGTTGGTGCAAGATTGATAATACTTGCATGATTAAATTAAAGATGGAGGTATAGATGGAGGTACTATCTGTAATTCGTATTTTCACATGATTATAACTATTGATTCACATGATTGAACTATTGATTCACATTATTTACTATTAGGGGAGGTGGTGCAAGTTTGATAATACTTGCAGCACTAAATTAAAAATGAAAGAAAATTGGAGGTATTGTCTTCGTAATTTTTCGAGCCCCAAAACGTCTAATTATCGAAACTATATTTTTCTATAAATAGAAGCTCATTCTTCCTTCATTTCTCACCAATTCACAAAAGCTATAGAGCAATTATTATATAGAGAAATTATAAAGAGAAGCTATAGAGAGAAAATCTATAGAATGAAAGAAGAAGAAAGCTTCTATGTCACTATTCCAAAGATCCATTTTCTTACGAGGTAAGGGTATTATTTCTTTCATATTCATGAAGAGAGCTATTGCTATTCCATCCCTTATTATTCTCGTTGAATAACTTTGTTTATCTGATACCGCATATATGGTGAAATTCTTCTGTTATTCCATTCTTCATTATTATGTTGGAATAACCTGTTTATGCGAAGTACCGCATACATGGTAAAATTTTTCTATTATTTCGTTCTTTATTATTCTCGTTTAATATCCTCGTTCGTATTTTACGCCGGCACAGTTCCATCATTTATTATTCTCGTCGGAATATCTTGTACGTATGCTTACAATTTACTAACCGGTTCCATTATTTATTATTCTGTCGAAATATCCTGTCAGTGTGTTTACGCATGATCGGTTCCATTCTTTATTATTCTGTTAGAATAACCTGTCTATGCGGTCTATTGCATGCATGGTGATTTCTTCTGTTATTTCATTCTTTATCATTCTCATTGGAATAACCTGTCTATGTTGATTATCACATGCATGGTGAATGATCCTTTGTATTCATTCCTTATTAAATTATGGAAATGATCTGTCTAAGTGGATTACTGCGTGGCGGATGAAAATCCATTTGCAGTTTCATATATTCTCTTATACTCAGTTGGTTAAGCTTTTAATTCTATACTCTATGAAATTAGTGGAATATCCTTGATATTTGCGCTTCATCCAGTATCTTTTAATGGAAATATTCTTCTGAGCAACCTTGAATTTTTTTTACTCCACAAAGAAGTATCATGTTGACAATTTGGACATTATTGAGTTCAGGATAAATTAACTTATAAATCTTTTAAATTTATTCTTGAACTTGTTTTATTGAATTATTATGTCATTGTCATCATCCTAATACTTATATTGTGATAAAAGTCATCTTTGGCTTATGTGCATAGATGGACTTTGTATGATTATGACCAGGGATCATTCGGTATAATCATGACCTGTAATGTTATAAATGAGGTGGTAGAAGTCCTCAGTAGCCTTTAGTGCATTGATGGACAGTTTTTGGTATGATTATGACCAGGGATTATTCGGTATAGTCTTGACCATTGATGATTTAATGAATATCTTTGGCCCGTAGTGCAGGGATGACTCAATGATGTGGTTTATTTGTTAAGCTGAGTCTCAGCGATAAAAATTGATAAAAACTTTTTAAATTATAGAAGATAGTAGGTTTTATTCTCTACTTGACTCTTCTAATGGATTGCTTGTTCCGCTGCAGTTAAACTTGATGTCTACTATATTTTATCAGTTTAACATTGTTGAAGACTAATGATAGTTTATTCTGCATTATCTTAGTCATAATATTTCTTACTGGGCTAGTTGAGCTCACCCTTTCTTTCACTGTTCTCTTTAGGAAATGAGCATATAGCTGGGATGAGTCGAAGAACGGAGTGATGGTCCAGATGATAACATTAGTAGTCCTCACTATTCTGTTAAATAGTGTGATAATAAATGTAATGAGGACTCCATTGAGTGTGGATATTGTCTAGATGACAATATTTGTATTAAAACTCATAACATATGTTTTGTCGTATTTTACACGACAGTTGTATAATTAAGTTTTTACTTGTATTTTGTACCATGTATTTGGTGACTCAAGATGGGTGATGTATACCTATTTTGGGGGCGTCACAATTGGTATCAAAGCTTAGGGATATGATCCATGGCTGATATATGAGACAAGAACTAGGAGGGGAGAGACGGGGAATTCCTTCGCTAGTATGACCTACCTAAGCTTATGTGTTATTTAATTGGTCAGTCAGAGTATTGGGATAATTTGTGATATGTTAATTAACCCTTGTTTTGTTGTAGTATTTGAAAATGGCATCTGAAAATGTTGAGATAAGCAATGAAGCACATGAGACTGTTAAGTCACCAACGATCAATGCCCAGGGTAATGTGCAACAGGAAGAAAATAATCCTCATGAAAATAATAACACCAATGAAATGGTGAACGATGGGATGTTCAGAGGTTTTATGCAATTCATGCAACATCAGGCGAAGGCAGCTCCTGTCCAAAATGCAGGTGGAAACACTTATAACTCTCGGACGGTCACCGCTAAGAAGTTCAAAGAGCTGGGACCATCGAAGTTTTTTTGGAGAGCCAAAACCACTTAAGGCGGAGACATGGATAAAGCATATCAACAAGATATTTGATGTTTTGGGATGCTCCGAGGAGCAAAAGGTTCCCTTTGCCACCTTCATGTTGCGTCAAGAGGCGGCATTCTTGGTGGGAATCAGAAGCGTACACAACCCCGCCACATCAAGATGTCGTGGGGAAATTCCAAGAGCTGTTCAATGACAAGTACTTTCCTAAAAGTATTCGTCACGTGAAGGAGGTAGAGTTCATCAAGCTTGAGCAAAACAATATGACCGTGGCACAGTACTAAGCTAAGTTTGCCGAGTTGTCTCGGTTTGCATCCCACTTGGTTGATAATGAGGAGAGAATGATGCGGATGTTTTTAAGAGGTTTGAAACCCGAGATACGTTAATACCTTATCTCTCATAAATTGTGTTTGTATTCAGATATTGTGAATAGGGTTCAGTTATTGGAGCGTGATAATGAGTCAACCCAACCAAGAGAGAGCAGCGGACAAGTTGATAATACCAGTGGTAGCAGTCATCAAAGCGGTGACAACAAACGCAGAGGGAATCAACCTGCCAAAAATGATAACCATTTCGGTGGTAATCATGGCCAACACAATAGGAGTGGAAAGTTCAAGAAGAGAAGGTTCAGTAAAGATGGAAAGACGTCAGCACCAACACTCGCTATTAAGGAAGTAGAACGACCGCCAGTCGTATGTTACAAATGTGGAGGGGAAGGACATATAAGTCCAAACTGCACGATGCAGTCCAAAGCATGTTATAATTATGGAAAAGAAGGCCACCTCGCCCGATTTTGTCATTCACCAAAGTCAAGTCCAGCTGGGATGGAGGCATCAATGGGGGTCCCAAACAAGACAAAATCGGTAGTTCAAGGGAGAGCGTTTATCATAACCTCCCAAAAAGTGAAGAATCTGAACGAGGTGATCACGGGTAAGCTAATCATAAACTCTAGCGAAGTTTATACTTTATTTGATACTAGTTCGACCCATTCTTTCATTTCTCCTACTTGCGCTCAACGTTTAAATTTGACTCCGGAGAAATTAGACTTTGACTTATCTGTTGAAACTCCGTTGGGAGAAACCTTCATTACATCCACCATTTATAAGTCTTGTTTGATTCAAATCGGAATCCATACGTTACTGTCGATCTTATTTCTTTGAAAATAATTGCATTTGATGTGATTTTAGGATTGATTGGTTAACTACTCATCATGCTAAAATCGATTGTTTTCGTAAGGTTGTTAGCTTTCATATTCCTAACCAACCTATTATACGAATTTAAGCGACCAAACCACTAAAATCAATCACCGCTATATCAAGCCATAAAGCTATTCATTTATTAAAAATGGATGTCAAGCTTTCTTAGCCCATGTCACGGATTTAAATAAAAATACGCCGATTTGAATGATATTTCTATTGTTAATAAATTTCCGACATATTCCACGAAGAACTTTCAAGCCTACCCCGGGCGTGAAATTGAATTTTGTATTGACCTTGAAACCTAGACAAAACCCATTTCTAAAGCCCCATATCAAATGGCTCTTATTGAACTTCGTGGAGTTAAAACCCAACTATAGGAATTGTTAGACATCGGTTTCATTCTTCCTAAATACGCCTCCTTGGGTTTCTCCGCTTACTATTCGTGAAGAAGAAAAATGGAAGTATGTGACTTTGTATTGATTATCGGGAGTTGAATCATGTCACCATCAAAAATAGGTACCCGTTACCTCGTATTGATGATCTGTTTGACCAGTTGCAAGGCGCCAAATTCTTTTCAAAGATCGATCTTCGTTCTGGATATCATCAGTTGAAGATTAAAATTGATGACATTCCAAAGACTACTTTCAGAACTTGGTACGACCATTATGAATTCCTAGTCATGTCTTTTGGATTGACTAATGCTCCTGCTGCCTTCATGGATATGATGAACTGAGTATTCAAGGAATATTTGGATCACTTTGTGGTCGTCTTTATTGATGACATCCCCATTTATTCCAAAAACCGTGAAGACCATGAGCAACACTTGAGGCTGATACTTCAAAAGCTTCGTGAAAACAAGTTATATGCCAAGTTGAAGAAATGCAAGTTCTTGCTTGAGGAAGTAGCATTCCTTAGGCATGTAATATCAAATCATGGAATATCTGTTGACCCGAAAAAGATTGAAGCAATTCAAAGTTGGGAGCAACCTAAGTCAGTAACTGAAGTACGTAGCTTTCTCGGCTTAGCTGGTTATTATCGGAGATTCGTAGAAGGGTTTTCTTGAAATTGCTACTCCATTAACGCAGCTGATTTGAAAAGATACAAAATTCGGTTGGAGCGAGGAAAGTGAGAAGAGTTTTCAAGAACTCAAGAGGAGACTCATTTCAGCACCTGTTCTGACAATACCATCTGGCATGGAGGGATTTGTCATTTACAGTGATGCTTCAGGCAAAGGGTTAGGATGTGTTCTCATGCAAAATGGGAAAGTCATAGCCTATGCCTCACGACAACTTAAAGAATATGAGAGGAATTATCCTACTCATGATCTAGAGTTGGTAGCTGTTGTCTTTGCACTTAAGATTTGGAGGCATTACCTGTATGGACAGAAGGTGGAGATCTATATGGATCATAAAAGCCTCAAATATTTCTTCACTCAAAAGGAACTCAACATGCGGCAACGACGATGGCTTGAGTTATTGAAAGATTATGATCATACCATCCTCGAAAAAGCAAGCGTGGTAGCTACGCATTGAGTAGAAGATCATATGCGAAAGCACGAGTGCATTATTGTCAATCTGAAGACCCATTGTGTATGACTTGGAAAGGATGGAATACCCCCAAACTTAAACCTTTATTTGTCCTCAAGAAAAAACATAAAAGAACAAAAAAATAAACAAACTAACTCAACTACATGAATGCATATGCATGATCTACTTTCTAATATACTTACGAACCCAAAGAATAAATCAAGATGATATATAGCAACAGCCTCAAAGATACCAATGATACTCAAACAATATATCCAATCAAGTCAAAATCCATAACTCTAACCAATTAGTCAATCTAAACCTGTCATCACCCATGTTGTGCGTGTGTGCTTGTTAACCATTCTAACCAACCACAGTTCAAGATAATCACATAACAAACTTCTTAGAAGGAAAATTTCAGTTCCAATTCAATTACTTTTGTGAACATGACAACTCCGGTTAAAACTAAGCAATTACCAAGTCTTAGGGTAAATACAGGATTTATTTATACTCTTATTCAACCACGAGGGCATTTTTGCTCTTTCTCGTGTTTTATTCATTTTTTTTTTCTCATGGCTGTGCAATGTCTTATTCCCTTAGGCTTTTCGGTTGCTACCTTAACGAGCTTTCACCAACGACTCCCAAGCCATTTAAGACCTTAGGGCGCTAGGTGTAAAGACAATCCCCTGCTTACTTACTCAAGTAACAAAGGCCACAAAACTAGACAAACATGCCACGGTGTTTATTCTCTCTTTTTTTTTCATTTTCTGGATTTTCTATTTTTTTTCTTTTTTTTTCTTTTCATCATTTCTTTTTTTTTCTTTTTTTTATATATATATCCCATAGATTCCCCCAAACTCAAGCTTTTACATCATTCCAACCTTTACCGCCAATTCACTAATTTCCTTAAATTTTAATAAAGATTTTCCCTCAGAAACAAATTATGCAACCCTTGAACCAAGTGGATTAAAACAGTTAAACATTAAGTGTTAACCGGTTACAAAAGTTTAAGACAGGCTCAGATTATCATCATGATTAAAATTAGAACTCATCATCAATTATCAACATTGTTCAAGTTAACATGCAAAACCAATCTTATCATAGGCCGAGCTAAAACCACACCAACCGATCACACAAATTCATGCAAAAAAAATGCAATTATGCTATATGAACACATACTAATGCAACACATATATAAATATGCAAATAACTAACATGTATTATATGCAACCTAAAAAACACAATGCTAACACATAAAAAAATGAACTACTATGCAGATAACTAACTATATGCAATACGAAACTAAAATACCCCCAAACTTAAACTAGACATTGTCCTCAATGGCTGAAATATAAAAAATTAAGGCAGAGAATTTCCCTGAAAATATAGCAATCTTCCTCCTTGTCCACTAAGTTTGGAAAATAGGCTAAGCACGTGGAACAAATTGGGCACCACACTTGAATTTGACTTGAATAACCTATAAAACCATGATAGAAGCAGTTTTATTAAATTCTAAATAAATGCAAATTCAAAACTACTAATATAAAACCTAATAAAAACTAAAAATAAAAATTAAACTTGGATTGCCTCCCAATAAGTGCTTGTTTTATAGTCTCAACTTCGACTTCTTCAATTCTCTATCCAATTCCCTACATTAAAATTGAGGAACCCTCCATCCATCAAGATAGTAATGTCTCTTTTGGGAGGTTCCCATTAGTAATGACCCTTGAATGAAAGTCACCTAACATGCTCTTTGTATATGTTTCCCATTAAAAACGTCCAAAAACTAGGTGTTTCCTCCATTATGTCGATGATCAGATTAGGGCATTGAAGCTTAATAAACATAATGGAATCTTCCTCTATCTTCTCCTTTTCATCCCACCATGACTCCACAACTATACTAGCTCTTATGTCACAAAGAGCTTTGCCGACGACATGACTGCCAATTGGGCATGGTTTTGCAAAATTGCTCAGATTATTGAACTTTGGTGGAGGAAGCACATGGGATACTAATGAAATTTGTTCATCTTCGTTGAATCTTACAGTTAAATCTTCGCCGATCTCCTTTTCTTGGTTCCCAATTGTTTCCTCTCTTTCAACATCTATATCATTTGACACATCCAGTTGCAGATTTGGTTCGGGCTCATCATCAGTCTCGTCATCCATGTCATAGAGCCAAGTGTATTGAGGACAAATGTTCGAGGCATTGGTTAGTTGTTCCATTTGGTTTGTTAAATTTTGACTCAATATCTCTTGATTAATCCTCCGCTCCTCACCTAAAGCTATGAACTTGGACAAAGCTTCCTCCCACTTTGAATGTTCTTCCCGTTGTAGTGGAGGTGGACACAGAAATTCGGTGGGGTATGTTGGACTTGGAGCATAAAATTGATCTTGATGAGTATGGCTCCATGAAACACCTTGGCTTTTCACATTCATATCTACTTGACTCAATATCTTGTCGTGTGCCTCGGTTTTTTTTTCGAGAGCTCTAATGAATTTTTCCAAGGCCTCCTCCCAACTGGTTTCCCTTCCGTTGTTGTTGAGTCCGATTTTGAAATCCGGATGTGTTTTTTGTTGTCTAGGTGCTTAAGCTTGATTGTTACTCCATCAAAAATCCGGGTGATACCCCAACTCGATAATAGTTGTTAGGATAGACATAATTATTGGGGTAATCACCACCATACGTCGCATCTGGCTTTCGAATCGATGGCGCATTGATGACTCATATGATTTCCAACCTGATAATCACAAGTAACCGCCACACTTTGACGACGTTGAGCTTCAAAAGCGTCCTAACCTCCTCGAAATTGTCTCAATCAGGCCGATAATGCGTAGAAAGTGTTGCGAGTCTATCAATCTCCGCTCCCCTTGGCTGAGTCATTCTTGCCATCCTTCGACTCTGTTGGGTTGTGATAACCTCCAATGTCTTCGAAGTTGGCTCAATTTGTATTGGCTCTATAGAAGATGTATTAAGTCCATCAATCCTTGTTTCCCTTGGTTGAGTCATGTACGTGTATGGCCATTAATACGCAAAGTCATCCATGGTACCTGAAAAAGAGAGAAATATAGGAAGAGAATTAAAAATAAAAATAAAAATAAAAATGTTTAAATTAAGACTAATTTGATTGAAATTAATATTGGTAAAAAAATTATTAAATTAATTCCCCGGCAACGGTGCCAAAAACTTGTTGGTCGATTTCGCAATCAATGAATACGTGCAAGTATACACGGTCAACAAGTAATAAAGTGAAAGTACAGTATCGTTCACACGAGGAATTATTTAATAAAAATTACCAAATACTAACTCTTAACCAAATAAATTTTATTTAAACAACTGCAAATTATGATTTTTCTAATTAAGAAAACTAAATTAACTAATTAAACTGAATTGCTTTATAAATGAATTCAAATAAATAAAGGTTAAGACTACAATATCCCCAATTATGAACTATAAACCAATTATCCACTTATCCCAATTATTATGCCTACTGAATTGTTAACAGGAATTCTCAAATGCCAAAAGTCCTTTTCCAAGTGACCAATTGACTTTTATTTAATCCAGATTAATCTTGTTATATTCCTATGCAAATCAATTGAATTAAACTCCTTCAATTCCAATTCCTTATGTGTTACATGCGGTGAACAGATATTTTCATTCAATTCAAAAACCTAATTATTCACCATGCAAATAACTAAGTCACATGTTATCATGCCCAGTTCTAACCCTAGAATTCCTCTTTCAATTCCTTCTAGAGTAACAAAGTAATTATTGGCCAAATAATTAAGCAATAAGTACAAGGCAAGATAAACAATTTACTTCGACACAAATAATTGGAATAAATCAAATAACTAATTTATAGCCATAAAAGGTTAAATTGAAATCTTAATAAAAGAGTTAGTTCATAATTAATGAATTGAAACCAAGAATCCAAAATTAAATAGACATTAAAAGATAAAAGTATGATAAGAGAAAAGAAGAGAATAGAATCTATTGTCAAGAAAACCCGATGCTCCCTCTCTTGCTCTTTGCTTTGATCTCCAAAGTGTTCTTCAATTTGATTCAATCTCCAATGGCTAATTAAGAACTATGGTTTATATTCTAATCTAATGGAGTGTTTTATCTAAGCTAATCTATGTAATCTCCCTCTATTTTATGCCTTACATCATGTATTTATAGGTTACAAGTCCAATTTTAGCTTAGAACAAACTCAATCCAATTTGAGTCAAAAGGTGTCAAAATTAAGCCCCAAAACGCGTCCCAAGCCTCACCTAACACTTCCTAGCGCCTCATTTGGCACGGCATCGAACATCGCCCATTAGCACCCCTTGCCAATTGGGCATAGGCACGAAAATGGCGCCTCAAATACCGCACATTTCTTGAATTTTTTTGCTCGACGTCCTTTGGGAAAATGGCCATAACTTCTTCGTCTCAAATCTGATTTCAATCATTCAAGAAGTTCCTAAAGAGAAGACGAGATCCACAACTTTCATTCTTTATGGTTTTCAAAATAAGGTCCGAAGCAATACTCAAATTGGCTCAAGTATTTCATTGTGTAAATGGCAAAAGTCGAAAACGCAAATCTAGCCACCCAGAAACGTCGATCCAAGTAACTTTTGTCCCAATTCCTACAAAACAAAGTAAAACATGCATGAATAAACACAAACACTTAAAATCAACCAAAAGATTAAGCTCAAACGCACTCATTTATGAGTATAAAACTCACTCATCCGATGGAAATAGAGTTAAAGACTCCGAGGACCAATGTGATGATGGCGAATATACGAGTGGAATCAACTTTAATCGATAAAGTTAAAAGTCGCTTCAAACTCAGGCACACGGAGCCGATACATATGAGGAAGAAAGTACAAGAAGGTACTATTCGAGAAGCAGAATCGATAAAGAAGGAATACTTGAGTCAACTCCGGACTTTGTGTTCTAACGATTACGATTTGAAGTATAAAATTATGATGGAGGCTTATACACACCGCTTGCAATCCATCCTAGGAGTACCAAAATGTATTGTGATCTTCGACATACATTTTAGTGGAGCAATATGAAGAGAGAGATAGCGCTGTTTATCTCAAGGTGTCTAACTTATCAACGAGTCAAGGTGGAGCATCAAGTGCCAAAAGGTCCATTGCAACCACTTGAAATTTCAAAATGGAAGTGGGAGCACATTACCATAGATTTCGGTACTGGTCTTCCCAAGGTTTCTCAAGGCATAGATACGATTTGGGTCATTGTTGATAGATTGACCAAGTCTGCTCATTTCTTACCGATACGAGAAACTTATACACTTGAACGTCTTGCTAGTATGTACATAAACAAGATTGTAAGATCGCATGGTATGCCAAAGATCCATAGTTTTTGATCGAGACCCAAGATTCACTTCAAGATTTTGGGTTAGTTTGCAAAAAGCTATGGGCACGGATTTACGATTTAGTTCGGCATATCATCCTCAAACGGACGGACAATCAAAGATGACTATTCAAACTCTTGAGGATTTATTAAGACTCTGTGTCCTTGACTTCAAGGGAAGTTGGGACAAGTTCTTACCATTGGTGGAGTTTTCCTACAACAATAGTTATCAAGCAAGTATTGGCATGGCTCCATTTGAGGCGTTGTATGGAAGAAAGTGTCGTTCTCCATTATGCTGGGATGAGGTGGGTGAAGCAACGTTGTTGGGACCAAATTTTGTACGTATGACTACGAAAAAGATTCAAACAATTCGACAACGTATAAAAACCTCACAAGATCGACAAAAGAGTTATGTTGATCTTCATCGAAAGGACGTGGAATTAAATATTGGAGATCGTGTGTTGTTACGTGTTGCTCCATGGAAAGGAGTTACAAGATTTGGAAAGAGAGGAAAAATCAATCCACGATTCATTGGCCCATTTATAATCCTTGAACGAGTAGAAACTGTGGCCTATAGACTCGCTTTACTGCCAAGTATGTCTCGTGTTCATAACATTTTCCACATATCTATGTTACGTAAATATGTGAAAGACCCGAACCACATTATTGAATTAGAACCAGACGAGATAGAGAAAGATTTAACGTATAAAGAGTTACCTATTAAAATCTTGGATAAGAAGGATCATATTCTACGCTCCAAGGTTATACCTCAATCAAAGTTTTGTGGAGAAATCACGATGTGGAAGAAATGACACGGAGTTAAAATCGAGATGAAGTCAAGATATCCTCACCTATTCGATATACTAGGTACGCACCCTAATTTTGAGGACGAAATTTCATAAGAAGGGAGGTTGTAAGACCCCAACTTTAATAAATAAAGATTAATTTCTCTCGAAATATATTTTGAATATTATGGTGTGGATATGATATAATGTTATAGTTGTGGGTAATATTTACAAATTTTGCAAAGTAAGCAAGTGGTTATATAATATTTGATTGGTCGAGGAATATTCGTTTTAACGTGAAATGTTAAATGCGACGACCACAATCATTAGTGGGCGCCACAATGTAAGTATTATTGCAGTAGTAAGAAAATGATGTAATTATCTTGTTATAAAAATAACTTGGCGGAAGTGTTACCATTAAAACCTGTTGAACTATCCGGTAGTAAAGAAATGCGATGTCTGGCGCGGTTACATAGTAGCACACGGTATTAATTCTTGATGCTTACGTGAGAAGTCACTCGATTATACTCAATTATTACTACGATAATTGTTGCATCATATCTCTCGTATTATTGATTCGATTATTATCACAAAGATCATCTCATTATATGATATATTATTAAATCAATAATTGAGACAACAAAGTTATTCATATTTTTAAATTTCAATATTTACAATGTCTAGAAGTTACGCCAAGAGAGATTTGGTCACCTAATTGCGTGCCATATAGGAGAAATCCTTATTGAAAGCCCCTCTTTCACGGGAACGACACTGTTTGTTAAATATTGTGAGTTATAATATTAATGATGAATAATTTCGTGTTGATTAAAGATGAATTTGATAGTTCCATTGTGTTGGGATTATTAGTGTTAGTGGTAATCAACATCTATTCCGATGATAATTGATGTCTGGGGGTTATATTGATAAATCGGGAAATTTATCGGATAAATGAGCAATTAATTGCTACTAATTCACATGCTTATATAACTATTTATTCACATATGTGTACTATTGAATCACATTCATATACTATTAGGGGAGTTGGTGCAAGATTGATAATACTTGCATGATTAAATTAAAGATGGAGGTATAGATGAAGGTACTATACCGTAATTCGTATTTTCACATGATTATAACTATTGATTCACATGATTGAACTATTGATTCACATTATTTACTATTAGGGGAGGTGGTGCAAGTTTGATAATACTTGCGGGGACTAAATTAAAAATGAAAGAAAAGTTGGAGGTATTGTACTGTAATTTTTCGAGCCCCAAAACGTGCAATTATCGAAACTATATTTTTCTATAAATAGAAGCTCATTCTTCTTTCATTTCTCACCAATTCACTAAAGCTATAGAGCAATTATTATAGACAGAAATTATAGAGAGAAGCTATAGAGAGAAAATCTATAGAGCGAAAGAAGAAGAGAAGTCTGCTACGTCACTATTGCAGTATCCAGTTTCTTCTGAGGTAAGGGGTATTATTTCTTTCGTATTCATGAAGAGAGTTATTGTTATTCCATCCCTTATTATTCTGTTTGAATAACCTGTATATGCGAAGTAGCGCATACATGGTGAAATTCTTCTGTTATTCCATTCTTCATTATTATGTTGAATAACTCATTTATCTTAATCTGCGCATACATGGTTAAATTCTTATATTATTCCGTTCTTTATTATCCTGTCAAAATATCCTGTCTGTGCGTTTACGCCGGACCTGGTTCCATTATTTATTATTTTGTCGGAATATCTTGTCTGCGTTCTGCCGGACCGGTTCCATTATTTATTATTCGCTTAATATCCTATCGGTGCGTTTACGCATGACCGTTCCATTCTTTATTATTACATTAGAATAACTCATCATGCAAGTCTATCGCATGCATGATGATTTCTTCTGTTATTCCATTCTTTATCATTCTGTTGGAATAACTTGTCTATGTGTATTATCACATGCATGGTGAATGATCTTTTGTATTCATTCCTTATTAAATTATGAAAATGATCTGTCTAAGTGGATTACAGCATGCACGGAATTAAAAATCCATTTGCGCTTTCATATATTCTCTTATACTCAGTTGGTTAAGCTTTGACTTCTATACTCCATGAAATTAGTGGAATATCCTTGATATTTGCGCTTCATCCAGTATCTTTTAATGGAAATATTCTTCTGAGCATTATTGAAATTTTTTTACTCCACAAAGAAGTATCATGTTGACAATTTGGACATTATTGAGTTCAGGATAAATTAACTTATAAATCTTTAAAATTTATTCTTGAACTTATTTTAGTGAATTATTATGTCATTGTCATTATCCTCATGCTTATATTGTGATAAAAGTCATCTTTAGCTTACGTGCATAGATGGACTTTGTATGATTATGACCAGGGATCATTCAGTATAATCATGACCTGTAATGTTATAAATGAGGTAGTAAAAGTCCTCAGTAGCCTTTAGTGCATTGATGGACAATTTTTTGTATTATTATGACCAGGGATTATTCGGTATAGTCATGACCATTGATGATTTAATGAATATCCTTGGCCCGTAGTGCAGGGATGACTCGATGATGTGGTTTATTTGTTAAGTTGAGTCTCAGCGATAAAAATTGATGAAAATTTTTTAAATTATAGAAGATAGTAGATTTTATTCTCTACTTGACTCTTCTAATGGATTGCTTGTTCCGCTGCATTTAAACTTGATGTCTATTATATTTTATCAGTTTAACATTGTTGAAGACTAATGATAATTTATTCTGCATTATCTTAGTCATGATATCTCTTACTGGGCTAGTTGAGCTCACCCTTTCTTTCACTGTTCTCTTCAGGAAATGAAAATATAGTTGGGACGAGTCGGGGAACGGAGTGACGGTCCAGATGATAATATTAGTAGTCCTCACTATTCTGTTAAATAGTGTGATAATAAATGTAATGAGGACTCCATTGAGTGTGGATATTTTCTAGATGACAATATTTGTATTAAAACTCATAGCATATATTTTGTCATATTTTACACGACAGTTGTATAATTAAATTTTTACTTGTATTTTGTACAATGTATTTGGCGACTCAAGATGGGTGATGTATACCTATTTTGGGGGCGTCACAATTGTCTATTATAATTTGGACTTAATTGTTTAATTGATTGGCCATCAATTACCGTTATAATCTATATGAACTCGAGAGATGAAGTATAGATTTAGATCCAATCATAATAGCGTGTGTTTGTGATTTCTACATAAATGGAATTCATGATTAGTGTTTGGATAAAGATATGCCTTTACGCCATATGTAATCTTATAGAGAACTTGTGCTTTAAATCTTTTTTTAATTGTAATTCACATAGAGATACAGTGGATTAGTTAATTAGGGTGTCTTGCTTAATTTTATCATCTCCAAATTTAAGTGAGTATGGGTATTATGCATCGAGAGGTGGTTTTATCTACTTTAGTGTTCTTGATTAACAATTCAGAATAGAAAATAATTGATGAGAAGTGTGTTAACTTAAATGAAGCAATAAGTGAAGTTATGGCCTTAAATCTCCATAATCTTAATTTAACTAGTTAAATTTAATAGTAGTTTAATTATATAATTTGAAATTCATTTGTTTAAATAAGATTAAGTTAGTTACGGGTTAGTACTTGGTGATTTTTATTAAATAATTTCTCGTGGGAACGATACTCTACTTTCACTTTATTACTTGTTGACCACGTATACTTGCGTGTTGTGCGTAATTAGATTTTACCCAACAAGTTTTTGGCGTCGTTGCCGGGGAATTAGTTTAATATTTTTTTACCAATATTAATTTCAATCAAATTAGTCTTAATTTAAACATTTTTATTTTAATTTTTAATTCTCTTCCTATATTTCTCTCTTTTTAGGTATCATGGATGACTTTGCATATCAAAGGCCATATTCGAGTATAACTCAACCAAGGGGAGTGGGGATTGATGGACTCAATGTATTTTCTGCATTATCAACACAACTTGAGACACTTTCGAGGAGGTTGGACGTTGTTGCAGCCCAACGTAATCGAAGGATAGCAATTACTTGCAATTATTGTGTTGGCAATCACTCGAGTAATCAATGCACCATCGATCTTGGTAGATGACAAGATGGTGGTAACTACTTCAACAACTATTCTTATCCCAGTTATCATCAAGTTTGGGGGTATCACCCGGATTCTTCATGGAGCTATAATTATCAAGATCAATACTCTACTCCAAATCCAACATACACGTCAGAATTCTCATATCAACCTCCATTAAAAGAAAAAAAATCAAAGTTGGAGGAATTACAGTCAAAGGTCATAGCAAACCAAGAGGAGATGATGATGAGTCAAGAAATATCGAGCCACAATTTTCAACACCAGATGGAACAACTCATCCCCACTTCAACTCATGGTCCTCAATACATGGATTCCAAAACTAAGACAGATAATTCGAGATTAGAGGAATTGTTGTCCAAGTTCATAGCATCAAATGAGGAGAGAAGGATTAATCAAGAGAAGTCAATTCAGAATCTTCAGAATAAGATAGATCAAATGACTAAAGCCGTAAACAATCTTCCTCCAAACACTTGGCTTTATGACATGGATGACAAAATTGACGGAGAACTTGAATCAAATCTCCGACTGGATGAGCCACAAGATATCGAAAGTGTGGAGACAATTGGGGATAATGAAATAGAGGTCGACGAAGATCTAAATGGGTCTCCACCAAAGATCAAAGAGTCAGTCAGATTTGCAAAATCATGCCCACTTGGTAGTCATGTCATTGTCGAAGCTCTTTATGACATAAAGAGCGAGTACAATTTTGAATCCATGGTGGGACGAGAAAGAGAAGATAGACGAAGAGCCCATTGTGTGTGACAAGCTGCCATGCCCCAAAGTGATCACATACACAATGGAGAAAACACCTAGTTGTGGGACGTTCTTAATTGAGATCATACCAAATCAGAGCATGCTAGGTGACTTTAATTCGATAGCCATCACAAATGGGAACCTACCAAAAGCTACATTATTTCCGATGGATTGAGGGTTCCTCAATTTTCAAAGAGGAATTGGATAGAGTTGACCAGACAAAGTTAGGCTGAAAGACTGTAATTCAAGCACTAACTGGGAGGCAACCTAGGAATTTTATATTTATATGCTTTAATAGTTTATTTAGTAGATATGAATTAATTTGCTTATTAAGTTCTCTTACCAATCCAAGTGCTATTCTAATCCATGTTGTCTCTCATAATTACGTGTATTGGAGGTTCAATGGACATGCAAAAGATTATGAAAAGGTTATTCAAGTGCAATTCAAGTGTGGTGCCTAATTTGTTCCATGTGCCTAATCTATTCTCCAAACTTA